>CM046452.1:84106645-84451645 GCA_025506515.1 Flaveria trinervia | reverse complement strand
TAAAAAAATTATAAAAAAAAAAAAAAATTCTCGTTTTTTTAACGAAATTCGTTTTACATATGTGTACTATCGGATTTACACATATGTTAATCCAGGACTACATATGTGTATAATTATATTTACACATATGTAAACAACGGATGTACGATTCTTTTTAGAAAAATATATCAATATGGTAGGCGTTGGAAAGATAAAAAATACTTAATTTTATGGTGAATTTTTTTTGAAAAAATGATGTCGTGAAAAAAGTTACAAACGTTTAAAAAAAGGAGGAAATTACATTTTGCCCGGTAATGTAAATTTTATATAAATATCGAGTTCGCCCCCCCTAAAAAAATAATTTCGCCCCCGCACCCTTTACAAAGTTGGTTAAGCTCCGCCACTGCTCATATATGTGTTTAGTCCAGTGGGTGTTGGGACACTTGGAGATCATAAGAGTTAGTTAATCGAAGATACTAATAATAAGTGAAATGTTTGCTTGTAAATGTTATGTTAGGTACCCTAGAACATATATGTCAAGGATATGATGAATGTAACATTGCATTCATCTTGAAGACATCGACCCCAAAAATACGAATGCGATACGAGTGTCTTTAATTAAAAACATAAAATGCACATATCGTATGCTATCTCTTTAAATAATCTTATACTAACAGATTGAAGAACAAAAGGAGCGTTTCGAGAATAAGGTGCAATTTATCTTCTGATGTTAATTTTGGCACTAATGATCTAAAGAAAAATATGGAATCCGGTGATGGGAAGGAAAGCAAAGGGAAGAATGTTGACATAAAGATCTTCAACGAATAGATTTACAAGAAAAGCAATCATAGAGGAAGATAGAAGGAGACCAGCTGGAGAACCATCCATGTTAGGTACTCTCATAATAGATATTTTTTCTTAGTTTTCCTCTTGAAAATATTGAATTTTCTAATTTTTTTCGAGGATCACTACTAGAAAAACTGCAATAGATGACAAGCAATACGCGTTATCGTTGGGGTCAGATGATGCATAAATGCATGTCAAGAAAGTGGTAGTCATAAATGAGATGACATGCATCCGCGTGTCATCTCTTTATGATGGGCCATAGATGGCGCTCATTGCGCGTCAAGGAAAAGGTAGTTATAAATGAATGATCACACGCATCCGCGCGTCATCTTTATGAATTTTATGACGCGTTACCAATGATACACAATGCGCGTCATAAAGTTAACTGTTTTATAAAATATATATATTGATTATAAATTTACCTGCTTTTTTTATAAAATTACAAATCAATAAAGTTAACATCGATGTAGAAAGAGCGAGAGAAATCCGAAACCAGAAGAGTTTGAAGATCACCTCATAAATCATAATGATATTTAAAAATTCAAAACTCTTCTGTTATTATTGGATAATGATTATTGTTTTAAACAATTGTCCAATTTTTCTATTACATGTGTTGGATATTGTTTTTCTAAATATTATGCTATACGTAACTTTAATATGAGTATTTCATGTAAAGATCATCTATTACTTACGGTAAGTAAATTTGTGTTAACTATGACATAACACTAGATTGTCCCTTATCAAAGAAAGTCTAAAGTTTGTTTTAAATTGGATGAAATGCCAAGGAAAGGATACCTTCGACAAAATTTTGAACGATTGCCTAAATTTAACTATTAATGTAACTTTTAAAATTGTGTAACTAAAGGAACAATTTATCAAAAGATGATTATGAGTTTCGCTCAAGTTTCAAGATGTTAGAACCTCTTGAGTGAAACAAAATCTTGTGATCAATGTAAAGACGGCTCAAATGAGTGAAAGCATGATAAAATTTTAAATAATTTCTAGTACGAGTCTAACTATTTGAGCTATACTTTGTCCGTTAAGATAATATTTATCTAAAAGGTAAATTTCTTGGGAAATCAAATATTAATATATAATGATGAATCATTTAGAACTTGTAAACTTAAAAATCAAACCACTAAACTTATGGGCCTTCGTAATCTTGGCTATGTATAATAATTCACGTGCATTTCTAAGTATTTCCCTCTAGAAGAGTATCCCAAGTGTATAGAAGTCTATCGCCTCTATTGAGGGTAATTTCTACAAATCTATTGAGGGTAATTTCTACAAAGAAAACACTCCTTTCGGATTGTCTCGAATAAAAAAATGTCTCATCCACCCTTTTTTTGCTTGAAAAGTGGTCAGGGAAGTGTTTTTCAAAAGACCTTTTCCCAACCTTATCTTCCATGGATCGAAACAAAGCCTATATGGTCGCACATGCATGGTTAACTCGGGTAACTATACTAATTGGATATGGCAATGGTCTTGGGCATTGTCAAGTGATGAGGAGTTGTAACAACAACAATAATACTTATTCTCAACTAGGATAAACCAAAGGATGGTAATGATAAATTGATATGGCAAAGGGATGATACGAGTGTTTTTTCAATAAAATCTCTAAGACTTGGGATTGAACGAATCCTTTTGAATGGTTATCTTAGGCTTAAATAGAATACCGATCAAAGAAAACACGACTTCTCAAGGAGTCAATGTTAGAGTGACACAATGTAGTTTTACCCTGAATAGTGATAGGATGCACACAATAAGTTTTACCCTCGAATTTGCTCTCATACATTGACTTCCTTCCCTTTTGCATGAGTGTTTGGGAGAAAGTATCGAGCTAGAGCAAGGTTTCATCAATAACAGATCCATTGATCAAAGGCATGCTAAAACTTCCATTCTTTTTAATGGTCTTGACAGTGAAGAAGTACTATATTCTTGGTGTTTTTTAGCAACCTTTTGATTTATTTAGAAAGCATGGAATAATATAACTTTCAACGAAATACACTCAATGGATTCAAGGGTGCTAGAGGAGATCATAGCAATAACTTTCATGTAGTTGAAGTGTAAGGTTGAATTTACATTAATTGATTGGCATACTAGGGTAGTAATTTCTTTTTATCATCTCTTTCTTGTATCTTCCTTGTATTATTTTGGTCATGCCCTACCATCTTGCTAACAGCTGCTTTTAATGAAACTGTAGTTTAAAAAAAGTTAGGATGGGAAGGCCACTGATCATGTTGTCGTGGTTGGATCAAAAACAAATTAATATTAAAGACTTAAGTATAACTAGTATGGGTAAGTAAGGTCGTCTTCATATGGAATTGGTGGAAAATGTAAAGCTTTATACCTAAGAACTTGAAACATGAACAAAAATACTAAAAAACAGATATTTTTGGGTTTTTTAAATGGAAAGGTAAATTGAAAGAAAATAATTTAAAAAGCAACAAACTTGATAATGGGTTTTGAAAGTTATAAGAAAAAGGCAATTACTTTCAAGATTCAAGTTCAAAGATTCACACTTGGTTTCATTAGAATTGATTGGGAATCACATAGACATGATTTTGCAAAATCATTTGATTAAAGTGATAGTTATGAAACAAACTTTTAAGACTCACTCGTTCACATAATTACCAACGCATTTATGCAAAAAATTCACATACATGACAAACTGCCCATTATGCAAGGAAACCAAATGTGAATAAAAGCACACAAATACTTAAACATAAAAAATCTATTAACCTTAAACAAACATACAGTGTATCAAAAAAACATAACCCAAAACATCAATTCAAACCAAACCTATTGCTTCACTTACAAGAACTCTCCCCCCGAAAGTGTGATTACGAACGAATTAGCCGCTCATTGGCAAGATTGGATCTTCAATGCTTGATTGGATGTTGTTAATGTTTGATTGGGGTGAAACCATGGTGATAAGAACTCTCAAAAACGCCTTCAAAATGTCCAAAATTCGCATGGTAGAAGTCTCCTTCGAAACCCTAATGATTAGGGTTAAGTATGATCTAAAATTTGAAATGATCCTCCAAATATCATGTTAGACCATATCCTACGGCCCAAACCTTCTGCGTTACGGGGTTCACAGGCAGACTCCACACAGGGCTGTAAGTTACAGCCTTAGGTCGTAGCTTACAGCCTCCTTAATTTTTTTCACAATTTTATTCGTTTTCAGCATATTTCAAGCCATAGTCTTGCCATCCTTTGTATCGTTCTCAAATAATATTTGTTAAGATTCATTTAACCTATATTTCAAGAACGTAACAAAGTGATTATATTGGATATCAAAATTAGATTAAAAACAATGTTTCAGACATCTAAAACTCATACCTAACACCAACACATTAGCCACATCTGTCGTGAGGGCACGACGTCCCCCTACGCCACGTAGCAACACGAGTGTAGGCCCCCATGCTACAATTTTTTGTGTGGCACGACATTTCCATGTCGGTGCTTCTTTCCCAATTTTTTACCGTTGCAAAGAGCTATTAGGCTCCCCCACCCTCCACCCCTGCCGCCTCCGCCACCTGCCTTCGGTGTCGAGTTCGTCGGACATTCTTTGGCCACCTTCAAATGAAGTAATTAAAAAAAAGATTTGTGACATGAAATGGTAAGAATGTCCCCTTCAAATGGTGTGGTGTGGTGTTGTATGGTATGAAATGATAAAATATGATTAGTGGGTATATTGTGTGGTGTAGTGTGAACACCTCTCCCACCCTTACACTTAGCCTATTATTAAGACCTATTAGCTCTTTCTAAATGATACTTTTAGAATGAAAGCGCTGTGACAGCCAACTCTAGTTGTACATACACAGTTATATGTAATAAAAAATAACTAATTTACTACAAGAATCCAACATTTCCTTACCGTACAAAAGACATATAACATGTATATGGTTATAAAGATGATTACCGGAAAGATTATATGAACATAAGATATGGAAGAAAATTAGAAGTGACAATAAGCAGATAAAAATGTTTGTCATAAATTTGACTCAGCTTGGTTTGAATAAAATTTACCTAAGCATATATTAAAGTGAAAATTAGAACAAACAAAATGAATCGAGGTGTAAGGCTTTTGTTATGGACCGACGAACTTGTTTCATAGGCGGACAAACTTGTTCATAGGCGGACAAACCTGTTCGTAGGTGGACACATTTTTTATAGGTGGACACCCATGTTTAGATTAAAGTTTTGTATTGTGGTACGTGTCTTATTCTGACAAGTCTAAAAAAAGGCGAGTTAGTTCTTGTTTGAATAGAATAGAGGCACCTATATTAGAAGGGATGTTTTAAGGTAAAAAGAACATTTTAAGAACGTTCCCTTATATTTTTGTAATACTCTATTAGGGGAAAGAAAGTGGAATTGGGGAAGGGACGGTGAAATCCCGTCCTCGTTTGTTGTGATAAAATTAAACCCTTGAACCCGGGAATAATCATCATTTCACAAGAATTCACCGGATCGGTTTATACTTTGCCAAATATACCATACCACACACACAACACTAGGAAAACGAGAGAAGAAACAAAGAAAGTGAGACGACAACTAATAAAACGGAGAGAAATTAAGAAACTAAAAAAACCTGACGTGAAAACCTAAAAAAACTAAAAAAAACCTAAATAATTTTCTCACCGCTTATATAAACAGCTTTTATAAATCCATGTTTTTCCTCCGATCATAGAAGTCTCTCCTGGAAAGAGACAGAAAAAAGTATCGGGCCTGGCATTACTTTATAGTGTAATCATCACAAGATCATGAAGGTTTGATGTTAAGCATGTATCTCTTGTTGTATGTTATATGAGGATAGAATGATGGTTTCTTTCAAGCATCTCGCATTTAATGTTGTTTAGTGCTCTGACAGCATTGACTTCCTACTTACAAAAAATATTACGAGTAAGGCATATAAATTATCATCTAAGAAGATAAAGCAATAGTGTTTAATGAATCAAATTAAATTATCGAATTATTCGACTCAATTATTTGAATTTTGAATTGTCATCTAAATTTAAGTTCAATTCGTTTTCAACTTTGAATTCAAGATGAAGTTTGAATTCGATTCGATTCGCATTTGAATATCGAATCCAAATCGAATATTCTGAATCAAATTCTAATAAAATTCGAATTCATCCAAAAATATTATCATTTTTTTTTAATTTCAAAGATACTAAGCTTTAATTCAAAGTATAAACTTAAACTTCTAAATTTATGAAATGTTCAACACCAAATAATAATAGTCTAACATTTAAACGTTAAATTAAGAAACTTCAAATTATAAATTATTAAAACATGAGTTAACCAACTAATAAACTTTTGAGCTTCTTGAGTTCACGGGTAGAACCTACAAATCTATAATCAAAAGTAGTGCGTGGAAACAACTACAAATTAAACAAATAAATAAATATAGTAGTTAAAGAAGAAATCAAGATTAAAATAAATAAATACGTATATATACATAAAATAAATCATTATATTATCTTTTACAATCTTTTATGCATGTGGTACAAGCATATACATGATCCATCTTTTCCTCTGTGTTATCTAAAACAAAATTGTATCCAGAAAAATACTTTTATTTTTTTTACAATCCTTTATGCATGTAGTATAAGCAGATACATGATCCATCTTTTCTTATGTGCAAATGTACAGTTATATAACTCTTATATAAATATATAGATATATGTATTTATTTAAAGCTGATTATTTATTATATTATACAACTTTAAAATACAATCATTTATAAAAATTTAAATTTAAAAGTGTTTTTTATCAGTGGTTTTGTTTATTTTATATAATATTCGAATATTGTTATTGGTATTGACTTGCCCTACAATGGTTTTTTGGAGTATAAAGTTTCAATTGTTACTAAAGATATATATGTTTTGTTTTTTCTGTATAAAGATTATCATCGTTTTATTTTTTGGTTGTACAAACAAGTGATGTGCTTATTTATACTTATTTTCACTAACCGTGAGTTTCACCCTCACTTCCCCGTCACGTAGCGCGGTGTCGAATATTAGTTTATATCAACTATCAAATAAATAAGTATATTACTTGCATATATATATATATATATATGTATATATATATATGTATATATATATATATATGTATATATATATATATATGTATATATATATATGTGTGTGTATATATATATTCCATTGGTATAAAAAAATTTCGAATGTATTTGATTCCTATTTATTAAAAAATAATAAATGAATAATGTATTCAAAATTTATTTATTTTAAATGATTAAAATAAAAAAAAAACATAACATATAAAATATTTCTAGTTTCAAATGAATCAGAAGTTACTAATAAGAATATAAAATTTGGATTATATTTTTAAACTTCTAATTTTTTTATTTCTCATATACCTATTTTTATATTAATATATAAAATATATAATGTAAGTTTGTGTACTTCTAATCGAATTCATGATAAATAATCAAACTTCGAATCGAATTTGGAATTGGTGATTTTCGACTCGACTTGAATTGAATTAAGTTTAAAGTTTCTTAGTCCAATTTAAATATTCAACACCCCTAGTCATGAAGATAACTCATGTAATTAAACATGTTCACATATTTCAATACAATTCGAAATAAACTCAAATCTATGAATTTCATGATACATACGTGTCTTGTTTTCATACCCCTAAAGAGAACATGTGTGGTCTAGATAAGATATCAACATCTTGAAGGGACCTGTGTGTAGGGGACGTGCATTGTCATTCCACAAAGTCACCGATGATATTGTCTGATTCATATTAAATGTGCTACAGTATGAAGTACGTTACGCATTAAAAATAGTACCCACGCGTATGTGTGTTACACAACTAAATGACTAATATATGAATTAATGTATCACACGGGTCAAAAGGTGGGGGATAGAAAATGCTATCATGAGAGACATGACGGAGTCAATTGTCACCTCTCTTTACTACATCCGACGACAGTTTATAAGAGAATATTTGTGACAACCAGTCAACTTTGGAGGGGTTAAAATAAAATTTTGGGATTTATAGCTATAGTAGAGTAGTTGAGGCATGTCGTTTGTCTATTATTGCGAGTAGCTAACTGTAGAGACCGCCGGAATTAGAGTTGCCGTTATATAGGAATTGGGGAGGTAAATCTTTTAACTAAAAACCAATTAATATAAAAGCAAACAATAACTTCAACTTAAATACATTAATATTAGAGGAGTACAAATGAATTTCGTTGATCCTTCTCATCAAATTACACATAGATGTAGGAGTGTAAATTTAAGCTTAAGTGCTTAATACAAACAGGGCTTAAAGGAGTCTAATTTGAGCTCAAACTTACGGTAGAGTTCATTTGATAGAGAGTGTGAATCTAAGATTCGTACAGTGTGCTAGGGTTAAACGAGTGTAGCCGTTATAAGCTAATAGAGATGGTTCCTTAAAATACATTTCAAGCAGAGCATAATGCTAAATTAAAGTGTACTTAAATAAAGAAATCTGAATCGAGCTTTATACATCAACTTTAATTTGGCATCTATATGCAATTACTTCTAAAAATATGTATGCAACTAAAACTATGTAATAAATAATAACGTAGTAACTATCATTATATACAACTACCATAAAAAAGTTAATTCTACGTACTATGTTTACATATTATCAATTGGATAGAGTCATAGTAAAAAAGAACTAGTTAATCTAAAAAGACTAATAAGTATTGTAAGCTTAACACGTATTTTTCTATTGTTTTTAAATAGAAGGACGTTTTGGTAATTATGTTATATATATTAGTTTATTGTGTCATATATATTTATTGTGTCAAATATAAGTTATCGTGTCATATATTTACACTAGGTTATTAGCCCGTGTAATCACGGGTCAAAAGTTATATATATAATTCAAATATGTGAACAAAAATATTTAAACTTTGTCATTTTTATTTTAAATCAATTTATAAAAAAAAAGAATTTGTGATCATAAGGTTTAAAAGGTTAAATAAAATTTGAGATGATTGAAATTATAAATTCAAAATCCCTAGAATTATTGGTGGTAATTGAGGTGGTTAAAAAAACTTCATACCTGTTGTTCAATCAAAATAAAATAAAATTTTCAACTAATAAATATAGCATGATTTGTGGAGAATTTGTTAAAGAAAATTTAAGCGGGAAAGTTTTTATGAGGTGAAATTTGGTATGACATGTGTCACCACTTGTAATCATTTATTAGTATAGATTATTTGTTATATATATACATCATTGTGTTTTACGTTTTAGATTATTGTATGTTATTTTTGTTATTTTTCTATGTATTATATAAATTTGTTATCTTTTATTGTGTTTTACAGTAAAAAGTGCATAATAATATACTTTCCTCAATATATTTATAAAAAAATATAGTGTTAAAAATATCACAATGTGTTATTTTTGTTATTGGTTTTTTTATAAATTATATAAACTTGTTTTTATCTATTATTGTGTCTTACAGTTAGAATTACATAATGATGTTTTTTCACCGTTGTATTTTTCAAAACTTATTATGCTCAAGATAACACAGTAATAATCAAAAAACATAATAAAAATTTATGTTGTTTTGTAGTTGTTTTTAATGTATTAGATTATTTAGTTGTTAATTTATAATTATGTTTTACATATTAGAGATGCATAACAATGTTATTCCATCGTTATAGTTTATAAAAATTCATCATTTTAGGAAAACACAATAGTATTAAAAAAAACACAATAATTAACAAAAAGACGCAATCAACTACACTAAAAGACATAATGACAAGATATGAGACTAAAACCGTTAAAAATTGTTATCTTTTTAATATAATAATATTGTAATCATTTTAAAGATAAAAAACGCTTGTTTTAATAGTGTAGATTTTATAAAAAAGTTTTAATATCGTACATAAAAGTTATGAATGTTTAAAAAAATGAGGCAAATTACAAAAAGTCAACAAACATGACTAGTTTTAAAATACCTTTTTAATAAAAAATTGTATAAATTAATCTCAACTATTGATTAAAAATATATGGTTAAGTTTACTTGTTACATTTTTTTACTTTTAAAGCTCTTTCTATTTGAACATTTCCCTAATCAATTATGTATATTACAATATTAACTATATTACAATAATCCAGTCAGTGGTTTTTTTAGATTCTTTATTCTATTTGTCTTTCAGTTAAATTTTTAACGACCCTCTAATCTACTCCTATCCTACTTTAAATTAAATTTAATTCACATCTATCAAGTGAGGATTGAATCCGCCACCAGAAATATTAATAAAAGGTTGTATACATTTGTTACTAAACTATGTTAGTTGTTGTGTGTGCCAGTAGATGGTCTTTTAGTTAAATATTAAATAAGTTGGTAAATCAAATATACTAAACAATATAAAATATAGTAGCGGTGTTTAAAAATATCTGAATCTGAAATTCAGAATTTTCGGATAACAAATTTCTGATACTTGAAAATTTGGATTCAGATTTGGATAGCGATTTTCAAAAGTTTCGGATATCCAAATATTTCAAAAAATAATTTTTTTTATCTTTTTCTATTTTAAACATATTTTTATTTTAGGTTGAGATTTTTTAATGTATATTGGGACTTTATGATATGACTTGGTTTTTTACATTATTTTTATAATAGAATATATACAATTATTATAAAAAATAATCATTAAATTCAGATATCCGAATCACTATTTGTATGTGTATTAAATTTAGATATCCGACTTTTAACACCCACTCAAATATAAAAGGATTGGTTAGTTCTTTTGATGGTGATGGAGTAAATATGTGTTCAAATACACTAACAATATAACATGGTACTTGTGCGATGCGACGAGCGAAATTTTTTTTAAAATCATTAAATAGTTTAAAAGATCATTGATGCATTAAAGTACTACACAAATAAACAAATATAACTTTAAAAAAATATTTGGTACTTATTTTATTCGGTGGTGAAGTATTCTAATCATGATAAGATCAATTTAATCAAAATGCTCGCACATCTGTCTGATCTTACCTATGTTGGCCCGTCATCATTCGTCATCCAGAGGAAACCCATGAACATCTGCTATTTCTTGTTGATTGATCGTTACATCTTCTGAACGTTGGTTTTCGAAACTATTCTCCGCTTTGACAAAATAGTCTGTAGCTACAACAGGTTTTGAAACTGAAAATACAATAAATATTTTAGTTTATTACAAGTGATTTAAGCATAACTAACAATGTTAAATAAGTAGATAGAATTAAAATTAACATACGTATTATTTAGTTATAGATATCTAAAGAATATATATTATTTAGTCATGGATAAAATAAAGCAAGTACGTCAAATTTTCAAACGCTTATTTGAAATCGTTTAGATTTTTTTCTTAATAAGAGATTCAATTAAATAATAACATGTTGAGTTATCAAGAATAACATAAACTATATTATGAATATTATCCAGTTTTTTGAGTTATTGAGAATGAAACAGTTATATTTTATTCAATATAGTAATTAGTTACAAAATCCTTAAAATAATAGACAGCGTTGAATAATTGGTTCTTAAAATATTAATAGTTTAAATTTCTTAAATTTTTATGTAAGTATTAGTAAATATATGATTATATATAATTAATTGTAAGGGGATAATCCGTACATATTGATATAATTATTATTTTACTTCTAAAAAACAGTTGTATCTTATGCATTTAGATAAATATGTATCTTTTTTATTTTTAGGGTATCTATTTTACCCCACCTAAATGATTTATATGTAGTATAGATAAACGACTATGAAATTCGTTTCTTTACCTTTTGTTAGCTTGGGCAAAAACATTGAGGTCGATCAATGTTTCAACCTTGGGGCTTCTCTACGTTTTTGTAAAGTCTTTTTAAGCTTTTTTCTTATTCTATTTGTCGATTAATTGATTTTTTGTACGTCATTTTAGGTGGTGTTTGTTTTTTACCAAAACTTTTTCCCCAACTCTTCATCTGCGCGCATACGGACGCGGGAAGAGGTTTTGAGTGCGCAGAGTGTTTGTTTTTTGGAAGACGTTTCATTAAAAAACGTCTTCTTGAGGTCTGCATGGAGAAAATATGAATCTTTGACTTTTGAGATTTTCTAACATCTTCTCACCTCCCACACCTCCCCCACCGGCTGCCCCACCACCCCCACCTGCTGGACCACCGCAGCCCCACCTCCCCCACCAGCTGGACCACCACCGCCCTCGCCTCCCCCTCCCCCTCCCCCTCCCCCTCCCCCTCCCCCCCTCCCACCTTGCCCGGCGGCCGCCTCCACCTCCCCTACCTATGCACGCCTCCCCCTCCCCCTACCTGCGCCCGCCGACCCCTCCCCACACTTCGTCCATCGGTTGCTTGTACGTATGGATGTGTATATATGTTGTATGTACGTATGGATGTGTGTGTATGGTACAAGTCCAAGGAAACAAATGTTAAAAAATAGGTTTAATTTAATAGGTGTAAAAAATAGGTTTAATTTAATTACAGAATATTTTTTTACCATTCTTCAGATGTTAAAAACAAAAAATATTTTTCTTGCAGACTGCAGAAGTTTGGTCTACCTCTTCTGCTACAAATGTCCGCAGATGTGATTTGCAGACTACAGATATTTCCCTACATAAAAACAAACATCACCTTAGTATGGCTTTAAACTTACAACATCAGGGAGATAAACTGCTACATATGGTCATCTGTAAGGTATATAAAGAGGTTTGCTAATCACATGTATTTTAAAGTTTGCAACATTTAATCATAAGGGGTGTATATATGGGCTATATAACTTTCATGTGGAGATTTGTAGTTTGATTTTATAACCTTTACTCAACTAATTTCTTCTGCAAGTATGTACATAACTTTAAGTTAGGCCAGGTTAATTATATTAGATGACTCATATTTGTCTTTTATATATACTCTGGAATTTTAAAAAAAGTATTCATGTAGCAACAAGACAGGCAAACAACCTCTGGTTATTATTACTATTGTGTTGATTCATATTTACTTTACTTTGGAAACACATTCCATCACATATATGGTTTGTAACAAAAATTATAATAATTTGGAACACGGATATTGGAGTATCATTATTAGATATTGAATCAAAACTTTGAAAGGCTAAATTTTCAGTCATAGATACCCTTTTTTTCATTTTGTGGTACGTGTAACTAGTATTAAGGTCTACACGATGCAACAACGTCGTTAATCCATCTAAAAAAGTTGACGTCAAAACGTTAATAAACATAAATACATCGATTCTCGATCCATATGCTATGACTTTGAAGACTTGTACATTTGTATTCACATGGCGTAATAGTTCACATCAAAATGCTAATAAAGATAAGAACGTCGAAATGAAAATTTTAGAATATTAAAAAAACATAACATTTTAAATCTATAATAGTATAACAAAAAAATTGTAGGAAAATAAACCTTAAAGCAACTTTGTCAATTCATACATTCATGTTTTAAAAGCTTGCACGTTATATATCATGCGTAGTGCTCTATTTGGCTTGAATTATACACCGAATTTTAGATAAAAATATGCATTATATAACGATACATTTAGAATTTTCTTAACATTATTTTTTATTTTTTAGAGGTTATCAGAAAATAAAAAACAGAAAACATAAAATTCTTAGCTGGCACATCTTAATCTTGGTTAGGGGAAAGTTTTTAAGAAAATGTAATAACATAGGGTTTAAATGATATATTTTGCAACTACGTTATATTATAATACCATACGAGGTATATATAATGTGTTTTAGGTTAGAAATAAATTAAATAAATTGAGTTTTTTGAAATTATCAATTTTTATGAAATTTTTGTATGTTGGATGACAGGAGGTTATTAACTACTGGTAAAATAAGAAATAATTAATATTTAAAAAATTCTAAATGACAAATAATAAAGTATAAATTTATATTTAAATATAATATAATTGAAATTTTATAATTTAGTAAATCTTAATAAATTATTAGCATAAGAAGAATTACAAATCAGATATAAAGTTGTTTAGTTTATTTACTTAAAACTCTATCAGTAAGTAAATAAGATAATTACTAACCATTGATTAAATCACTTAAATAATAGAAGCAAATGATTTCGAAATTAATATTGAATTAGATCGATTGACTTTATAGAGAAATAAGAAAATTTAGTTTATCTAATAAAAGAAGATTTTTTTGTCACTTGTTAATTTTTAAACCCATTTGCCACTTATCATTCTTAAGGACAACCTCAAATAATTTTCCTTATAAAAGGTTATTATAGTAATTTAAATACAAACTAATTTAACTCTCTTATTAAAAATAATTTTATTAATTGCTATATTTCTCTCTCTTATTTATATTTTTTAAAATCTAATTATCATTTAAAAATAGATTTTATCAAGCAAATTAAAAATCACATCTTTTTATTAAAATATAAATAAAATAATTTATATAATATAAATTTTCTAAAATACTAAACCTTTTTCAGAAAATATATTTTAAATCGGTCATTTATTAAAAAAATTATAAAAAAGTAAAATTTTCTAATAGCAGTCTTATTAAAATAACTAGAATAAGTACAAACTGAAGTTTTTGATAAAAAAGATTTTTATATAAAATAAATTTTTATAAAAATTCTTTTAGTGAATTTTTAAAAATGAAACTATTTAGATAAGAGAGTTAAAAAAATAATATAATTGTTTTATTCTTGAACTATTACGTATATATAATTTTAATCATATCATATACTAAAATAGCATACTGTAACTTTTCGTATTTTTTACTAACTATAATTTGTTTATTAAATGAGTTTTAGACTATTTATCTATTTGGCAGTCTATCTATCTATCTATAAGAGAAAAATTAGGATAAGACATGACCCTGATTATAAGTCTCATCATACAAATTCTCTTATTTCTCTCTATTAAGAATAATAATATTGAATACAAATAATATTAATTATACCATTTTCAAACTAAAAATATAATTTAATAAATAAACACATGTTTTTAATTAAAAACATAGTTTTAAAAAACAAAAATTTTATATAATACAAAATAGAATGAGTTTTTTTTATGAAAATTTATTTTTATCAAAACGAAATATTTGAAAACAATATTTTTTTATAATAAAATATTTAAAAAACATAATTTTGTATATTTAATTAAAATAACTATTTATACGTAATTATAATCATGTTTTATCTTCAAACATGATTTGATTAATTGATAAACTTTTATTACTAATTATTTAATATTTTATTTGGTCAAGCCGTGTAATACACCGGGTACTAACCTAGTTATTAATAAAAAAAATAGAAGAAGAAATGCAAGAAAGAAAATAAGAAACTCATATATGAAAGGGGAATATAATTTTAGTAAGTGTTTAAAATCATTTTAATTAAAATGTGTATATGATTTTAGGTGGGAAAACCAACCTAAGATGCACAAATAACACGACATGTTCACAAAAATCTTGGTTTACTATAAGGAACTAGGTTAGTATCCCCGTGTATTACACAGGTTGAACAAAAAATATTAAATAATTAGTAATAAAAAACTATTAATTATATATGATATTTTGAAATATGATATGATTGAAATTACGTATAAATAATGACTATAAGTAATAATATAATGATATTATTTTCTTTGAACTTTTGTTTTAAATTCTTTTATCTAAGAAAAATTAAAAAATTTGTTCTAAATCAAAAGTTTTAGAAAAAACGTTATTTTTTAAAAATTTATTATATAACTTTGAATTTTAACTTTTTTATGGTTCAAAAAAAATTAATTTCTAAAAACACTAATTTTAAATATTTTGTATTTTTAAAAAGGTTTGATGTTTTATAAAAGTACTTATGTTATACAAAAGATTGCTTCTTTAGAAATTACATTTATAAAAAAACTCTTTCTTAATTTATTAAAAACTATTTTAATCTAAAAAAGAATTCAATAATATAATTAATAGTTAATGTAATATTTAATACTAGCTTTAGTAAACCCGTGTATTACACGGGTTATAAATAAAATATTGATATAATAAATATATTAATTATAAAATAATATTTTAAAATATGAAATGGCTGAAATTATATATCAGAAATGACTATAAATAATAAAATAGTGATATCAACTTTTTAAAAAATTTTAAAAAATAAACATTTTATTCTAAAATAAACCGTATAAAAGTAAAATTTTAAAAAATTTTCTTATTACAACTCCAAAATGTGATTATTTTTGTTTTAGAAAATTTGACTTATTAAAAAATATCATTTTATTTAGAAATAAACTTAATAAATAGATTTCTTTCTTAATTTATTATATATTAAAATGTATTAAAATAATTTTATTAGTAATTAAGGTAATTATTTAATTGGAGAGAGATGCGGGAAAAAGTTGGTGAGAATGATTGTGGTGTTGACACGTGCCACCCTCATTTACCCTTTTATTAGAGTAGTAAGATGATAAAGAAGCAGAAAAATTACAATTAGAAAGTCTAATATTGTGATAAATGATAACTCAAAACCTTCTTTTATTAGAGTAGATAGATATACACTGCTTATAAAGTTTTTTAAAAGGAAAAACTTCACAAAATAGTAAGTGAGTTTTAACAGCGTTTCAATTATGTCACTCATATTTTTATTTAACCTAATCAGATTACTAAAGTTTTAAGAGTGTTTCAATTGGGTTACTAATACTTTTATTTGTTCTAATCAGGTAATTAAAATAGGAGTGTTATAATCAGGTCACTCATATTTTTTTATAGTGGTAAATAATTCACAATTTTTTTAGTTTCTTATAAATATTGTTAATTTTATAATAAACTTCAATTTTTTAAAAAAATTTTGTAACTTACGAATCATTTAATTAGAATAATCTTGAAATTTCAGTAATCTGATTGGGAAAAAATTTAAGAGTGATCTGATTGAAACAAAAACTTTTATAAGTGATCTAATTAGAACATTTTTAAAACTTGACTACTATTTTTACAAAGTTGCTTTTTTTTAATATGTGCGTAAACAATTGTAAATAGTGATTTGACATAATGAATCAAATATGTGTTGCCACCCAAAATAATATTAATAGGGAAAACTAGATTTTTATTAAAAATGTGCATTTTTATACCAGTAAAATAAAGTTATGTTCTGATTTGTATTTTTAAACATATGAATATAAATAGGAAAAAGCTAGATTTTTATAAAACCCAAATGAAAAAAATCTCAAAATATTTTGGGCAGATATTACTACTTAAAAAATGAAAAAAATATATGAATTTAAATATTTGTAAGTGCAAGGTAGGCAGTATTTAGATGCTAATGATTTTCAGCACAAATAGTCGAGCTTATATATCCAAAACTTCACTAAATTAGAAATATCTTGAGTTAAGTAGCCTAGAGTTATTTCATACTCGAGTAATGAAAATGATTGGACGGAATCCAAATAATCATTCCAAAAATAAAATGATATTTAGGTGTAAAAATCATTGTTAAAAAAACTAAAAAAATATCCATGACAATTTTCGTCACCAAGTGTCATAGAGTCCCTTACCACCATTTCTGAATTTCGTCCATAAATATATTTAAAACTTCTCTGTATTCTGTCCAAAATTGTCGGTAAATGGTCCGTGAATCCGTTGCCAAAAGAGTCCCAAAATGGTCCTTTTATCTGTTGCCAAATTGTCGCTAAATGGTCCTAGAATTCATCGCCAAAGTCGTTGCTAGAATATCCTTCACCAATATAAAAACGATGTATTTTAATTTGTCGTTAAAACTATCATCAGAATAATCCACCACACAAGCCGTCGCAAAAAGATAAGCGACTTAAGACGTTTTGTCTCTACCCAAAACCAACGAAATCTATTTTCTACGACGCTTCGGCCGTAGCCTTTTCTCTTTCAATAATAGTGTCGGCTTCCACTTTTGTCATCAACTTGTATGTTTGGACGATCTTAATTGATTCAGATTAATAATAATAAAGTACTTGTATCTATCTCTATTGCTTACTAAACTACATTTTCTTAATTGAATGTGTACTTATGCATAATAATTTAAGACTAAGGTCAAGATTACAAATCTTTGCAATTTCTTAGGTTAATTATCCATGACACTGTTTTGATAGATCGAAAACAATCGATTCAAAGCTCACAGGAGAAAGAAACTTAGAATACAAACGAAAATGTGTTCCTACATAATAGATTTTCTTATATTCGTAGATCCCCTGGTCGCTTTAAACATCTAACTAATAACTTTCCTTCATAACATCTTGTTCATTAATAGACCTATATTTCGCGTACATGTTATGCCTGACTAGACACTTGTATGATATTACACGTACATATTATTATTATTGTTATCGTTATTTTTGAGTCCCACTCTACAATCTTAGAACAAAATGAGGCATTCCTTGCCTTAGGCATTTACTCACGTCTTATCTCCCTCAATCAACCTTCCCACGAAGTTAAAAATACTTGGGCACGCTTTAGAAAATGTCATACAAGGAGGGAAAATGTCATCCGATTTCAAACTAGCGGATCGAATCGGATTAGGATCAGTTCCACCCAAACTGAACTCACCATATCGTATATGGTTTCGGGTCCTGAAAGGTTTGAAATTTGAATACGCACTGTAGATGGGCCAAAAGCCAAGAAATTATGAGAAATCAAAAGCCCATCCGATTTACTCTGTTTGGGCCAAAGTCGCAGACTCGAAAAAGATCAGTTTGCACGAAGGCTGAAGTAATGGGCCGGGGTCTGCCGGTTACAAGCAATTTACTGGACTCCAAGGCTGCATAAGTGGGCCTCGGTTTTGGTTTTCTATGCTTTGTAGTTTTCTAAAAGTAATTTCATGGTCCATGTTCTATGTTTTACTCCCAACTTATATAAATTATAGATTTACTCCCAAATTTATATAAATCATGTTATTGGCACTGCGGTTTAATCCTAGGGCGTCCTATGAGTAGGTATTAGGTTCTAAACTCATAAAAGAAATTTGAAATTGTATTTTTAACCTTTTAAAAATATTTCATTTTAATCCACTCAGGTTTCTAAAGTTCCGATTTACTTTCATAAAAGTTTATCTAAAAGTATAATTCATATGTTCGTATTTTTGTGTGTGTCGTTATGATTTCAAGTTCGTCTATGTTTAATTGTAGTCGAAAACTACTCTGATCAAATATAAAAACTTTTTGTATTTATTTTTATATACGTCTTACTTACAGCTATTAATTTTCATAATTTTAGTTGTCTATATTTTTAAATTTAAAGCCGAATTGACTCGGTTAAATATAAAATGTCTATGTGCTTATTTTTAAAATAAATCTTTTCACTTTCACCCGCTAAAAGCTTTTAAAAAGTATATAAAATGTCACTTTAGGAAATTTTCTTACATTCATATTTTGTATACGTGTTGGTATAACATCAAGTTTATCTACGTTTGTACGTAATTAAAAACGACTCAGGTATGACGTAAATTTAATTCGTAAACAAGTAGGGTTGATGTAGTCTATATTTTATCATCTTGAGTACGATGTCGTCACAACGCGTGACGGGTACAAAATAGTAGTTATCACTCATTTAGCAAGGTCGAGGGTGGGGTCCACCGGCCTTGCTACGTGTCGCCTTTTTATTGGATAGGGTCCACCGTCCTTGTCATGTGTTGACTTCTTATTGGACTACAAAGTCCTATCTTTTTTTGTCACGCCTAACTAATACTAAGTAACTTTCTCTGAAAACTAACAAAAATACAAGACCTGCACTATGAATCATGTGCTTATATGTAGGAGACGCGGGTTCACTTATTTTATAATTTCTAATTTAAACTATTAATTCTATTATATTCTTCTAGTTTTTTATTGAAACAAATTTGTTTCCTTTAATGTTCTAATAATTATCATATAAACTTTAGTTTTAAACACACGTAACGAATTTCGTATACGTGTTACAGTGTGCTATTTACCACGTTAATGTCATTATACGATTCCGCGACAACGCACACGTCTTTATGCTGTAACATACGGTGCATAATATTATCTTAATATGTTTTCTTTATATACTTAGGTTCATTAGTGTTCATACCGTAACGTACGTAGCAAAGTTTACAAATGCGATGCTACACGCAGTCACAGTTGAGCTTACTTTTATACATGTCTTACTTTCAATCTGTAAACTTTTAAATGCTAACACTTTTTAAAAACTTTATAAAAAATACTTCTAAAGTTCTGGATTTACTCCTGTACAATTCACTTAAAAGAATACGTTCTTACGTTGACATTTTTGTATACGTGTATGTATAAGTTTGAGTAAGTGTATGTTTAAACGTAATTAGAAATGAATCGGGTATTGACGTGATATTAGTTCGGAAAATCACGTTGCATACGAACCTGCCGCAACTCGCGGCGGGTAAAAGACCTCGTTCCTCCTTAAAACGGATGTGCGTTTGTTTCTAGAGTTCTTTTTTGGTTGAATTTCATATATGTTTTTATGAACTATAAAAATTTCATATATATCCCATCAAAATAAGATAATATTATATATGCCCCTGTAAACTAATAACCACTTCATATAAAACAATTAAAAAATAACCATTTTAACATTATATTATTAAAACTCTAAGTTAAAAGGTAAATCGGCAACCCAACTATTAACAAGCCTTGGGATGAAAATGAGAATGAGGCATTAGTAAAGGGTTGGATATATTTATCCGAAGGCCGTAGAGTTTAAGGTCACCAGAAAAGCGGTTCCAATAGGAAGAATGTGTTTCGATACTTTCATTGTTGGTTCGACAAACCAAGCCACTGATCAACTTAACTCAAAGTTAGGGAGAGTGAACTAGATGATGAGTCGTGTGATATATACCCAAACAGTAAATTTATTTCTTGTATTTTTTATTTTTATAATTATATTTTTTGTGTATACAAATTTTTTTTAATATGCAGAAACATCGTTAGAGGAGTAAAAGCAACGACAAGAATATCGTCATAAAAACCCTAAGTGAATACAAAAAGGTTTACGAGAATAAAAGTTTTACAAGCATCAAGGCGTGAAAGTGATAAGAACCACACCAAATGAGAGTTGGTGAATGTTATGGCTATGGAGTTTGGTACTCCAACAACAAAAAGGATTAAAACTTCGGAATCAGGCTAATACGTTAGGTCTGATGAACTTGTTACAAGCCTCCACCCCGACCTCAACGAGAACGCCACACCAATCGGCCTAGGACACAAAGACAAAACAATGAGGGAGTCTTCTTCGAGCGAAGAATAGTTGAATGAGGCCATTAGAAGTACAAAGCCTTACGTGAGAAATAAATGAAGCAAAAAAGAAAACAAGAAGCATTTCGTATAAAAGTAACCGAATATATATTGGCCTTACTCGACTTACAATGAGAGACGTTGCTTCGCGAACGTTACACCGTACATGGAGATTTTCCTTAAAGCGGCTGATGATGTTTTCGAGCCGATGTTGAAGAACATCCTTGTACGCAAACGTCAAATTGCCTGGATACTTGATTGGGAGTTTCACTTGTAGATTTTTAGTTAAAATATTTTTAATTTTTTTGTTTTGATGTTTCCTACTGTAGTTTTTTATTTTAGTTTGTAATATTAATATATATATATATATATAATATATATATATATTATATATATATATTATATATATATATATGTATATATATATATATATATATATAATATATATATATATATATATTATGAAGTAATTTAAAAAAAAGAAAGAAATTTGTGGTGTGAGTGTCCCCAAACCCGAATGGTGCGGCATGAAAGTAATCGAATCGACTTATAACAAGAGACGTGACATGACATGACATGATATGATTGGCATGTATTTGCTTTGTGTGGTATGGGCACTTGATGAGTGTAAAAAGGTATATATACTTTGATAAAGATTTTTCATACAATTTTAGTTTTAGTTATTTATTACTTATACGAAATCACGTACATAATAGGAAAGTTTATTTGTCATATGGTAATAAAATGTTGGTAAAAATCAAATATTAATTCGTGGACACATTTAGCGTACTCAATGACCTTAATAATTGATTATCAGGTTAGAAAATGATAAGTTTCATAGGAACTGATCAAATCTTTTTATGGTTTTTAAATGATAATTTAAATTGATAATGATAAATAAAGATAGAGAGTTTTAGTGATTATTTCAGTGAAGCAATACTATCATCCTAACTAAGTTTCACTTTAGTAACTATGATAATCAATGTTGTGGTTAAGGATATTGATTAATATAATTATGTTAATGTATATAACCATGAGCCATCATGTATTTCTCGTAAACCGGAAAGGAAAGCCGCATCGAGTCACTTACAATATTAACCACCAAGCCCTTAGTGATGTAGGTAATACTTGTGCACCCTTTTAGCATATAATTTTTGAAAACATAACTTAATGTTGAAAAGAAAGTTAATCAGATTCTTTTTTAACATATCATTAATTAAAAAAAACATAATAATTACTATAGATTTCTCATACTAATAAAAGACAACTCACAAATGATCAAAAAATTAAGGTGATATTTTTTCTAATAATAATTTAAATTTATTAGCCATGGATTTATTATAAAGACTCGTTCCACGAATAAAAGTTATTTTTTATGTTTTTAAACTTTTATGACATTCAAAATTACAAATAATAAAATTATAACTTCCCATTCATATATAGATGCTACTTACCAAAATTTTACTTAAGATTATTATAAAATTGGCATAATATAAATCACACGATTAATTCATCATAAGTTACAAAAAGATTCACTAAATTAGGATGATAAATGAAGTTTAGCTCATAATGAGCCTAAACATAACAAGAAAGATAGAAGATAATAATTAAATTATTAGTAACTAGAACAATCAAACTGATGATTTACTATGTATGATATTAAATGATTCCAAGCTTCTCCTAAGTGTTAAATGGACCTCTAAAGCCTTTTAAGGACTTCCAAAGGCTGGATACTCGAGAGGAAAAAAATCACTCCAACTCCCAAAAATTCATCTTAATTTTGCAAATGAACTCCTATTTATAAACTTTCTGGAGTGCAAGGCACGACTGATCGGTGGTGAAAGTTCAATGTTTAAAGGCTTTATTTTCATGGTTTACATGTAAATTTATGAGAAATTGACTTACTTTGGGATTATTTTGTGGTTGTAGATTAAACATAAAGATATAAAGAAATTGGAAGAAACAGAACGAGAATTGGAGCTCAAGAAGTAAAGATATGATAAACCGAAGTTGCACGACAACAATATCTTAAAACGGACATAACTTGAGCCAGGAAAAGAGTTACGGGACTCTATCAACGAAAGGTCTCGAAAACTTACACATGAAAATAAACTTTGTGTAGGGGTGCGCCACCGACGTCATTCTGGCACCAACGACGCCATTAGCGTTAGTAACCCAAAACCTTCTGACTGACTCCTCTTCTGACGCCTAGCCTGACGCTGTGTCAGAGTTTGTTGAGATTTGACCTAATTTGAAGGGTTTTAAAGGGGGATAAACCCTAGGACGAAATTTACATCTTTACACATCATCTTGGACGAAAATTAACCATATTTCATCATTCCAAAGGTCTTCCAACATCAAATTCATTCGGATTCACATGATCAATTACAATTTTGTTGAAGAATCGATGATGATGCAAGGCTAAATCAATTGTGATTCACTTCGGGGGATGGGTTTGTACAAGTTTCTATTTTTCTTAGTTGTAACCTAGATTTGGGATTGGATCTTGAACCATTTAAGTTTTTTTAGATTCAATTTATGATTTGATTATTTAAACAATTTGATTATGTTTAAACCGAATGTTGATAGTCTATGATTTTGGTTATCTTTAATCATTGTGTGATTAAGGATTAAAATTACGCTTTCATTATTCAAATTGGTAATTATGTGAATAGGATCCTTTAAGCTTTGATCCATAATTATCACTTAGATCGTATCATGTGTAAGTCACCATCAATAACTTCCCATTAGGTTTTACTAAAGAAAAATTATAACTTTGCGAAACCTGAATCGTGAAGTGGGTTGCTTTTTCACTAAAATTGCTAAAAACTCAAACTTTTATTTCATTCATTTAAGTATTTCTTAAATCAATTCATAAATTAATTTACTTTTCAATATTTAGTTCTCTTAGTTTAACCGTTGCTAGTACTTTCCTGTGATTCTTTGTGGATTCGACACCCTTCTTACCCTTTACTATTAAGGGTGACTAAGGACTCTTTAATATATATTTTTGACCGACCACACGACATCGATCAGCGACCCCGTGTTAGTACAATGCTTACGAAAGTTAGTCGATTTGTACACGTAAAAGTTGTCAAGGCACACCCCCGTGCCTCATGGGGCACGCCCCGGTGCTCATTTTTCTGGGACAATACTTTTGTCCTATCGGATTGATAATACAGAGGTGTGTTTCAGGGTGGATATGGGGGAGTGCCTAATGAGACACGGTCTCATGCTTGAACTTTAAAAATCGCTTTTTTATTTCTTCTTAATTATGCTCTTTTTATCCATCTTGGTATTTTCCAAAACTGAAAACATAATTTAAACAATTAGATATCAATTTATATATTTTAATAAGAGTTTAAAAGTATTTAATATGAAATTAATATATTTTATATTATATTTTGAAACACATCATAATCACTCCTATCCTTACGAAGAGGCAAGGGTAGGAGATTATTTTCATTTACCAAGGAAGGAGTACATTGATCATTAGCTGAAAGTTAAGAAGCATCTTTTGATTCCTAGACATATCACGCTTGTGTGTAGGAGTACATTGATCTTAGTTGAGTGTTGATCCTCTCGGAATTCCAATAAATGGTATCTGAGTATTGAAGGTGAGTTTTAAGCCAGAGGCCCCTAATTCAATCCAATGACACGATAACAACTACTTTTGCAACCCTGAAAGAGACTAGTTCTATTTCACTTCAGAATCCAATGTTGATAATCAAGATGGAGTCGGTGATGGATGCTCAAGGTTTGTGTGAACATATAGAAGCAGACGACAAAAAAGAAGATGATGAGAGATATAATAATCATTGAAAGTGACGTACTTGGGGTAGCGGCAGACCGAGTACAAAAGGCTTGACATTTAACGCTTAGTCACTTCGAAGCATTGAAGATGAAAGAGGGAGACGGTATCAACAAGTTTGTGGTAAAGTTATTGAGTATGGTCTCAAGGTACAACAACTTTGTTGCGACTATTGAATATGGAGTCTTGGTTCAAAATTTGTTTGACCGGGTTCCTAACAAGTTTCTACAATTAGTTGCTGCAAATGAACAATACTAAAACGTGGATATGATGTCCTTTGATGAAACAATAGGCCGATGGAATGCATACGAAGAACGATTGACACTTCGCCAAAACAACCCAAGTGGTGAGAACAGTCTAATTTTCATGAAAAGAGATGGGAATTCAATCAAGGGCTCAGGTAGGGTTGATTTTACTAGTACTCGGAGAAAGGGCTAGCAATCATATGACTGGGGTGGTCGAAGTTGCTCAAGGGAACAAGGAAGCAACTGGGGTAGAGGTAAGGGTTGTTCGACTCAATGAACATTAGAGGGACAGAGACAAACGACCAATAAAGTGTTTGAAATATGACCAATTAGGCCATTATGCTTTCAAGTGCAAAGATACAAAGGATGTAATGAGGTAAACTTAAGTTGATTTAAGGAAGAACCTACACCCTTCTAAGTGTAAGTGGAGAAGAAGATAATACAATGATAGTCGTGATGTTTGGTACTAAGACAATAAGACCATAATCATATGACTGGCCTTGTCGAATTCTTCACATAATTGGATGATAATGTGATGTGTCAAGTATGGTTTGGTGATGTCTCTATAGTCCACAATAAAGGGTAACTCACAGTGTTGTCCAACTGTAAAATGGTGATCAAATGGTGATTCATCACATGTATTTATTTTTGGCTTTAAATAATAAGTAGTTAAGCCCAAGTCAAATGACAAAAGATGGTTATAATCAAACAATGTGAGACGACCTTTTAAAGATGTTGGATGTAGTTGGGCAATTAGTTATGAGGGTACAACGATCTACAAAGTAGTTATACAAGAAATCTCTAAAAAGTTTTTAACCGATATGCTTGAAACCAAAACTCGATGATGAGGAATGATTATTGCATGGGAGATTAAGCCATACAAACTTTAGGGATATCAAATTCATGGTTCAAAAGGGACTGGTACATGAATACCCAGCATAAAACACCCTACATAAGTTTGTGAGGGTGTTTGTTGTCGAAGTAGGTAAGAAAACCGTTCTTGAAGGAGGCAATGTGGCACGCGAGTCACCTGTTGGAAATGATTCATGCTAATTGTGGTGTCACCACAAACAATGGGTGGTAATAGGTAATTATTATTGTTGATGATCTTTGTGTGTGCATGTAGGTGTATGCACTAGTACAAAAAGAGGCAAAATGAACGGGTAAACTGGCCATAAAAGACGGTTTTAGCCCGCCCCATATGGCTACGCACCTTATGATATATTTTCATAAGGGATGGTTTTCATAAGGGGTGGTTTTCATAAGGGGTGGTTTTTGAACCGCCCCTTATGTACATCAATAAAGGACGGTTTTTAAACCTTCTTTTATGTATATCAATAAGGGGTGGTTTTTAAATCCCCTCTTTAGGTTCAAATAAAAAGAAAAAAATATTTTTATTATTTAATATCCAGAAATATTTTTCTATACAAACCGCTCAATCAACCAAAATTATAACATTGTGTATCAAATGTTTCATATATTAAGTATTATACATTGTGTATCATACGTTCAAAATCAATTCAATACACAACATCTAGACAAAAATCACATATATACATCAAAGTACGTCAAATAAGAAAATCAATACACACACACACTTAACAACAATCTGGCAGCAACATGAACGCGTATAACTCCTCAGTTGTCTCATTATCGAGACATCAAGTGGCACTTTCACATCATTTGAATTTATAAGTTCATGGATGACCTATAAATATGCATTCTAATCAATTCAAATGTATCAAACTCAAAGAAATTTCATGCCTTCATGTATATAATGCAAATAACCATCATATAAGTAAAAACAAAAACAAAGCAATTTAATTTTAGCGTCACTTTGAAGCCGACATGTTAATCGCTACATTTGGTGGTTTAACAACACAATGCCACAACTTTTTAACCAAAATTTGAACTAGAAACATATATGGAGGGCAATACCTAGTTTAACAACAAAACAAAGCTAATAAACAACAAGTCATACTCATTTTGCAGTCCGATTTCAACCTGAAATAGTACGGGTCACGGGTAATTTAAAGCCAAAACAAATCATCCCTGTCACCAATATAAAATCTCATTAAATACTCATAGCATAATAATATACCAACCATTAAATGATTTTTTGTTTGAAACTCAATGTGATGAGCATTTAAATTATAAAATCATCCTTGTAGACTGCAACCAAACATAAAGAATATAACAAACATAGAAGCACAAAACCTTAACCCAAACACCATCTAATGAAATCATATGAATAATTAAAAAGAAACAAGAATCCAAATTACAAATAAGCAACCAACTACAAAAGAGATAACAAAATCATTAGTCCTCTAAGATCTAAATCATTGTGAAAAATTATCTTAAAAACTTCTTACCTTATTCGCCCAAGGAGAAAGAGGATGGGGGGAAGCGGTGGTGGAGAAGGGGCGGTCGTGGAAAACCGTGGGGGTGTGGCTGGTGGTGGGGAAGTGGCGAGGGTGGGGGCGGTGGTGGAGAACCGACCGGGGGGGGGGGGGGGGGTTAGAAGAACTGACGGAGGTGAGGGTGAAGAGAATGGAGGCCACTTTTGGGAGGGAAACAAAATTTTTCATATAATAAGTGACCTACAGAGGTGCGTATGGGCTCATAAGGGGCTAAACGATCAAAAGGGGCGGTTTTGTCTAATGACTTAAGGGGCGGTTTTGTGTCATAAGGGCGGGTAGTTGTTAAGGTTTTTAAGGTTGGTTATGGAGATCTAAAGGAGCGGGTATTATATCAATAGGACATAAGGAGCAGTTTAGAACCGCCCCTAAAGGTGGCATAAAGGGCGGTCATAATACCCGCCCCTAAAGGTAACTTAAGGGGCGGTTTCGCCCAATTTGTTCTCATTTAAATTTTCAAAAAGTTAGGCCCGCCCCATTTGTCTTTTTTGTACTAGTGATATCATCAAATTGGAAGAAGATATATTTGATCCTTTAAATAGTTTAGAACCCAGGTCGAAAAGGAAAGCCTTACAAGATTGTGACACTAAGAACCAATCGTAAGGGAGAGTTCGTGTCAATAAGTTTACTACTTATTATAAACAGGAAGGAACCAAATGAAAATAATGGTTCTTTACACCCCTCATCAAAACGTGGTCGTAGAGCGTTGTAATCGACCGTTATGGGAGTAACTCGATCAATGTTAAAGACAATAAACGTACCAAAAAGCTTGTGGGGCGAGGTAACCCGTCATGCAGTATATTTGTTCAACAGAATCCCAACAAAAGGAGTGCATGGACTGACACCATATGGAGGTTGGACAGGGTGGAATCCCACACTTGAGCATATGAAAGTCTTTGGATGTGTTGGTCATGCGAAAAGTCTTGGAGTGTTTACACAATATAAAATGACTCCAAACAAATAAAAAAGTTTGTGAATGACTCTAAATGTCTAAAGCATTCAGTTTCAATATATTTATCATCTAAACTTAATACTTTTATATATAAATTAAAATAGTCATATTGTTGAATAACCGAATTAGTGATTATCTTAAAAATAGGGAATTAAATATGATGTAGTTAGTTAGTATATTTTGATTAAAGGAACAACATGATTTTAGAAGAATTATAACATGGGTTAATTATGGCACAATATATTTTAAAAATACAAAAAAGAATTCAAATGATTTGAAACAAATGAACCTTAATTCTACTTTCTTTTAAATGACAAACACATGCAAACTCTTTACTCTATTCTTACTTTACTTTTAAATTTATTAAATTTTTGTAGCAATTTGAAACCGATAATTTTGGTCAAGTAATATCCACTTGAGGACAAACCTAACTTCACGTCACGATTTATCTTGTAACTTCTATGTATTATCACTATAATGACAGCTTAGAAGTTAATGAAAAAAGTAAATGATTTTGGCGAGACCACTAAAGAAGAAATTGACGTATGAGATAACGTGTGGTTGAGATAGGCTTTACGTTTAAACTGCGTACTGTCAATGACATCTCCTATACATTTGGACCCCGGCTACACGTTGACAACTATATATACTTAAAGACCTAAATGACAAACCATTAAACATCTCACACATCGTCGTTTCTTGCGTTACTACCCAACTATTAGTATTAATTAAGAAGTACATCTATTATTGAGACTATTTTTATAATTTAGCTTTAAAATAACGTGCAAAATTATGCATGATATTATTATTACAATAATACTGCAATTCAATGCAAAGTTAACTGAATTTAACAAATTAAGTGATTTCTCAATATGCTTTTATCTATTTATTGGAACTAGTGTTGTCTGTACACCAGCGTTGCACGTGTGATGATGTTTGAAACATGTCTCAACAACTTTACCGTCATAACAACTACCATACTCGGGTTTAGAATGCGCATTCGCCAACCATAAACGGAATCCATACCAAAACAACCAATACCATTTGGTCAAGCCATCACGACCCATAGAGTATAATACGATATACATCACAAATAGGTTTGGCCAACAAAGTTGGAGAACACAATGAAGATCAATATCATCAAACAAAAGAATACCCGAAATAGGTTTGGCCAACAAAGAATACCCGAAATAGGTTTGGCCAACAAAGTTGGAGAACACAATGAAGATCAATATCATCAAACAAAAGAATACCCGAAATAGGTTTGGCCAACAAAGGAAAATGCATAAACAGAAGCAGTCGTTGAATCGAAATCGACATCAACGCGATAAACATCACAGAACAAATAAATAACCAAACCAAAGTCTCAGATGGGGAAATCGTCATCATCATCGACTCAGAAGAAACAACATAGATCATCGTTTACCAGAACTTGTCGAGCTCGGAGAACTCGTAAGTTAATGAGCCCGAGGCTTGGCGAGAATCCTTAGCACCCATAAAGGGCTATTTGTTATGGATCTTATTAGTATTTTCTGATGTAAAAAATATGTCAGCAAAAAGGTTCCAAATCTATCCCAACACCTTTTGTGTCATTCTATCTATAGTTAACACCTTTTTGTGTGCACTCAAACATTTAAACATCTTTCTATTGTCATTCACAGGTCTGTAGAAATCCAAGGTGGGGTCGTTGCTTCGAAAGTTATAGCGAAGGTCCTAATATCGTTCGACAAATGACCGAGATCATACCAGGACTCAAAGGCGAGATTCCTAGTGCCAGTTGAAAAGGTGTTCCTTTTGTTGATGGACAGTAAGTTTTGATATCTTCAAGTATTCTTTTGGTTTGATCATATGTTTATGTTCTATATACGGTTTAACCAGTTTAATGTTTACAGAACAAAGGTTGCAGCTTGCGCCAACACTTCATTGGCGATGGTGGAACGAGTCAAGATGATACGGATCAACCCTTTTTTGTGTTAAAGATAAAGGAAACCTAAATTGACTTTGATTAATATTCAAATGATGTAACTGATGTTAGTTAGAAATGAGGTTACTAAATATAAGCACGGGTGCAATGGATCGATTTGTCATAAGCACACCGGTCCCTCCCTCCAAAGAAAGGCACACACATTCAAACAGATGAAGGGCAAATGAGGCGGTGGTTATGTGTTGCGGTGCATTTGCAAATTAACTTTGTTACACGCATTGTGTCATTAATATTACATGCTTATATACATAAAACATACAAATTAATACATTATTATGCATCGCAAGTTGCACCATAATAATAAATAAATAAATAAATAGATAGGAATTAAAACGAAAGACTCGTGCACTGTATCAAGCCGTATGATAGCATTAACGTTGTTCATGATAGTGTGTATGTGAACTTCTCGATGTGTGTGTGCCCTAATAGTTTTAGAAAGGTAATTGAAATGAAATAAATTTTAGGAAAATAAAGGAAAAAGAAAGCAATTTAAATTAAATGAAAAAAGCATAATAAAAGTAAGAATGGAAAAGCTAAAAATACGGTAAATACCTAAGAAACAAGTTTAAAAAGATTGCCACCTGCAAGGATTGAACTTACATCTACTAATAATTAATACAATTAACAAATGGGTAGCGTTATAAAATAGTAACAAACTTTCAAAAATATTTTAATATTTAGAAAACTTAAGTTTTAAAAGTGTTCCAATTATATTACTCAATTTTAATTTTATACAAATTAAAAGTCATAATATATTTTTAGTATGTTATGTTTTTGGATACAGTTAAAAATATTTTTTTCTATCTTTTGATGTTGATATGGAATGTTGACGTAAATTTTAGGCATTTTTTTATTTTTTTCATAATTAACATGTTTTTTTTATTTTTTAACATTATTTTATATATTGAAAATTCTGACCCTCACGTCTTTTCCATCATTATTTTCTTGTCATAAGAAAATTTGGTAATGACTCGATTTGATCGTTTGATGCTCCAATTTAAGAAAAATATGTATGAGTGACTGAATTATAACACTTTTAAAACTTAAATACTATTTTATGGTATTTTCCCCTGACAAATTACACCACCTTATTGTGTTGATTACTCCAAAAGCATATTATCACATACAAAAAAAACATAATAAAAAAAAGGTCTGAAATGTGACAGTGTCATCGACATTTTAAAATGAGTTAGTATATAATTGGTTCAACAAAATGGTTTTATTTTGGTCTCGTATATATTCATAAATTGAATATTAGCTAGCAACTAGAATCTAAAAGACGTGTGTTCAATAGTTAAAGAATAAAAATACATGATGAGTGCCAATCAAGAGTTTGGAGTTTCGCTCTATTAACAATAGTATACACATTTGTTTCATCTATTATTTTGTTTGAGTGATACTTTTGTTGTTAAAAACCTTTTCGATTTTAGCCTTTCATAAAACCAAATGTTGTTAAGAGGATTTCCTTGACTGTGCTCAAGAAATCAAGTAGCTCCCCAACCGATTGCGTTGATGAGAAGAGTATTTTCCGTATTATACCTACACAAGAACATGTTACTAACAGGTGGTCTTAGGATCCTGAGATGCGTCACAGTCGACACATGCTAAAGAGATGATTCATTTCTTTTTTATATAAAGTATCTCAGGATTTTTTATTAGGGTGGCGCTCCAACCAATTGATGATCGTAACTCCCTTGTTTAAACATTTCTTTCTCGATATCAATAAGCAAAGAGTGCATTAAAAATGAACGCGGTTCGTCTCTGTCCCATTTCCATTGGTCCCTATCATTTGAGGCTTTTAGCTAGATAACAATTCAGCAAAAACAATCTTATAGTTCGTGTAACTCCACTTCAAGATCAAATAGATGTGGGAACATATCTATTAAAGGACCAGTACGTATACCAATCCTTCTGTCTAGCAAGAAGCTTGTTTGTTTTCCGTTTCCCACTGATCCTTTCAAGATGCCCATAGCATCAATGTTTATGAGAGTGAAGACACATAGGTTAGATATGCTATATATTGACGAGGAAAACGTTTATGTCAGTTGCACCATTGTTAATGGTCATGATGCTTGTTATATACACTAATATATATGTTAAACCTTTCAAATATATTCATTTATTGAATATTGTAATACTTACTCAAATTAAAGTGAGAATATACTTGATTTTATCATGTAATGTTTTAAATATATAAATCTTGTACAAATCGGATGTACCCGTTAATTTTATAATTCCCTCTTTTATATACAAATGCATATCTATATATATACATACATATATATATATATATATATATACATATATATACATATATATAGGGGGAGGTTCCATTGGAAACCTATTTTTAAATGAAAACTATGAAAACTTAATATTAACCATTGATAATTTTGATCAATGGTCTTAATTGAGAAATGGTATTTTTGTAAATTATGTGTAGAAGAGATTACTAATTTGGTTCATAGGGGTAAAATAGGTATTGACTATTTTGAAATTTGTAACTCCCGAGTATCACTTTCACAATTGTTTCCCTCTCTCTATCCCCCCTAAATCACTAACGAATTCGGAAACATTAAGAATTCAGTCGCATTTGGCGTATATCATCATCGATTAAACCAAAAATCGATCATCGACGCAAGAAATCCGTCTGATTTGTATTGATTTCGAGTTGTGTTCGTGCGAAACAAAGAGATAATTGATGACATTTGTTACATATTTTGATCTTTTGTTCTTTGCATTTTGAAATCGGTGATGATCCCCATTTTTATGCACATTACTGTTAGGGTTTTTGCTATTATTATACTGATTTAGGTAGAAATAGGGAGGTTTTTTTAGTTTTCAATGGTTATGTGGGTATTTCGAGTTGAACAGGGATGATACATATACGTATTGATTGAAGTTGTTTTTAATTATGGTGTGTAGTTGTTGTCTTGTATGAATATTATAATGAACAGATTAGTTTCATATTAAGATTGTGTTAAAGAAAATGAGTAAAAGGATTGATACGTGTATGTAATAGTTAAATATTATGTGCTTAAGATTCTTCTAAACCTTGCTTTTGAAGAAACCTGATATCTATGTTTTTTTAAATAGATATGTTAGGTACATATATGTAAGGTGTATATTGTTAATATGAAGTGTATATAACGATTATGGTGATGAATGTTGTAATGAGTATATATCTTAAGTACATATATGTAAGTTGAGAACTTTTATTTGGTTCCCTATTGCAGTGTCGAATAAAGCACAACTGAAGATATCATCAAGTAAGTTTTATCATAAAAATGGATTAATAAACATTCATATCGATACATACTTGTTAATTTTAAAGAGATTTCTTAATTCCGAAAGAAAAAAGAGCGAGAGGATTGCAAAGCATACGTCTTTTAATAAGTTCATCAACACAGTTGAAGACCCTATTATAATAGATGACTTTCAAGAGACACCAACTGTTATAAGAGGTAATTGTATGTGAGATATATCTACATGTACTTAAGAAATAATTTTTGATGAAGTTTGTTATTCAAACAGGTTTGGAAAAGCCCCCACATACGGTTGTAAATAAGGAAATTAAACACATATGCAAGGGTGCTGAGGACAACTATGGTATTTGTTTGTAAATATGTTGTTTGTGGTATGTTATTGTTTACTATATTATTGAGAAAGTTGTTTGATTGTATTGTAGTTGCGAAGCGGAAAAAAAATAGAGGAAAAAATGAAAATACTGAATGAAGTTAAAGAGAATTTCAAGAAAATAAATAAGAGGATGAAGTCCAAAAAAGGTAAAGGAGTTATGAATTGATTTGAAAATATATGTTTTTTTAAATTTATATGTGTATGTAGATTTTTTAATGACATGTTATTATTGCTCATTCTGAAAATTTACTATACAAAAGATGATGATGTTGAAAAGGGAACCAAGAAATTGGGGATGAAATCAAAAACAAATAACAAGAAACAAAACAAAACGTGTTCAAGCTACGGAGGAAGAAAAATATGGCCAAAAAGAAGTGTGAGTTACGTAAGTGTTCTTTATACAATTATTAAGTAGCAACTAGCGATTCTAATCTTTATACTAAGAATTTTGATTATTAACGTTTTTAAAATACTACGCATTTAAAAGTAATTATGTTTTATTTGGTACAGGTAAGGTAAATGAGAAAAAAACTGATAATGATGGTTTGACAACTAGTGATTCGATCCGAATGGATGTAAAAAAATTAAAAAGAAAGAAAAGAAGTGGAGGTAATACTTTTACATAACATTATTATTCGGTACGTAGCTGTTAATATTAAAGTTTATCAATATAAATGTAAATGCACTAAGGTATTTATAGGTACCAGATCAATAATAAAATATTTCTCAAAATATAATATGCAGAAGGAGGTGAAGATAAAAAAAAGATGAAAAAAGAGTAATGATGGAAAGAAGATGGTTTGGGATACGTACACGTTCCTCACCAAAACAGTTTTTCACAGCAGTTTCGCTGTTAGATAAACAACAGAAAGAAACATTCAAAAGCATAGGTTTTGGTAGAATATTAAGTTTTAGAGTTGATGGAATCCCCGCAAAACTTGGACATTATGTTGTTGACATGCTTGACCCACAAGGTTAGTCATTAAGGCTAGCAAAGGAGATGTGAAGGTGGACAATAATTCAATATACAGATTGATCGAAATTTCAAACGGAGGGAAAGACTTGTTTAGTAAGGATAGTGAAGGGCCAACAATAGAGTACGCAAAATGAAGGGCTCGTTATGATAGTGTTAATGTTGGACCGTCTGAAATTGTTCAAATAATTGTCGAAGGAAATTACGATGACATCTTTTTTTTCAAACTAGATTTCTTGGTTTTTTTACAACACAATGGTTTCTAGTCGTAAGAATGGGAAGTGTCTTTATAGAGTGGTTAAGCAAATTAGCATGGAAAGTGATATTAAGGAGTTTGATTGGTGTGGATGTATTGAAAAAGCAATAAAAAAAGTGCAAAGACAATTAGACAAGGTGCAACTTAGCTAGCGATTTTGTGGGTCCGTTGACAATTTTGACGGTACGATATATTGTTTATATTGTGGTGGAATATATAAAATGGTTTGAATTTTCTTCAACACTGTTGTTACATATATGTATCAGAAAAATTTGTTACTTACATATATGTATTTAAATATTACAAAAATTTTTTGCTCAAACTGTTTAATACATTAAAACATGATTTACACATTTAGTTGTGTCATAATTACTACTACAGAAATTATCTTAGTCACTGATTTAATTTATTATGTAGCTTTTGTATGTTGATCGTGTGTCCTGCCCGGGAATAGATGTTGAAAAGAGAATTTCTCCACTATCATATTGTTAATGGAGAAGCTTAAAAAAAGAGAAGACATCGAGATATCCAAGGCATAGGGTTTTGGATTAGGAGACATAGTTAAACATTTTGTTGAAGAACATGATTACAACATCGATTCCCATGAAGATAATCAAGATGATGGAAAAAGGATGAAGCGAATGACGACTTGTTGGTTTATGATAGCAGCACACTTAAGGTATTTAAGATTTATTGTATGTTTTGTTAACGTTTTTTGGTGAAATTATTGTCATTATAATGTTCTAATTCAATGCAGGGGAATCTCTCAAAACTTGAGAAAATAAAGACAATTAATTTAGAAGGAAAGCTAAAATTTGAAAAGGCCATAAGAGAAGCAAAGAAACTATTCCCCAATAGTAAGAGGTGGATGCATTTCACGATGCATATATCGAGTTGAATCATTGTTCGGTTGATATGGAAGATAATAATACATGCGTAAGAGAAGAAGTAACAAAACCGAAAGATAATAAAACAACTGAATTGAAGACACCTAAATCATTTAAAGTGCCTACTCATGAACTCAAGTATGGACGCAACTAGCTGTTGAAGTAAGTGATATTGTGGAGTTTGATCTACCCATAAGGATGATGGGTACATGTTGAGACATGATTTTAGTGATTGCCCACCTATAGTCTTGGACTAACTTAAGAGTTTAGAGAGTTAGATAAAAGAGGAGAAGGAGCAGATGCTAGGAAAGAGGGAAACAAAGTAGGTGAGATATTAAAGGAAGTTACAGATTATGACATAGGGAAGGGTAAACGAGCTAAACAACCTTCGTCAAGGTATGTTTCTCCATTTATTGATAGGCCGGTTGATATCAAAAAGGGTATATCGAAGGAAGAGATGAAAGTATGGAATTATCTAATGTCAGGGGCAATCGATGAGAAGTAATTTCCTAATTTCCCTAATTGCATGTAGTTTTTTTAATCCAATTGTCACACTGTTTACATTGTGTAAATGCAGTAAATATCAGGAGATTAAAAAGCAACATATGGATAGGAATGATGAAGAAGTAAGAGAGGAGGCTAGATCATTTAGGTAAGACGTTTTAGAAATTAAGAATTTAATTCTGGTGGTTTTGATACGTGTATGTAATTGAATTTTGTTCTAACTAAGACTTGTTATTTGTGTTAGACAATAAGTATGGTACATATATGTACCATATATCAGATGAGTTGTGAGGATAATAAAGAGTGGATGGTATAACATGTAATATCAATTGTATAAAGAATGACATGGTTAGCTATCGGTTACCCAATTACATGGTACATATATGTAACATTAATCACTAGAAAGTTTATACTAAACATGGTACATATATGTAACTTTAATCACATTAATTACATGGTACATATATGTAACATTATAGAGAGTATATGATTGAAAATTTATGTAACTTGTTTCGCTGATTGTTACATTCCGATGGTGGATTTGTTATGTGTATTTACTAGAATATCTATAAACTACAATGTGTATAAAAAGTAGCATATACGTATTGAATGTTAATAAAATTAATTATATTTATTGGAGGTATGTGTTGAAAATAACCGTGTGTATGCCTAAGTCAAAAAATAACAAATACAGGCACGTATTAGACTTTTATATATATTAAGAAATGTATTTTGTAACATTATAAATGTTTAGGGTACATATATGTAACCTATTAACAATATTGTTTTTGGTGGCAGTGTTCCCATATTTGCAACAAAATTTTGGGCAGGTACTAATTTTTACCAGATGATTAGCTTAAGCCCATGACAACAAATCTATAATGATGTGATTGATTGTTGGGCAAAAGTACTTAACTATGATGAAAAGGATAGATGCCCAAGCTCACCACATCGACTGTTCAGCGGAGTAACTCCATTTGTGAGTATCTACAAATTACGTTTTCAGTATTTTTTTTATTAACCCATATATATGTTCTCCTAATTTAATCAAAATACTGCTTGGGTGGATTGTTGATAGCCATAAAGAGACGGATGTGGAGAGGTTGACTCATTTTAAACTAAACCTACTAAATGTCGTTGAAGGGTGTGAAAATTTACTTGACATGAAACAATTTGACATCGTCTTATTTCCAATTTTGAAGAAGAATCATTTCTACCTGGTGTGCTTTGAGTTGAAATATCCTGCGGTTACAATGATTGATAATATGTGTGATGAGCAATGCGTGTTTAGCTTGGAGGATCATCCGGAATTCATACATAAGGGGACACCTTTAAAAGTGGTAAGACGTATACGGTTCTACAAATTTAGATTTATTATATCATCACAAATAATATGATGTTAATGATATAATATAAATAAATTACATTTTGCAGAAACACATATTTGTATCGTATTTGAGATCGGTTGGACATCCAAAATGGAGAGATATTGAAGGCACACACCCACAGAAGTTAAAGATTGGATGGTCGACATCAAAGAACTACACAAATTGTGGTATTTTCGTAATGCGTCATATGGAAATCTCCAGAAAAAATATGAATACAAAATCCTTACGTCCGAAGCAAACATATATAGGGATAAAGTTTTGAGAGAAGTAGTATGATACGCTAGTTAGAAGTACAAGTTTTTGGTTACTTTTGGAACCTTTGAAGGCAACAAATGTGTTTGAATGTTGACAGATGGTTATTTCCGTATGTTGGTTGTTTCTTATTAATGTAAAAAAGTTTACATTTATAACCTGCCTTTGATAAAGACATTTACTTATAATGGTGATAGTTTTAACAAATTTAAATGGATACATATATGTAACAAATGTATGAAAATGTTATAGTTAAACTCACAAGAAAAGGAACTATAAGGATGTTGTAACAATTAGATGTAATAAATGTATAAGTATCTAACTGAAGGGGAAATAAAAAGATAGTAAAAACATGTGAAGTTATGCTACGTATTATGTAATGTGTTCCAAAAAATAAGTCGTGTGTAGAAGGAAATGTTACTAGTGCCTATATTGGATACACGTAAACATTTATCAAAAAAGTGTAAAAACAATGAACAAGACCATGATACGTATATGTAAGCTGATGTTTCCAGTTTCATACGTATATATAGGATTCTGGTTTTCCAATATTACTTATACGTAAGAATGAGGAACAAGAAAACTAAACCTAATCAAATATTAATACTTTAATTGTTATCAATGACCAATTAATAAACAAATGTCAGAATAAATTTTATTAAAAATTCACAAGTTTAAATGTATGACCACAGTTGCTCATGAATGGATGCAAGCTTATGAATGGACGCACGAAGGTTTGTGTTGTTTAATATATGTCCATAAACCTGTTACAATTATATTGACGTAATCATTATTACGCCCATGCATATATTTTAATACAGAACTAAGAATGTTTACATGTATGTAACATAGCTCAAAATATCAAAAATCCCAATATCGTAATAAATTAATTGAAAATTAAAAAGATCCTTGTGTGTAATTCAAATGGACATAAAATATTAAACAAAACAAATAAACATTATTCAAAACTTTTAAACGATATCATCTTGCACATATAGTTCTTGGTCTTCTTCATCATTGCTTTCGTCTTCAAACGAGTTATCTTCACATGAATATTCTGATGATTCATCATCATGAACAACTTTTTTTGAATCCTTGTTAAGTAATTTTAGTTTATCAGCGCAATTGCGAGAACGTGTCCACGTATGTATTTCCTGCAGTAATTACACATCCATTTAGGCTTCTTACTTTTAACTTTCGCCTTCTTACCTGGACCGATCAACCGCCTGTTCTTACCGCAACATTTGTTCCTGATTCCCGCAGGTGGTTTATACGTAACTTCAAAGGGCTCGGATTGATGTAAAACCTCTTCAATGACTATACCATTATTATTATATGATGGATCTTGAGGGAATTCGTTAAATATATGATTCTTTAGTTGTTGAAGATGCTCGTCAAGCCATGTAAGACGCTCTGAATTCAACCTTAACCGATCCACACATTGTTGCATTATGTCCATCAAACGATGTCTAAGAACTAAATTTTCAGATTGGTCTTCGCAATACCTGTATTCCAAACTAAAAACCCTTCTAGGTAGAGCATCTCTCCTCCAACGTCCATGAACATATTGATCAGGTACTTTTCAATCTTGTGATGCCTAAATACGCAAAATCCGTGATGACACAGATATCCAATCCTTATGTATAACATGCAAGAACATGTTACAGTTTTTTCCATCAAATCAAGAGTAACCTACACACATATTAATAATAATTTTAATGGATTAGAAAAGATACACTCCAAACCGTATACGTATCAATAACAAAGATGAATAAAACATAAATGTTACTTTAAACTCATTTATAACATCAGATCTGTTATCTTGATGAGCTATTTTTATAAAAGTATACCCCATCTTCCTCTTCACGGCTAACTATGTAACATAATGTTTTACATTATGAATCTCCTTTTGCACTTCTAAAAATATGTTGCGTGTGTATATCTCGGAAGCATGACGTTCTATTAGTAAGCTGGTGAGGAAAATAAGAACTGTAGTTGTAGTGTTGAACTCAAGCACACGCTGGTTGTATCTTTGGCCATCTATAGCATTGTCGTAACACAACAAGAATTGAACAAGTGTGTTCGATAGGCTAGAATTTAGTTTGAAATATGAATTAGAACTTTCACATCTTGAGGTGGTCTTCATCAAGCAACACATCGGGGTATCCTGTAACGCCCCATTCCCGGGACGCTTACAGCTGGTAAATCATTGCATATAAACACACATTTTCATTTAAACTTACATAATTATTGCAGCGGAAACATTCAAAAATGACATCTCATTTCATCATAAAAACTTTTGCAAAATATACATCGTTAATCAATTACAAAATACATTGTTGCATTACATCATAAAGTATTATATAAATGGATGCCATCCAAAAAGCTGAGTAGCCGCCCCATGTCATCCTCAGCAATCATTACCTGCCAACTGGAAACACATCAAAGTCGGTGTTGCTGAGTGAGTTCTATTTTTATAATAAAACATACTTTTCTTTCGTTAAAACTGTTCTTTACTTTCATGTGATCATACATCATACGTACACATAGATAATAGCATTATTATCTTCATTATTCGTTCTTTCGTCATTACATCTTTTCCTTTCATCAACACCATGAAATTTACCCTTCATGCTCATGATACTGGGCCTAAGCCTATCATAGACCTTCATTCACAGTGCCCAGCACCTTTAGCCACAGTAGCTAAAATAAAGTTCAGGTATACCATTGTCATGTGCTATGCCCTTCATGCTCATGGTACTGGACCTAAACCTATCATAGACCTTCATTCACGATGCCCAGCACCTCTGGCCATAGTATCTAAGGCAAGCAACAATGGTTCCATACAAATAGTCAATCACAATGAAAGACCCCCATGTGCATCCTCCCGGGGTAGTGAACCCGCACACCGTTGGGCTAACACCTTTTAATGGCGTGTCCCGACATACAAGGCTTGCAAGACTTTCTTTACTTTCATCATTTATTAATGCATGAATTCTTACTTCATGTTCCTCTTTCATTATCTTTCACTTTATGTTACGTAATACTTTCATTCATTCATTAACATAATACGTAAAGCCACAGGAAAGATAATCATACATCATAATAAGGAACATAACATACATAATCATCATCATACAAGGCAATATCATACATACATAACATGCACAATCATGCAATATCATCATCATCATGCCCTACATACTCTCTAGGGCCTCAATAGTCATCTTACATGAACTTACGGGAACTTCCATGTCAAAACTTACATCTGCACTTTCCCCCGAAAGTCAGTACATAATCTACACTTTCCTCGGGTACACCAACCCTGCTTGGGCATATGGGCACCCTTCGGTCGCATGGCCTTCAGGCGACTGAACATCACGCAATTGGACCAATGCGGATGAACACCTATGCGGATGAACACTCAATCGTGCGAATGAAACTAATGCGAATGAACTCCATGTGGATGAGTCCCATGCGAATGGACCTAATGCGGATGAAACTAATGCAAATGGGCATTTATGCGACTGGGCTCTCAGTCGTGCGAATGAACCCTCAGTCGTGCGAATGAACCCTCAGTCGTGCAAATGAACCCTCAGTCGTGCGAATGAACCCTCAGTCGTGCGAATGAACCCTCAGTCGTGCGAATGAACCCTCAGTCGTGCGAATGAACCCTCAGTCGTGCGAATGAACCCTCAGTCGTGTGAATGAACCTCAATCGCACCTCAATCGGCCGTATGGCCTCTATTCGGTCGCCTAGCCCTAGCTGGTGCAGAATGCAGTTCATCTCAAACCCAATCTACCATTTTTGACCTCCAAGCTCATCTAAACCCATTCTAAGCCCAAATCAACCATCCTAAACCTTAGGAATACATACCATAACACCATTCAAGCACACACAAGCTCAAAAGCAAGACCCAAACGAATCATACACAAACTCACACATACATAAACGGGTCAAACATACACACACTCAAAAACCCGATTTTCAAATGTGTTCCAGGCCCAAATCATTCAAAAACATGTAAAAGAAGGGTCCTAGAACTCACACAAATGATCACAACGAGAAGAGCTTCGATTAGACCCGCTACTCAACGATTTCCACGCTTGAATCAACCCAAACCAAGCTTTCCTCCTCTTTTCTCACTTTCTCTCTTCTTGGCTGATTTTGGTGGGTGTGAGGAGAGGGTAAGGGCTGCCCTCTCCCTTTAAATATTCCCACTCACCCAACTTTCTCTCATTAGCGAGTTTGGTCCCTTGACTTTGGACTTTATTTCTTTTTCTTCTTTCGTCGGCTTCAAAGTAAATAAATAGTCGGGTGTTACATATCCTTAAAATATCCAGGAACCCACTGATCTCTTATGTCAAACATATAAGAAAGCCACTTGTGGTCTTGCAAACCATGCTTTTCCATTAATAACTTCCATCGTGCCTCAAAAGCGGACGGATCTAGGTATACATTCCACACAAGCTTATGAATGGATGCACGAAGGTTTGTGTTGTTTATTATATGTCTAGATACCTGTTACAATTATATAGACCTAATAATTATTTTGGCCATGCCTCTATTTTAAAGCAAAAGTCATAAAGTTACGTATATGTAACATATTTTAAAAAATCAAAATTCACCATATCGTATATATATGAGGTTTAATAAAACAATACATCAATTAAAAATCAGTCCCTTCAAAACAATATGTTTATTGGAAAAAATTCTAGAGGTACAAATAGATGAAGCTTGTTATGATTAATGCAATTATTATTGATACGTATATGTAACATACAGTGTTTTAATTAATATGTGTATGTAAGATTTCACATCAAATACCGTAAAATTATACCAGATTATAATACCTTTGATGGGAGCTTATTTGTGATATGCCACATACATAGTTGATGAATTAATTTTTCAAAAACGCTATGAATAGCATGTTTCATCGCAGCGTCTTGGTCCGTCAATACTAACTTTGGTTGTTTGTTGTTATGAGCTTCAATAAAGCACTTGAGCAACCACATGTATGATTCTATGGTCTCGTCATACAACAACGCCGCACCAAAAGTGACACACTTTTTATGATGATCCACCCCGGTGAATGGGACAAAGGTCATGTTATACCTATATAAATTGTACAATGAATAAAGTTGAAAAAATAACTAAGGAAAATATATAAGTTATTAACATACTTGTTAGTCCGGTACGTTGCATCAAATGCTAATACATCGCCAAACGCCTGGTAGTTGACCTTGGATACATCATCTACCCAAAACAAGTTCCTAATCTTGTTGCCAACCGTAAGGAAATTGAAAGTGAAGTTGTTTTGGCATAGAACATGATGTTGCATTCTATCTAAAAATAATTGGCCATCATTATCACCAATAAATCTGGAGATATCCCTACTAAAGTTTTTATAATCAGTCTTGGTTCCTCTGACCATATGATGTCCGCCTTTCAACGCGACTTGCAACCTATGTGCTTTAGAAGGTCAAATATTTGCCAAACAACAATTAGCAATGTACTCTTTATCAACAAATTCTAACTTACGCTTCCTCCTTGTCAAATCTATATTATCCATGTTCACCAACCCATGATTATGTACTTTGATAATCCGTATACTTCAAAGGCTTCAGTCCCTTCAATAGCTCTTAATTTTACATGGGCACGACAATCACAAGCTTTAAAGTTTGTTCGACGGACACGAGTCTTTGCATTAACCTCTAATGAGTCATTCACCTAACCCGTAGGTATTCTAGCCTTGTTGCACAAAATATACCTATGAGTAACAACACCATTCATCTTCTTCGCTATACCTTTTCAGGTACTAAAACTGGCCTTTTCTGCATAGACTTCGTACTTTCTTAAAACTTCATCCCAATTTTGGTACCTGTATCCAACCATAGGTTTATGCTCCGTGGATACAATAGGAGTCCAATATCTTGATCCATTTAGAGATTGAAATAGAGTGTTGTGCATGGATTCTGCATAATTTAAACATAATATATACTTAAATAAAGTTTGACATAAGAACACTACAAATATAAACAACACTTGGGTACCTTCATTTTCAACGCTAGTTATAAATAACGTATCATTCTTTATCCCGACTTCATTGAACTCCTTGTCATTCAGGACATTTGTGTTATCTGCTTCATCCAACCCAAATTCATCACATTACATAAAAAAGAGTATAATTTCCAATAAATTGTGATACATATACGTACAGCAATACAAATTACAATAAGCATAACAATAAATGTGAATATACTCATAACTTACAAATACGTAAACTGTCCTTAACAAAATACTAACAAAAATATGAAGTGAAGATGTACCAATGTATCAATGAATAACACTAACAAATACGAACGTACGATATACTTAAATAAAGGTTGTCTTAAAAGGACTACAAATCTGAACAACACTTGGTTACCTTCATTTTCAACGCCCGTTATAAATAACGTATCATTCTCTAATCCGACTTCATTAAACTTCTTGTCATTAAGGACATTTGTGTTATCTGCTTCATCCAACCCAATTCATCACATTACATCAAAAAGAGTATAAATTCCAATAAAGTGTGATACATATACGTACGGAAAATACAAATTCCAATAAGCATAACAATAAATGTTATTGAACTCTTCACTTCCATATACGTAAACTGTAGTTACCGAAATACTAAAAAAAGTATGAATCAATATGTAAGATAACACCAAGTCGAATTAATACTAACAAATTCTAATATGACCGTAAGAAAACATCAAGTCGAATTAATAGCATCAATTCGATCGTACATACCTTCATCGTCTCTATTTATTACTTCAATTTGTTCAATATATACAGATTGACATATATAATTTTCATTTATATCGGTCGATTGATTCAATTCTTCTGAAATGTAAGAATCTATGGCTAAGAACTATCAAAAATCAAAATTAAAATCACAGATACCCGTATATGAAAACCCTAAAATCGAAATCAATGAATGTATGTGAAATCGAAGAAATTGATGGATAAATATGATAATTAAGAAATCAATTATGCTACAGAATTAAGAAACAAAAATAATCAGTTAGAGGAGAAAACGTAAAAGATTGAATTGATTGACTGTTTCTAAAATAAGATTTACCAAAAATTACAAAAACACCCTTTTGATTAAATTAATGGTAAAAAATTTAAAATTATGTGATTGATTGGATATGGTTTTCACGGTTTTCATTTATAAACTTGGTTTTCATTTGATCCATTCTCTCTCTCTCTCTCTCTCTCTCTATATATATATATATATATATATATATATATATATATATTATATATATATATATATATGTATATATATGGGAGGGATCCATTGAAAACCATATTATAAATAAAAACATGAAAACCAGAGATTACATATATGTAAGTACGTGTTACAAAGTGTATAATTAAAAGTTACATACATGTATGAGTTATGTATATGTAAGTACATGTTAACAAGTGTACAACTAAGAGTTACGTATACGTAAGTCGTTTCGTCATCATCGACGTTCCTTGGAGTTTATATTAAAAAATATATAATAACCTTAAAAAATATGGTTGAATTTTACTTAAATATATTTTAAAAAATTAGAAAGTTAAATCAATTATAATTATGTGATTGGATAGTGGTGGTTTTCACGGTTTTTAATTATAACCATGATTTTCATTTGATCTCTCCCATATATATATATATATATATATAATATATATATATATATATAATATATATATATATATATATATATACACACACACACACACACATATACATATACATATACATATACATATATATATATAATTATAAGGCTAGATAAATGAACCATTAGTGTATTCAATCCAATATATTAATTTTCTCAAAACAAGTTTATTTCTAAAGCTATGTGTTATGAGGCATGGTTAAGGGGTTTAGTTGAGAAAATAATATCCAAAAATCTCTAAAATGGATGTAATGGAAGGGGTTTGGTTAGGAATTGGTTGGTGATTAAATAACTGATACGTATTTAAGTGGTGGGTTTGGATGGGGATTTTATGAGGTTTGAACGGAGAAAACAATAATATTACCGTTGCTAGTGTCGTGACAGGCCTCAAGGGGGCTGCCTCGCGCCCCACGGAAGTTAGAGGTGTAATAGTGTGTGGGGTGCGATCAAGGTGTTGTAGCATGCTACAACACCCTTGGGTGCAACGGTAACACATAGTATAATAAGAACCCCAGCCCACCCACCGTTTCTTTCATCTTTCATGCATACCTCTCTAGCTTGCAAAGGTCATAAGTTGGTCATCAGACAAATCATTTCTTCTTTGTGATCACAGGCCTTAATTGAACCTTATATTATGATGAGCGAATGTTTCAGCATCGAAATGATCACCCGAAAGAAATACCGATAACTTTACAACCAAAATTTACCTTATGTTTTTCCTTGTAATGGAATCACCAAAATTGCAACTAGCTCCTCGTCAGTCATGGTACGCTGATTTTTTATTGGCTATTTTAATTACTAGGGAAATGAGAATATGATAGAGTGACCATTGTTTAGATTATCGTAGGTATGGACTCATTAGTAACGCGTACACTAACAGGAACTCTTAGATCATCATTGTTTAATAATCTGCCTTTGGTTGTCAACTTTGATGTTCAGCGTTTTTTTTAGCTTTTTAAAAGTCAGCTTTACGGTAAAAACTTTTAGAAGATCAAGTCTTGTTTTATCTTTAGTAACTAACTTTATAAGTCGCCTAAATGTAGGCATCAACTGGTCCAACGTTTATCTATACGTGTAGGCAACATATAGAACATAGATGTAGAAGTTAAAGCGATAATAGTAAAACACTAAATGTGTTTATACTATATTAAGATGATAACATGTCATCATATCGGTATTGCAATTATGTACAGAACCATCACATTATCTTGATGGTTATAATCTGGTTTGGACGATTGTCAGAATTGTAGAAGATATTTGAAGAAAAAGTTCATCCAATGCTAAACGATTTTTGTAAGTATTACACTAAGGTTACTTAATTAAAATCTTTTCACGGAAAATTTACTCAATTTTTAATGTGTTCTCTTGTGAAGTTCTATTTTAATTAATGTTAAAGCTATTAGAATTTACTTTCATAAATCCAACATTATATGATTTTTTTAGTATTCAGTTATTACCATATCTAGTTTAACTTAGAAAAATGATGATAAAACTTTATATTAGAGAAAATTGCAAAACTAGTCACTGTGATTTAGTCATATTACAAGTTTAATTTCTATATTTAAAAATTATAAACATAGTCCAAATAATTAAGAGAAGATTGCAAGTTTAGTCCCCAAAATTAATGTCCCGTAGTTTTAATGTAATATGATCAAACCCTAGGTACCAATTGTGTAATTTTCTCAAAATTATAAGTCATAAAAATGAAAAATCAGATACATATTTTATAAATTAAAATCAAATTTTAGAAGTTCAAAAAATACGCTAATAATAATATTTAATAATATTTTAAAAAATTAGTTAATGGTGAAAATATCAAATCAAATTTAAAAATTAAATAAAAGTAAAAATAAAAAAGGTATATAAATTTTAAAAAAAAAATAAGTATGAAGTTATAGTAAAAATAAATAAAAAAATAAATTAATTAATCTGAACAATAAAATCGAATAAATGTTCATAAAGTTCAAAATAAATATTGAAAAATATTAAATTAAAGTTAAAAAACAAAAGCCGTTTAATTTTTTTTTGGATTTGGGCTATGATCATGTCTTTGGATTTTTTGGTTTAAGTATGGCATGGATTTTAAATATAAAAAAGGTAGCCAAACTTTTTTCTATTTTTCTAATTTCTATATACTTTTTGTTAACATTACCTTTTCAAATGGATGTGATGTTTTAACCTTTATTTTAATTTTTTTAATTATTATAAATTTTGTCATTAACGTTTACTAAAACATCTGAAATATGATTTTGATTTTTTAAAATTGTATTTTACTTTTGTCAATTTTTTTAAATTTTTACAACTTTATAATTTAGTATCATTAATTATATGTATATTGCTAAAAGTATTTCAAATCATCGAGTAAAAAACTAAAAGTTTTAAAGGACAATACTCAAAATGTATGTTTGTATTCATCTTCTTTTCAAAATGTTCCCCTTTTAAATTTCTTCTCAAAATGTCAGCTTTAAATGTGGACGTTTTATACAATCGAACCAGTCACAAATAGACATGTGTTCCTTAACAAACTGGTGACCATACTCAACAGGCGGAAGCACGTTGGTAGTGATATTTTAAGAAAAAAATTATCAGGTGGACATCCTAAAAGAAAAAAAACATTTTAAGAATTTTCTAAAAATTTGAATATGATGTTTCAATTTTTGTGGTGTTGGATTTATTGGGTATTATATAGCCTCTTGTTTAGGCAAATGTTATGCTTTATGGGACCGGGATGACTGTCGTGTCTGATTAATTTCTCTTTCAGGAAATTACACAAATAGCCTCCTTCTTTGATTAAATTTTAGAAACCATCTACAGGTCAGTTAAAGCAACTTTGAGTACCTTAAGAATTCATTGTGTTGAACTTATTAACGATGCCTCAAATGCAATATAAATACCAATTAGAGAGTGTATTCTTATGACTAGATATTTAAGTTTTATTGCAAATTCTAAATGAATAAGAGAATAATTTAGAATGATTATTAACGATATATATGATATATGATATCATATATACTTTAATTAACCGTAGTACTTCCGAAAATTTATTTATTCTTCGTTAACGCATTCATTAATAATAAAAATTCAAACAATGTCCTAAAAGCTCCCACAATCAAGGATTATGCTCACGAATGATGACATGGCACATGAGATATATATCCCATGAACAACACATTAGACAACGTTGTCTTTGTACCTTCTTCGAGGCCTTCATCCATGCAACAAATAACCGGTGATGGATGCATGGTAGGGTTAGTTTTGTTTTGTTTTTTTAATTAATTATTTAAAAAATATATGTCAAAATATATAAATAAATTTAACTTTCTTAAAAACTAATATATAATAACTTTTAAATAATATAAATACTTTTATATATTTAAGATGCATAAAGTTTTTGTTAAACTTAAGGAATTATTAATAATTTTTTTAATGAGATATACTGCATAAGAATATTATTAATAATTTTTTTTAATGAGATATACTGTATAAGAATATTTTACCTTTTAATTATGTTATATTTATACAAAACTTAAAACTAATTACAATAAATGCATTAACTATTAAAATTAAACATACATGTTGATGACAACATGAAAACTATAGTATCCAGAAAAGTTTATAAAAACATTCGTAAATGTTGCTAATTTATAATCTATAATCTATAGCATATAATAAAAAAAGTTTTTTAAAACATGTGTTATCATTTTAACATATCAAATGACACTTGTCTTTATTATAGCATATCAAAAAAAATTATTTTTTGATCTCTCTTTCGTAATAAATACGAAAATTATAAAAACAATCAATTTGACTTTCACTTTTTATTAAAATATGTTAAAATAACTATGTCAATATTTGTGTTTCTTGTCTCTCTTATATTAAATGATAATTATTTTAAACTAGTATTAAGTCCTCGCGTTCCAGCATACAACCGTGTCAAGTAGTATCAATGTCCACCATCAGGGACCACTAACACCGAAAAAGTTCGTATTGAAAAAGAAATAAATATGAAAAAACACCGGTAAAGCTCGAACGGAAAGTAGACGTAAAAACATTAAACCATGCACGTGAAACATAAAACATTAAAAATAATAACTAAATCAATCTAGGACCCACACGTTGTCACGGGGCCATTAAACGGGTGGAAATATGCGTAACAATATTGAACCACACATGAACGATACGACATGTAACTTTCAAAATTTAGACCGAAATGTAAACGAAAGATTTATAAGAGATGAAAAGTAAATGGAAACAAAGTTGAAAGGGTTAAATTATAAAACGTGTAAAAGTATTGAGTTGAAAAAAATTAAAAAACTATACAGTTGTATTATATGCAAAATAAATTGTACATACAAATTGATAATTAGAATATATATAATAAGTAAACAAAACTATCAAATATCTAAAATATAAATATTTTTATTTTAATAATATATTAATACATACTAAATTATATGATTTCAGACATATTTTATCTTTAAATATAAAGTAATAAGTTTTAATATCATTAATTGTTATAAAAATTTATCATATTTTTATTTCACTAATAGTTAATAAATTTAAAAACTATTTTATAATTTTAATATATTTTATTTATTTTACACATATAGTCACGTTTTGTGAGTTTTATGAGTCGTTATTATATTCTATCCCCCATGCATACTAATGTAAATGATCAGAAATAGATGGACCATAAGCGATAAACGTAAAGAGTTTTTAGGTTTATTAAAGGAGTTCACCGCAGTTCCAGGGACCGTTGCACGATGTTGAACCCAAGCCAAGCCAAGCAAACTCAACCAACCCCTCATTTATATCTTCTCATCTGCCTTCATTCAATTCTTCACCCCCTTCATTTCGCCTTTAAATCTCCCTCCACCTCTTCATCTTCTTCATCCCCCTCAATCCCCCCCCCCCCCGGGCCATTGTTACACTTCATCTCCCACAATGCCGGACTTCACCTCCTCCGTGAAGCTCAAGTACGTCAAACTAGGCTACCAGTACCTCGTCAACAACTTCCTCACCCTCCTACTCATCCCCATCGTCGCCACCGCCGCCCTCCGATTACTAGATCTCGGACCCCACGCCATCATCACCACCCTCAACTCCGTACACCTCGATCTGTTGCAGATAGTATGCTCCGTGTTCCTCATCGTCTTCATCACCACCGTATACTTCATGTCCAAACCCAGGTCCGTTTACCTCGTTGACTACACCTGCTACAAGCCTCCGATCACCTGCCGTGTACCCTTTTCCACCTTCATGGAGCACTCTAGAATGATCCTCAAGGATAACCCTAAGAGCGTTGAGTTTCAGATGAGGATCCTTGAAAGGTCCGGTTTAGGTGAAGAGACCAGCCTCCCCCCCGCCATTCATTACATCCCGCCCACCCCCAACATGGAAGCCGCCCGGGGTGAGGCGGAACTCGTCATCTTCTCCGCTATCGATAATCTTTTCGCCAAGACAGGTTTGAAGCCTAAAGACATCGATGTTCTTATAGTGAATTGTAGCTTGTTTTCTCCTACGCCTTCTTTGTCAGCCATGGTCGTCAACAAGTATAAGTTGAGGAGTAATATCAAGAGCTACAATCTCTCCGGGATGGGATGTAGTGCGGGCTTAATCTCCATTGATTTAGCTCGGGATTTGCTTCAGGTTCTCCCCAATTCGAATGCCGTGGTTGTCAGTACCGAGATTATTACTCCAAACTATTACCAAGGGAACGAGCGAGCGATGTTGCTCCCAAACTGTCTCTTCAGGATGGGAGCAGCCGCGCTTCTTTTGTCTAACAAACGTAGAGAACAGAAGCGTGCAAAGTACAAGCTCGTGCACGTTGTCCGAACCCACAGGGTTCGGACGACAGAGCGTACAAATGCGTGTACGAGCAAGAAGATCCCCAAGGGCTCGTGGGGATCAACTTATCCAAAGACCTAATGGTGATCGCAGCTGAAGCTCTTAAATCCAACATCACCACCATGGGTCCGTTAGTCCTGCCGGCATCGGAGCAGCTTCTTTTCCTCTTCACCCTCATCGGGCGGAAGATCTTCAACCCTAAATGGAAACCTACATTCCCGACTTCAAATTAGCCTTTGAGCATTTCTGCATACACGCAGGCGGGAGGGCGGTGATAGATGAGCTGCAGAAGAACCTGCAGCTGTCACCGGAGCACGTCGAAGCCTCTCGAATGACGCTGCACCGGTTCGGAAACACGTCGTCGTCGTCGTTGTGGTATGAGTTGAGCTACATTGAGTCGAAGGGAGGATGAAAAAAGGTGATAGGGTGTGGCAAATAGCATTCGGAGTGGGTTCAAGTGTAATAGTGCGGTTTGGAAGTGTAACCGGAGTATCAAAACACCGATCGAAGGACCGTGGGAAGATTGCATGATCGGTACCCCGTGCACATACCGGACGTTGTGAAGCTGTGAATTTGAAGGGTTTTAAGAGAGTAATAATATTATTATAAAACACATTTCAAAATTGTTGTTTTAAATTTTAATGATCACTTTATGTATTTTTTTTTACTTTTTTGTAATATTCTGTAATATTTTTATCTTTTTTTTCTAGTTTTACATATTTATGTAGAAATTAAATTTCTGTAACTGTAAAACAATATTTGATGTCTTATAAAGTGTTGTGTATCATTTATATTCAATGGATTTTATTTTTTCTTTTCGGGAAACTTGAAGTTTAAAGGGGCCTTTTAACTAGGCTTCCTAAGCAATGTTTTTAAAACGGATCGGACAGTAAACAGAACGTCTTACCTGTCTGATGGTCGGACCGGTTCAACCGGTTAGACCGTATATAAGAACCGGATAAAAGTATAAGTATTTTTTTATAAATATATGTAAAAATAACAAAATATAAAAATATATATATATAAAGACCGGTCCGACCACCAGTTCAACCGGTCTAGTTCCCGGTCCGACCGTTGGTTCCCGTCCGGCCGTCAGTTCGACCGGTTCAACCATTGTTCAACGCTAAAACGGTTTTAAACACAAAACCAGACCGGATCAGAGTCCGGTTCCCGGTCCAACCGGTTGGACCGGCTGGTCCGGTCCGGTTTTCAAAACCATGTTCGTAAGAATATGTCTAATAATTGTTTGGTTCAAATGTTATTTTATTGACATATAAATAAAAAACATTTTATTAAAGTCTTTTTTAGTTAAAATATCACTTAAATTACATATAAATAAAAATCATTTCAGTAAAGCACCTTTTAATTTTATGTAACTAGTTGGAAATGTCCGCGCGTTGCGGCGGTACGGTTGTTGCATGATTTTTTGGGAATTCGATTTTAGTCAGTATCGGCTCGGTGCGTTATGACGTAAATTAAAAAAATCAAAATATAATTATTGAAAAAATTGAATAAAAGAAAACAATTATGTATATTACAAAAATTTTTAAGACAATTATATTATTCCAACAAGAATAGTGAAAGCATGGGTGGTATTTATGGTTGGAAATCATTTATTACCTAGATTTTACGGGGGTTTAATTTATGAATGTAGGTTAGAGTTTTATGATCATCGGAGTCAGCTTTTGATGGTGATTTGCATATACCAAAAAAAGTTAATGAAGAAATTATCACTACAAATTACCATTTTGATTGTTATTGAGTTTTTAACAACTGATAAAGAAAGGGGAAGACGGATTATTGCTCAATCATAATATATAAACGACATTGAAAGTAAATGGCGATTTTGTTTGACCACGTATATATGTTTTAGCATTTGTATTATAAACAATCATATATTATACTTTATTGTAAGGACATAAATAAAATAAAATAATTACTTTTTTAAAATTTAAGCATTACTTTTTATATGGTGTCTTAATCCATATGTAAAATTATCATTCTATCCTCCTTTCACTTTTATTATAAAATATATAGATAAATATTAAAATTATTAACTTATAATAATATGCCTCTAGAAAAATATTAGTATTATAGTTATTATAAATATGAAGATTTATATAAGTTATATACTTAAATATTTAAATAAAATATATACTTAATTAAAATATTATTTAGTTATAAAAATTAATTAGTAAATATAAATTTAAATGTCAATTATAGTATCATAAATAAAATAAATTTTAATGAAGTGAATTAAATAATATCATATTATTAATAATATATTAATAATGTTTATTAAATACATGAAAGATACAAGGGCAAAAATGTCAAGTTTTATAAAATTTAATAGATAAATTTACCATATTACCCCTAAAGTGTCTTAAAATTTTAATCAAATTCCTATTCTACCCCTCTTAAATGTGATGCACTCATTTGTACATATTGCTTTAAAACTTGTAATTTTGACAAAATTACATCTTTATCTAAAGAGATGTATTATATGGTAGTATAGATAATTTACTAAATTAAATGTTTAGAGCTCCTGTTAAAACAACAATATAAGAAAGTTTTGTCTTGAGTTCTATTAAGAGCTTGTAGCTAGCATTCTCTAATGGAGTTTATTTTAATTATCTTTTAATAGTATTTGGGGTCTCACTTATGTCTATGTTATTATATTTGGAGCCTTCAAAATGTCTACTATGTATAGCCTAATAGCATATACAATATTCTTCGTATTGTGAATGTATTCCAAATATTAAAAAGAATAGGTGTAAGTGTATGAGAGATATATTAATGTTTATTTATATTTTTAAGTTATATTGTTTACCCTTATAATTATTTGATACTTTAAAAGTAATTGTGAGTGAAGAATAGATAAAATATAATTATAAAAGTATATTATTTACTCAAAATAAAAACATAATAATAGAAATGATTTTGATACTTTTAAAAGTAATTGTGAGCGAAGAGATAAAATATAATTATAAAAGTATATTATGAACTGCCTGGTGTGTGTGAATACTTTAATTTATTTTATTGTTATTCGGTTTTTAATACTTGGTGGGTAAATGTATAGCATCTTATTAGGTCTTGCAACTTAATTTGTAAAATTAAAATTGTAGTTGTGTTTTGAAATTGAATAAAGTACCTTTTAATCATATTAAATGTCCATGAAGGACTAATTCCAACTAACTATTTAATACGAGCTTTCTTTTAATTTTTTATGGACTAAAACACTTGTTACTATTTCATAAATACTTGGAGAAAAAATAAAAGATTTAACACCTACTATACTTCCTTGTTACTAGTAAATTATCTACATAGTATATACGAACAAACATGTTCAATGTGTCTAAGAATTATGTTAAACATGTACATATAAGGGGGTTTAAAAAACCACTTTTATGACATCGCCTCGTATGATCAAATAACATAAGATGCGTAGTCATATGGGGCGGACTAAAAACCATCCCTTATAACAATTTTACATGTCCCATTTGCTTCTTTTTGTACTAGTGAAGTATAATTAACCAGCTGCATCAACAAACTGATTACATGTCCAAATCAACAAACACTGATTACTATATATATAACTACTTTTTAGATTTATCATCTATATACTTCTTCACAAGATCGATTTAGGCTTTGGAGAGAACTTAAGCTGATATCGAATGGTCTTTATTAAATATTTTTTTCCTCATCCAAGACTACAACTTTAGTTTTGCTGTCATAAACACATTTTCAAAGCGTATTTATAAAATAAGAAAAATATTTGAGTAGTTCCTTATTCTTAAAAGCAATTTCATAAATCTTAAGATCATTTCAAGAAAAAGAAAGTAATTAAATCTGATTATACCTCATGCATACTAATCAGCTCAAGTTAAAAATTGTTTTAATAATTACATTTTATCCAATAAGATTAAAAGAAACAAAGAAAAGCTTTATAAAAACACTCATTTTAATAAATATTTTTCAAATCATTCATTTTGATAAATAAGTTTTCCATTAAAACTCTTTTGAGAGAGGAGAAAAAACTCTACGAAGAAAGGTAACGAGTTTTCTCCAATTGGAGATGGAAGATTAAATTTGTTATCGTTCAGACAATATTTAAGAAATTGGTTTGAGACATTCAATAAGCCCCACTCCTTTATGATGGATCGACTGAATATTCCACCGAGGTAATATTGATTCCGCAATGGGTAGTTCAATCGAGAACAGAACTCTCGAGGAAGCCTTAACTTTTACTGATGAAAAGGCTTTTAGTGGATATTAATGGTACAAGAGCAAACAATACCAAAGGACAATTTAAGCAACCAATGGTCTCTTATCAAAACAATAGGCAGGTTTTCTCAACTTCATGATCAATTAATATATATACAATTCAATAATGAATCCATAGATTTTTTTATTTGGGGCAGAAATTTTTAAGGGTAATTTGACTATCATAATATAATATTTTTTGGTCCGGTTCGAGTCAGATTGGTTCGGATCCGGTTTATTATCGAAAATATCGTTAAATGGTCTTTCTTAAATCTTGTATTTTAATATATATCAAGAACTATATTAAATCAATTATATTTATAAAAGTAGTTATATATGATGTTTAAGGCAATTAAACTCATAAAAGTGATGATATGTAATATGTGTTAAACAATTATACTTAACGTTAAGATGGTTCCCAAACTCTTTAAATCCGAAAAACACATATTTGAGAACAGCGTCGGCCAATATAAATCTAGCTTGCTTAATAATCAAAAACATTTATCTTGATATAATTTTTTTCTTTCTACTAATTGCTTGATTATTTGAGAGTGTAAGTATTAAAAATCTACTGGGTTATAGACCTCGGTTAGCGACAAAATATGATTCGCTGAACTGTAATCCAATTGTAGTTCCACCTCCTATAATTTGTTTGAGACATTATTGTTTTCTTTTCAGTTTCAAAAGCTCAAAGGGGCGATTACAAAATTTTAAAGGAGGAGGTCGGGAATTTCTCATATACATAGCACTAAAAAATTTCATTTAGGGTGGTAGTTGCCCCCCAACCCCACATGTAGGTACGCCCATGATATACATTATTTACGTGTGAATGTGAGGTTAAATCATTTGATAAAAGTTTTGTTTTCTATAAAAGATATCTTGTGTTCGTTACCAACACGATGTAAGTTATTTGGAGTAATCTATGAGTTGAGGTAGGACAAATTTATCTTTCAAAAAAATAAATCACTTACGTACAAATTCAAGTATTTTGTGAGTACATGAAATTAATAATAGTATATCACATAAAGTTAATTCCAAAACACAAGATGTTCTTTTCATTGATAAAATCAATTGTTTTATCCGACCAAGTGATTCATTTATAGAAGTTCATAATAGACACAACAACGTTGCAACTTTTTTTAAAAAAGTGTATAATTGTTTGGCAGGTACAACTATCAATTGTTAATAGTTATAAAAGTATGAAACATTCAATAGTAAGAAGGGAATTAGTGTATAAGTTGGCAAGACAATGATTTCATACTTTTTATGACCACCACCCCGTCATTTTAAATGAGTTTGGGACGTGGGGTGGGAGGAAGGAGGGGATTGGACCCGCTTATTCTTGCAGTAGAGCTCTTGTACACACACATGTAACCAATGTGATAAATCTTGTACAAGTATGAATGAGTGTTATTGATCGAGTCTTTTTCAATCTAACTAGTAAAGGATGGAAAAAAAGTTTATGTGGTGACTAACTGAAGTGAATGAATGTAGTCTCGCTAGTGACTGCTACCTCCCCTTACAACACATTATTAATAGTGTAGTTACTAATGATGTCTTGCTTTTCAGCGCCAACTTAGTTGCTAAAGATCACACCTGTTGCTAAAGCTTGGTTCTTATTAATGCTTTAGTTGTTATTGATGTTTCAGTTACTACCAATGATTTAGTTGCTACTGATTTTCTAAGTTAATACGGGTGATCTCATCTATTACTAATAATGTAAATCTCCTTTGATGATCAATAGTAATAACTTAATATTGTTTTATCAATTACTTCGAGTCATCATTTCATATCAGGGTGTTACCTCTAGGACCCTATTGAGATTTTAGTCAAAACTCGCATAAGGAGTAACAACCCCACCCCCCCCCCCCCCCCCCCCCCCCCCCCCCCCCCCAAATAGACTTCATGGTTCCTTACTTCAAAACAACATTCATATTTCACATTTCCTTACCCATATATATGTATATATTTGATACATTTTTAATTAACTCTAAGTATATTAGAGTAACATTGATGATACTAAAATCACCAACACGCTAATAGTCTAAATGGTTAAGATGGGGCCATAAGGCATCATACACCAAGTCATGGTGTCCGATGTACAAGAAAACTTTTCAAATATGTTGAGGACCCAACCTAATTTATGAATGCACACACATGTCGATCCTTATTTAGAGAAGTTCCTGACCTAAGTGCAATTTGTAACCGATTTGATAACATGTTCGAAGACCCATCTCTTACTAACTTTTACTTGGAGTTCCTTTTAAACAAAGAAGGATGTATTTAGTGGTTATTTTACTATCATTAATGTAAATTTAGAATATTAAATTTACTTGAGAACAAAGAGAAATAAAATACATGTGATACAAGTTGTATGGTGAATAGTCCACGCTAGTTGAAAATTATTCCTAATTCATACAATAACAACCCTAATGGTTCAAAGGGGCAGCGGCCTTTCAGAAAAGTTGAAGGGTGGTATGCCTCTTGGTGGGGGATTCCAAAGTAACGCCCCACGTAGGATCTAAGAGATAGAGCTTCTAATGGCAGTCTTGTTAGAAGTTGTAACAAAATGTTTACATGATTAATAAAAAATACGTGAATATAAAACATAAGTGGAAATCATCAGTACTAAATTAATATTTGTAAATGGTCATCGATGGGGTTATTAGTGTTAACTGGTCATTATTGGTAACTAGTCATCGTTGGTAACTACTTATCAATGGGGGTTGCTACATCAATGGTTAGTGACCACTAGTGATTACCAACCATTAGTGATAGCGTGTCAATAATGTTAACTGACCATCAACAGTAACTTAGTTTCTATATTAAGTTCTCATTTAATGTAACTGGTTAACTTTTGATTGTTGTAACAACAAACTACCAACTAAGACATTGTACGTGATGGTTTTCACCAACTATATAAAAAGAGGTCTTTAGTGTAAATTCATAAATGATTTCAGGTACAAGTTTTTATAAATAATTATGTATATTCATCATTGTGTTTTTATGTAAACTATATTATTGAACTTCTCATAGGTACCACCGAAATATTTCAATCTCATCATGATTTATCCAGCCGAGTGGTTCGTCTCTTGTCCACTTAAGTTGTTTACTTCATTTTCAGACCTGAAAAACCAATTACTCTATAGATTCATAATGTTATCTAAGCCCTTGACTATAACACTACAGTATCAAGCAAACCTTGGTGGAAAACAATCTTATAAATGGTATCCTAGCAAAAGCAATAAGCACCTAGGTTTTCGTCATTTAACCAAATACCACCATATATGTATCCAAATCATCAACAAAATCAAGCTTTAACCTCATGCGTTCAGCCATCAAATACAATTGAGGAGTTGGTTAAGAAGTGTTTAACAACATAAATGATACAACAAAAACCATGAAAATTTTAACGATCTATCCGAAGTCGCATCAAGAGAGCATAGCAAAATCATACGAACCATGGAGGTTCAAATAGCTTGAACTTTAGCTAAGAGATCTTAATAAAGACACTCGAGCAACACCGAGCATAATTAAAAATTAAAAAAAAAATCCCTTGAATGCATTTTTCAAGATAGTGTTGATTGATAATTTGACTTCAACCTTTGGTTGCTAATATTAATGGTATTGTATTTAGCAATGACAGATCTAATTAGGAGTGTCATCAGATGGGCCTATAATGAGGCACCACAGAACGTCTCATATGAAAAGAATTATATTTAATCTTAACAAAGAAATGCTTTCATTATAAGAATAATAAAAAACTAAAAATTATTCTTGCTATTAATAAATCAATATTAAGATGTCTAATTTAGAATTTATATTGATAAAACATCAAAATTGAATTAAACGGATTTTAGATGTCGTTTTATTCTAGTTCTACAAATATAATTGATCTTCAATCTTCACTAACATTACTCTTGAAAGGCAGTAAATTGAAGAGAACGTAAAGTACAATTATACTCCTAAAAATTAAGATGTCATATATTAAGAATTTAGATAGTTAAAACAGAAATTAGAAAAACGAATTTCCAAGCATCATAGCCACATGGTTACTTGATAGATGAATAGAAATATCCAAAAAGATTTTCATGCTACTTGAGAAATAAAAGACCGGATGAGTATTAAATTAGTCTGTATTTAAATAACGTTTTTTTAATTTACTCTACATTTATTTATCTAGTTAGTAATAGCTTCTTTTTATATTGTGGGAAATCTAAATTCTTTATCTATTTAGTAATAGCCTTTTATTAACAACATGAGTATCCAATAAAACTTTCCAACCTGTAGAAATCTAAAGAAACCTATATATTAATGTAAAACCATATCGTACGCATTATTTTCCCTTTCAAGGTGGTATTTAATTTCTTTCCCTTTTATGTCGGTTCTTAACTACTAATAAAGCATACCATGTGGCAAGCTATGATCTCTTTCTTCCCAAATATTGTACATAACGTAGTATATGGTACAAATCACAATATAGATGGTTATGGCATATACGATAACGAGACCGGATGTAACACAAAGTGAGCAGATTCATGTGACGAGTAAGCATCCGTTTGTTTGACATCGATTCAATTTAAATCGAAGGCGTGAGGCGGTGCAAGTCATTGACGAAGCTTTAAATGCGACATGTCTCCTTTTTTTGTCAATAGTTTAAACTTTTTGTCCAAAAATTTTAAAAAAATATATATACATATTTAGTTTGCCCCTTTTTAAAAAAAATCTATTCTCCCCCACCTGCCCCTGTTATAATTTGTTTCGAGCTTCATTATTAGACAACCATATCTCAAACCGAAAGAAGAAACCCGAACCGTTGGTATTCTTATCAATGACGAGATACATAGCTTTCAAAAGCCGTTGGGCATGGAAAATATTAAATTAGAAATTATAGATATAATGTGAAATGGTTGACGCGTTCAAATAAAATAGGCAAGTGTCTCTCTCGATTTAGTTGTTGGTTGAGGGTGTGCAAGTAGGTTTGAGTAATTAATACAAAGATTTATGGGGAAAGTCTTAAAAGTTAACTTTTAAGTTGGATGGTTGAGAAAAGATGGGTTACCTTTCACTAAGTCCAGTTAAATGTCATAAGGTCAATATTTAAAGGTAATACAATTGTGACACGATATGAATGTAACATTAAATTCGTTAGTATGTGTTTAGTCTAACGTGTTCATGTCGGTTTCAAGTCAAACTCTGAAAATGTTTGCTGGTTGGATATGAATTGTATATGCATGGATTGTCCTATTAAACTTATTTATTTTTGTTATTTAAAAAAATGTATTCTTTCTTGTAGCTAAAATTGGTAAATACATTTCATGTCAAAAATAAAAGTAAAAAAGTGGTTTTTATAATTTAAACCCAAAATAAAAGTGCCTTTCTCATAGCATACTTAAGTGTTTTGAAAAGTTTGCATTTTCCTAGCTAAGAAATAAGGAGTTGAGAATTCAGCCATTAACAAAATATTTAATTTAGGAATATAATTTACTTAGTGTACGATTTAATCGTTATAAAAAAGGTATATATAATGGTTTTATTTTTTGAAATTATGTTTTCTTGTTCTAAATTTATAAATTAAAATTTTTGAGGTGCAAAAGGATAAAGTACAAATTTTCAGGTTAATTAAACTAAGCGCGTTCATATTCATATTTATATTATATATAAAGTATATGAGAGTGATATTTTAAAATTACATAAAATTAAAAACACTTACTACCTTTAATGTATAGAATACAATCACTTTTGAGGGTAAATTAATATTTATAATATTATTTATAAAACTCCATATGATTAGTAACATAATAACCTTACACTTACTAACACTTGCATAAAATTTTATATTATCTACCCATAAACAAAAAAACATAATATATTTTAAGATTTCACCTATATTTTTTAATCTATCACATTTAAAAACGTTTTAAGACTACAATTTAACCTGTTTTTTTTAAACGTTTTATTATAAATTTTTTTTGAACAAATTTATATTTTGTGAGATTCAATAAGTTAATGCATAAATGTAAAAGTAGTCATGCATAATTTATTTATTAGGTTTAAGTTTTAGTTTATAAAAAAACATAATAGATTTTTGTAAAACTACTACAAAAATAATAAAATATTAAATGCACGTGCCGGATATAAAATGGCATCCCACCGCATTGTTCGGGCACTCTTCTAGTACATGATCATGTGGATATAGTAATTTATGAAAATTTGTGTCTCCTAAAAACTTCATATTAAATCAGTTTGTTGCTTCTCACAAATATTCAATTGAATAATTTTCAAAGTGATGATTTTCAATTCATGCCAAAATCTTACTGGATTCGACCTATATTGTAAAGAATCATTACAATATTTCATAAAAAGACATGATACTTAACCATTAAAACTCAGCATCATCGTTGGCAGTTAGTTATATCTGTAGTAACATTAGTTACTAACCTGCTACCGAACTTCGGGTACTACCAAAAATCATATTTACTACAAATTATCATTTTTGCTACAGATGATTATTTTTGCTACCAATACATAGTTGATACCTATGCATGAGTTACCGTTAAAAAACAAATTTGTTAATGATCATTAATTATACCGGCAATTAATAACAACTTACTACTAATGTATCAGTTCTTTTAAAACATCAAATTTGTTCATTTTTATCAATTAGGTGATTCCGAAGCGACGTTCAACTTGATATTCACCAGGTATTTTGCCTCTTAGACAACACGCCACTAGGGGCTATGCTCCAAGGCTCTCGTCATCACTGTATTTTGCCCATTGCACTACCACGAGTAGCATTTCTTTTATGAAAAATAAAACATATCTTAATTAAGTGTGTACTCTACAGCACTTACTTTTTATCAATATATATATTTTTTATTTTTTTGTTTGATCTAAGTGAGTCCCAACTAACCAATAAACATGATAACAATAAAATCATCTAGCAGTTCTGATAGATTTAACCTATCATTCCATCAACCCAAAAATATAATCATTTTTTTTATTTATTCTCTATTGGATTGCAAATATATATGACGTATTAAATAGAATAAAATCATTAATCAATTTGGATGATAAATCTTTCGAAGATTAAGGAACCCTCTGAAGTTTGAACCGCTATCCCCCATCGCTATTTTTATCGTGTTTGACCCGAAAATGAACATTTTTATTATAATAAAAATGTAGCTAGGAGGGATATGTGGCAGCATCATGTTTCTCCTCGCCATTTATTTTTCCGCTTCTCTATCCTATAATAATAACACTAACTACTAATAAAATTATTTAAATTTCTTAGATCAGAAAAGGGTTTTAATAAAAATAAGATAGAGATTTTTTTTATTATGGTTATATTTAAAGAGACAATTTTTTTAAATAAGAAAATTTTCTAAAATATAAAAATTTTAAAAAATATAAAATATTTTTTAAAAGGAGTTTTTAAAAACTAAAACTTTATAAAAATATAATTAAAATTGGGAGTTGTGATGAGAAAGATTTAAAAAATGATATTATTTAACGTTTGTTTTGAAACAAAATTTTCATTCTATCTATAATATGGAAGAATTCAATCATAATTTATCTTAAAATATCATTTTATAAATAAATATTCATTCTGTTTAATATATTTCTTACTAAACCTAGTTTTTCTGTATAAATAAGTGGAATCTTTTGTACTTATATTTATCTTATACGTAACATATAGGGTCGGATTATTATGCAAATTTCAATTTACGTGCGAAGTGTATGAAGCCGCAATGGCGTGACATGTGTTTCTTGATGGTGTGCGAGTTTTGTTTGCGTCAGAATTGTGCATAATTGGTAACATAATTATGTAAGTTATATTAGTAATCACACAAGTATATTTATTATTACGCAAGTTTTATTTTCTATTACGCAAAGTAAAACCACTTACGTTATAAAAAAATAATTAAGCAAGTTATATGATAATTACGCAAGTAATAGGTATAGCGCATAGACGTTTTGAAGAATATGTTATTTTTTTATAAATAAAAGTATAGCAATACTATAATAAAATGCTCAATCTTATGGCGTATTTTTTTAAAATAAATGTCATCAAAAAGTTATATGCGTTTAAATAAATGAGTTGAATTTTAAATAAAAAGTAAACAATTGTATGTTATTTCCAAATTTACTTCTACAATCCTTTTTCTTACATAATTATTTTATTTTAATATGAATTGTTAATCTCTTAAATCAATGATTGTTATTATTACGTACAGTTCTTACAAAACAACACTTTATATAGTAAAGTTTCTCATAATACCTACATCTTTTCCAAGGATTTAAATTCTTCTATTTGTGTTTTTTTCCTTTTCTTCATGCCTTGGGTCTTAATGATCTCCATATTAAATTTGACCATCAAACTTCCAAATCACAAATCATTTGAATAGAGTGATCTTTACGTTCGAGTCTACCTATCCCCTTGGTTCGATTTGTAAAACTAAAACAAAATGAATATTAGCACTTTAGCGGACGTCTTACTACCATAGATTTTAGCTTTGGATGAGGTGTTTAACGGTTCTAGATAACATTATATTAAGTTATTAAAAGATCGTTGGTCCATTTCTTAACCAAGCCGAACCGAATTGGAAGCATGTCTAAATAAACCAAATTAAACATATTAAACCAAATTTGCAATTCGGATAAAATTCGATTAAAGTCACTAATTGAACCAGAAACCAAATCATAGTTTAGTTCTGTTTTTTGGTTACGAATACAATTCGGAGTTTTAGGATTTTTTGGTTTTCAGTTTTCTAAACCCCCTTACACTTGGAGAGGTGCTTTATATATTATATTGATTTGTGTAGCATCACAACATTGATTTTTACTATTCTCCTTATTTTCAAGGGCGGGGCTACGAGGTTTCAAGGGGTCGTACAATATAATCGCAAGTAACACCCAAAAAGTTTTGAAACCGATCACACGACACCATTCAATTATGATGACCTTCAAGAAAAAAATAAATTAAGTTTTTAAAATTTTACAAGTATAAACATATTATATAATAATTAACATATATGAATTAAAAAACAACGCGACCAATACCTTTTTGTGATTTAAATTTTAACCCAATGATCATTATAAACATCTAAACTAATATTAATTTTTAAACAAGTTAAGTTCAGTACTCATTTTAAGCAATTTAACAATTATCCTAAAAACTTATTTTTTTATTAGCAGATTTCTTTGAAAACACTATCAAATTAATATCAATCTAAGTGTGGTCACTTGAGAGTGACCGTAAACATTTTGCTGCCCACTTGATCAAGCATGTCAGCTGCATGGCCACTGACTGTCATCAGGTCAGTTTTTATTTCTAAACAACCCCAATCCATGTATTAATCTAAATCTTTACTCTATTTTATTTTAACATGTGATTATGCAGTAGATTATTGATTAGTGGATAAACGGATTAGATTATCTAGTTGATTATGTGACTATTTGAATGTTTATGTCTGCATTTTGAGTTTAATTTATTAGCTTGAAACTTATTGATTGATTTGGATTTAAATTTATAATCTAAAGAACATGAGCATGGTTGATTTAATTTTATTTATTTTAGTATGTAAATCTGATGTGCGCCAAGTGTGGATGAGCAAACTTTAGTTTTTTTGAGGCGCAAGTTCGCTTATCAAAAGGGGTTTTACTGAAACGATCATAACCTGGGCTAGAAGTCTCCGTTTTGAGCCTGTGACCACTCAAAACGTCCGTCGAAGCGAGGAGCCCATTTTCGGGTCATCGTTTCGACCCAAAAACGGCTTATTTTATGAGTTATTTACATTTTTGTCTTATTTTTATATTTTGTTGAACTTTACATTGGCCCAGTTTTCGGCCCGTTTATGTTTTGTGGCCCATTTGACTTTTGTTTTGTTTCTTTATATGTTTGTAAGATATGGGTGAAATAATATTGAAGTTTATAAAAAAATCTGTTTCCTCTCTATCACCGTGTGTGTTAGTGTAACCCTGATTATCGGTATTCTTTGTGAATCAACGATAGTTAGAAGGATTGTTCCTGGTATTCTTGTTGAATCAACAGGTTCAATTATCTATCTCTTTGTTTCAGGCTGCATCAAAATCACTGTGACTCGACTCAAATCATACCAAATATTTTTAATATTTAGTGATACGTATTAACTTTAAAGACTTCCGACTTCATGAAAACAATTCTTGCTACCGATTGTGTTAATGACTTTTAACTTCTTGTAAGAAACTTGAAATCAAACTTAGATAATCTGATAGTCGTGAATATCACTTTCAGATCGAAATTATTCAGTGGTTCATCCAAATAAACCAATCGTATATAACTTGGATGAGATCAAGAACCAGTATGTAGTATTATGTGATTTTTTGTGAACCAGAAGAAGAGATTTGAGAGAGACTAAAATGGTGTATCAATTCGATTTTCAGGAGAGGGGAAAACTGCCATCTTTGGCAGTTATATTTTTAATTCAAAATGACTAAAAATGTGTCTTTTCCACACAAAATTTTACTAATTTGTTTATGCATTATGAGTTGTACATTTAGCTTTAATGAGTTGTACTTTCTTTTGTGTGTGTTTTTAATCTTAATTTGACTTTTAATCCCAATTTCTTTACATATTTTACAATTTAGCTCTTAAAAATTTTTCACTTTAAACTTTTGTTCCCTTAATTTTCATCTTTTACAAATTTTCGTTTTATATTTTGCTCTAAATTTAACGAGCTAACATACTTTAATGTACGCATGTGGTTTAACGTTTTACGCTGATTTTTCCCGTTTAACAACCCTGTCACTACGCCTTAGTCCTAGATATTGTTTTTAATATTTTACGTTTCAGGTGTGTGCTTTATAGTTTTTACGTTTGTTTTACGTTCGGTTTAATTTTTTCGTTATTCCTTTTAAATACGAGTTTTTCCTTTGTTGATGGTTGTTGACGGTGAGTTGACATTGGTACAACTTTGTATAGATTTACGTCCCCGTCGTAACACGAGAGCTTAATTCTAGTTCGAAATAAAAGTGAAGTATTCAATGATCGTCTTCCGCCGTATTTAATTATGTCATAAATGTTTGAAGTATTGGTGTACTTGTAATTAATTGTTTACTATTTAATGAAGTATATTCATCTAGAACATGATTGTGGATATACGTCACTAGCTCGAGAGATGGCTTCACCGCTTGAAAACCAAAATCAATGATGTATTGCTCAAATAGTTAGCGTGAGATATCTAAGATTTTATTAAAATAATACGAGAAGGATTTGGATTTAAGTTTTATATATGATAAAAAAATGGATTTTAGATTGAGCCAAAATGTTTTCTCTCCCTTAAGATAAATTTCCTCGCGATCATCGTCTTAGGTTGATACTTGAATAATGAAGATGATCGAGTAAGTCAATGGTTCGACAATGATCCAATTATTCATTCAAAAAAATACCACAAAGTTGCAAATTGTCAGGAAGTAAATGGAAAAGATTTTGTTTGAAGTTAGTCGTAAAATTATAGGAAAAAGTTTTCAATAAACGTTTTTCCAACAAAATAGTTATTGTCGGAACTTTGTCGCAAAAAGGCTTTTTCACAAAATACTTTGTCAGAAACATTAGTCTTCTGGTAGTGTTTCTTCTATCCTAGATGGAAAACCACCCTGCGAGTTGATGTTTGGATTTCAACCCTTTAAAGTCATTTATGAGTCTTTGAACGTTTATGATTTTGTACTGTATTATCTACTATTAGATGATGAAAACAATTTTAAAAATCGTGCTGGAAAATATGCATGTGTTGATAGAACATAAAAAAATTATAAACTTTACACAGTTTAGATAAAAATAACAATAGATAGTTTCTTTCTATACGGATGTAACGTTTTATGAAAATGTTTTTTTTACAAGGAAAGTAACTCTTTAATAGAACCCGGAAATTTGTGAGAGTCTATAATTTTCTTTTTGGACGGGAATAGCATTATATATATAAATAAAAAGAGCGTCTAACAAGGAGCTAAAAACCCCATATAACAAAAAAGAACAAAAGAGAGAGCATACATAATACATAATAAGAACATCAATCAGCCAATCTCAAATGAAAAATTACATAACATTGATGACTTGGATTTCTTGCATCTTGTCTTCAACCACAGAAAAACTGTTGCCTTAGTTTCACCAATAGCTCTATTTGCTGATGGTTCCACTTGCTTAAAGATGACTTAAATACGGTGCTTCATATGTTCCAAGTAGATGCCATGAAGATTGCATGAATTGCTTTCTTGAAATCTCCATCCCCTCTTAGTGAATATGGGGGATCCATGAGATCCTTAAACAAAAAAGCATACACCAGTTGTATGTTACACCATGTACAAATATTCGAGAATACCACAAATGATAGGCCACATGTCGTGAAAAGATGCTCCACCAATTCATCTGATTGCTCACAAAGCCTACATAGAGTAGATTGCGATGGAATGTTTTTCTAGAAAGCGAATCACAAGTGGACATTCGATTGAGTTGGGCTTGCAAATTAAGAATGTTAACTTTTTTGGGAACCCATCGATTCCAAGAGAATTTATACTCATCGGCCACAATGTTCTTATTAAGTAAAAGTTCTTTACATACCTAGTAGAAAAGTCTTGTTCAACTACATCACCCCATCTCCAAATATCTTTTTTCCCCATTGGGTGTACCGACAATAACATTGTCATTAAAGGAGCCAAATCATTCTTTTCTTGTATCGTGAATAATTCTCTTTTCCATCTCCAAATCCATATTATCTTTTGATTCTTCATTTTGAAACAATCAATGATCAAAACACTTTTGCAATCTTCTAAAGCAAATACGATGAAAACGCCTCCATGAGAGGACCCTTCCCATACCATCTGTGAATTCAAAATCTTAGTGCATCACCTCTTCCTAAAACACCAATTAGTAGACAATTCAAATTTATATCCATAGCCTTAAAATCATCCCCAATTTTGAATATATTCTTCCAAACTCCACTTTGAGTTAATCTAACCGGTAATGGATTCCAACCAATGTTTTCACAACCGTATCGGACGTCGAACCGGACGTCTTACTGGTTTGGTGGTCGGACAAGATTTAAGAACCGGATGACGTCATAATTATATATATAGTATATTATATATATATATATATAGTTATATATATAATTAAATATAAGTAATTTATATATGTATTTTATAGTTATATATAAAACTTAACTATATTTTTATATCCAACACACTAATTTATGGTTCAAAACCCGTTTTTACCCATTAAAATAAAAAAAATCAAAATCCGGTCCAGTTTCCCGGTCCGACCACCGATTCGAGACGAATCGGCTGGTTCGACCATCCCAAAACGATTTGATGTGAACCGGACCGGCCACCTAGCTGATCCTCGGTAAGATCGGTTGGACCGGCCGGTTCGATCCAGTCCTACAAACAATGATTCCAAATTCTTGCAGTGTGATTAATGGACCATATGACATTCCACCATAGAGAATGTTTTTCGTTTCTAAATTGGCATCACCATTTTGACCATTTTGAGAGCATTGTCATGTTTGAATGTTTCTGGTGAGTAATTCTCAAGTCACTCATTTCCTTTTACTAGTCACCTTATCCCATTCTACCAAATGTATTTTACGAATTGTTTCGAAAATTTCTTCCTTATATTTTCTAAGGTATTATAGGTAAACTTTATTAAGGTAACTCTACCTCCTATTGATAGTGATTCGGCTTTCCAATTTGATAATCTATATTTAAATACCTCAATTACCGGAGTCCATTTTTTAATGAGATTCATGTTCGCATCAACCTTTAACCCAGAAAATGAAAACGGTAATTTACCGGTTTGGCATTGTAATATTGAGGCCATATCAGTTAGTTTAGAATTAGGAATCTCAACACCATAAATGGAGCTATTAAGGAGGTTAACTTTAAGACCCAAAATCAAAAAGAAACCTCTCGAGAGCCCGACAATATTGTAGAGGTTCATCACATTCCATTTACCAATGAGAATTACGTTATTCGTGAAGAGAAAGTGAGATAGCACAGGACCGTTATTGGCCAATTGAAGGCCCTCAAAGAGACCAACCGATACAATTTTCTTCATAATGTAAGACCAAGCTTCCATGGTAATAATAAGAACGGAGACAACGGATCTCCTTGCTTTAATCCTCTCCGACAATCAAATTCAACCGTCAGGCTGCCATTAATTAGCACTTAGGCTCGACAAGACTTCAAAATTACATTTATCCAAGATTGCCATAACGATGGGAATTTCATTTGCGAGAGAATACGATCAAAAAACTCCCAATCAAGCGAGTCAAAAGCCTTAGCAATGTCTAATTTTAGAATCATACCTTGACTTTTAGATCTCTTGAGCCACAAAACAATCTCATTACTAATAAGAGGTCCGTCCAAGATGGATCGATTTCCCACATAAGCAGTTTGCTCCTCCGAGATCAAACTCCCTACAACTCCTTTTAATCGGTTTGATAAGATCTTGGAAATTACCTTATTAATCACCCCAATAAGGCTAATCATCCTATAATCATTCGGTGTTAGCGGATTAGTATATTTGTGTATGAAGGCTATGAATGAGGATAAGCAACGAGGACTACTAACACTCTTTTTGTGAAATTGCATAATGGGATCAAGGAAATTTCTTTCAAGCAAATTCCAATAATTCCTAATGAAGCAAAAAAAATTAAACCCGTCCGGGCCAAGTGCATTATTTTCTTTGCATTCCCAAAATGCATTTTTCAATTATACCGGTGTAAATGGGGAAGTTAGATTTAACGCTTGTACATCAGATAGTTCGCGTAATCCAAGTATTGAAAATTTGAGGGCGACTTGAATCAATGTTGTCAAATTTTCTTCACAAGGAAGTCTAAACGTGTGTTGCTTGACAAGGCTTGTATCCGTAACCCATGCTCCATTTATAAGCATACAATGAATTCTACTGCTTGAAATATTAGAAGTAATAACCCCATGAAAAAATCTTGAGTTCTCGTCATCATCTAGAGCCCATCTAATTCTGGATTTCTGAATAATGTCCTCTTTCCTCCTGTTATGGATCTTTTTCAATTCACCCAAGACTTCAATTATTACTTCAAGTTGATGGTCCATAAGATCCCATTCTCATCTAAATGATCCAGATGCTGCAATTGCAATTAATAGCCAAATGATTGCAATAGGGTTACTAATGAAACTGATGTACAAAATCTTAATAACCTAAATGTGAACTCTAACAAGGCAAATAACAACATTTTCTATTTGATGCATACGTAAAAATTATCGACGCCCAACACAAGGGAAAGCATGTTATAGCGCACACTAGCTAAATATTAAGAACTGTGAAGAAACATATACATATACAAACATGTTAAAAAATATTTATTGAAGTCAGAAACGAAATCATGAGTCCGGTCAAATTTATCAAAGTTTGGGTTTATTTGTTGTTGCTTCATGTTAAACTGTCAAATAGTTGGGTAGACTGCCGGAGAAACAAATAAAAATTAAAGTTGGTGTTATTGTTAAGAAGTAAATTTCAATAATTTTTTAAAAACTACAATCAAAATGAAAATCATTTAAAATATCATAACTAATTCAAGTTTGAGGGCGTTACTTTCATACACATGTTGGGGGCTTGGGTCAACATGATAGGTACACGGTTTGACCATTTAGCCCCTTTACTTTTTAAACTCTTGTAAAATTTGCTTTCCACCATAGCTTAAATGATGGGAGTATTTAATGTGAAAACTCAAATGTGGGCATGAAATGTATAGTTTAAGCATAATTAGAATGTTCAAGTTTATAATTTTGGTTGTATGTTTGTAATATTAGACTTTTAAACTATTAAGAAAAAGCTGCAAAAATAATCTTTGATCATATTGCAAGTTTGGTTTTCAGATTTTTAAAAATTACAAATTTAATCCAAACATTTAGGAGTTGTTTCCAAGTTTAGTCACCACCGTTATTGTTCGTTAGTTTTTAACGATCTAGAGAAAAAATTTTCTATATAACTAAACCATAGGGACCAATTGTGTAATTTTCTCTAAAAATTAAAATAATTCAAACAATACAATTAAAAAAATCAAATATACATTAAAAATAAATTTTAAAAAATCATTAAAAATTATAGTTAAAAGCATATATAAATTTTTTTATAAAATAAAAAAAAAAACAGAAAAAGAGAAGTGGGCTTAATTTTTTTTCTTTTTGATGAAGCTTATTTGTAACACCTAAACCTAAAAATCCAAAATTTTTGTGAAAGTCCGCATCCAAATAATAAAAACACCACATCTAACAGTTTTTCGTTTTTTAACACTAACTTGATTTTTTAATATTTATTTTGAATTTTATAAACATTTATTCGATTTTACTTTTAAGTTTTATTTGATTTTTAAAATTTTTTATATTCTTTTAAGGTTTTATTTGATTTCTAAACTTTTATTGGACATACATTTTTTTAGTCTAAAGAAAATTTCATAGATAATTCCTATGGAATGATCATATTGCAACTTTAGTCCTCAATTAACGTTGAGGACTAAACTTGCAGCCAATAAGATGTTTATACTAACTTTGTAATTTTTAAAATTTAAAAACTTTACTTGCAATATAATATGATTAAACATGGGGAACATTTTTGCATTTTTCTCAACTATTAATATGCAACAAATTTACAAAAATCTTGTTAAATGAGTCATGTTTTTGTCAATCTGAAAAACACATTTCATGTGGGTCCATACGTCTTATGTGATTTTCGAGTCCATGTCATATCTATATTCTTATAAAAATTTTGAAGATATGATCGGTTTAACACCCTTCTTCCACTCATTCAACTTACATCCTTCTCTGATTTATACAATAACATTTTATTTTAATAATTTTTTACGTTCGTATTTTTATGTACATATCATAATAAATTCGAGTCCATCTTTGTTTTAACATAAATTTCGTTCGGAAATAAATCGAGTGAAATATAAAATGTTTTAGTGTTTATTTTTATAGACGCATTGAGACAGTCTATGTTTCAACGTTCGTCTAGGTTTTAATGTAAATTTTGTTCAAATAATGAATCGAGTTAAATCTAATATGTTTTCATTCATAGGTAATTCGAGTTACTTTATGTTTCGATGTAAATTTAGTTCGAAATGAGTCTGGAAGATTGTAGTTTATTCTTTATAATGTCGCGTACAACGTAGCTACACGTGTTTTTATATACGTTTTGAGTTTGTCTATGTTTTGTGAAAACGAGACGCGAATTCAACGGTATATATTTAAGTTACTCTATGTTCCGACGTAAATTTAGTTCGAAAACAATCAAGTCGATTGTAATCTATACTTTATCACGCTGAAGACGATATCGCTACAACAGGTAAAAAAACAAGTTACACAACAAACTAAATAGCTTCGGTCATTTCTCATTATTACAAAGGAAGAGAATAAAACAAGTGAAAATGAACCTAAATTACACACATTATCGTGTTTCTTAATATTATTTCTTAAAGAATAGGAGAACTATGATGAAAGGAAAACTAAGGGGATGTTTGTTTTTTGTCTAACTCGGCTGACTGGGCTGACTGGGCTGACCCGCTGACCCGGCTGACTCGGTCACGGATCAGCTCGTTTGATATGCAAGAAGTTACAGCTAACCGGGTTCAAGGTAGCTGACCCAAACCTGATTTCGTAAAAGGCTAACCCATCCATTTCAGCTGACCGTGACCACCGATGGCCACCCCACCCCTCGCCGGCGCTTCCACCGACAGCGGACCCCCTGCGCGGCGACCCCACTATGCGACAACCTCCCTGCGCGATTCCTCCCTACGCGAGCACCGTCGAGCGCCTCCCCTGCACGATTCCTCCCTGCGCGAGCACCCTCGAGCGCCCTACACGAGCACCGCCCCACCGCGATTCCTCCCTGCCTGAGCACCGCCTCACCGCGATTCCTCCCTTTCGCGATTCCTCCCCTGTCAGTGGTGGTGGTTATGGTGGTGGAGGCCGGTGTGGTTGGGAGGGGATGTAGAGATGGTGATGGTAGTGGATTTTGTTTTTCTGATGGTTTTTTGTGTTGAAATAATTTATAAAAAAAGTTATTATCATTCAGCAAAGCCAGTCAGATACTGAATTAAACAATCAAGTTTCAATCAAATGTAGACTCGGTCAGAATTTCTGACTGGATCAACTTCTGATTCAGTGAGTACTGAGTCAGTTTTATCAAACAGCCCCTAAGAAAAAGCACACCAAGGCATGTCTAAAAAGACAATGATTTTCACTGGTGATGATAACACCACCACCAAAGCACTACATCCTACACTTGCTCGTAATAACCCAATTAACCTCGATCGCACTTGAACCACAATCGTCACAAGAACCTTCCGATCTATGCTCCACTTCATGTCACCAAGCATATATGATCATCATACGAATCCCGGGTTTTTGAGTTGCTTAATCACAATGTCGAAACCATATTTCCCTGGGGCATTTTCATACTAAATCTTTCCATCCGCATTTTGTAACCATGATAGGATCAGTTCAGCGCCTTTTTTCCACGAAGAATCCAACATCATGTCATGAGCAACCCCTTCAACACAAACTGGTCGCACACCATAGAAACTCCCCGTCTCCTCAAGTCCTTTTGCATCCTGTTAGCATTCAAATAAAACAGTATGCATATGTATCTGTGCAAGCGTGTGGGTGCGCACATAGAATTCAACTGGTATGAAAAGAGTCAGATCACAGCATGCATCAAAGGTTATGCTTACCACAATAAGGTCGTCAGCTGCACCCATGACCAGAACGCGGGTACGCAGGTTTGGCACTGATGCGACGGGAAGTGAAGCATTAAGCTTTCTCAGATCAAACAATGGCTTTCTTGAGCTTTCAGTCATCAGTTCTTGATAACTGTAAGCAATAAGACCGCTTTTTAACTATATTAAAATTTTAAAAGCGATTTTCCAATCGACTAACAAAGTGGAATCTATTTTAATAGATTGCAAAGCATCTATGAACATCTTAAGGAGACAAACCGTAGGACAAGATGATCTTCCATTTCCCGGGAGAAAAAAGTTTCCTTGCAAAGGGGTAAGGATGTCTGAAAAGCTTTTGCTGCTAAGCTCATAGTGACCTGAGAATACAGAAGTATATTATTATGTTTAGAAAATTATTTTCCTGGATGTATTATACCCATAGTCACCCATTTAGCCACCAGATATGCAACTCTTACTCATATCAGACTTTCCCATCAATAATGACTTAGGGGTTGTTTGGTAACTTATTAATGATTGTTGAACCATTAAAAGGTCTGAACAATTAAGAGCTAGTATATCGTTTAACTATTCAAATGTAAATGTCTGACCAATTCAGATAAAGAGGTATTAACCATTCAGCATTAGACCCCTTAACCATTTAGCACTAGTATAATGCTTAACCATTCATAGGCAAATGTTTGAACCATTTAGACATTTGCTCATGAAACAATTAGTCTGAACCATTAAGTGTTGAACCATTCAGACATCTGAACTATTAAGAGCCTGATTAAAAAGCTGCCAAACAGCCCTTTAAACTAATTTGATATGTGATGACACAACACCATATCACATATAGATTCACGTATGTATTGTTATTCATGTCTAGGATGAAAATATTCAGAGTTTAGGCGAGTAGAAAAACATATGCGAGTAAAAGTACATACGTGACCAACGATTCGTGTATCTCATGGCTACATGCGTGAAACTGTTCTAATATAACTATAGAAGTATAAACCTCGAAAAAATGGTTACTTCATTATTTCTTTAAATTGTTTTGGTTATATAAATAAGACCAACAAAATGAAAACATTAAAGAGCAAAGCAAAGATTGTTGTTTTGCGCCTAAACAGATATGTTGATCCCAACTTTATTTCTCCTTATGTTAGATTCAACGGGCTCAAGATAGTCTTTGCTGTTCTCCATACCATATAAATAGGATCCAAAAGGTGAAAATGTATGATTAAGGAAATTATAACTTAGGATCCAAGAAAATTTCTCCCTGCACCAAGTGAAAGGAATCCACACCCACGTCTTCGTTTTCTCACACCAACTAAATGTGACACATTTTAGGGAAAGTTTGGATATGCACTTAAACTAAATATTGTGGTTTGAAGTTCAATGAACTCAATTTTTGAATCATTAAAGGTCATAATAATCAAATTTGGAAGTTTTAAAAACTACGTATTGAGAATTTAAAAAAATAAAATAAAATTAACATGGTATTCAATGTGATTATACAAGTGGGTAATAATTGTTTTGAGAAGGAACATCCCAACACCCCTCAACAAACCAAAACAAAGATTCTGGTTTTCTATCTACCATAAGGCATTACACATCAAATCAAGTCACGGAAAATTTGCTGTTGCGTCTCTATTTCTTTTTATATGATTAAAATGGGGCGCAGAAAATGAAGTCTGTAACTTTACAGAAAATATGTATTTCTCAAGTTACAGAGACAAGGGCGTATATTATAGTGTACCTTAAAGGCTGCAACAGGCTTTGTAAAGAGATACCGCCATACTAAGCCACTGATCACCAAAACATAACTTGTTAGCTATCTAACATGTCAACAGGTAAGAGAGTTTAAAACATCAACAGCACCTATTTCCCGTAGGCGGCACGGAGCAAACAAGCACAGCTCCTGCAAGATCTGCACAGGCACTTTCACAGCGTTAATCATTTCTACCACAATTTTATAGATATTATTCATCCTCTTCCCAAGAAAAAGTTTAATATGGCTTCTCCAAACTACTAGAACTTTCAAAAAAAATGTTGGTTTGAACAAGCGCTGGGCGTGATTTGTGAAAGCTCAATGTAAAGTTTTATGTACAACCAAATAAGCTTTTAGGTGCAACCAAAAGTTGCATCTCTCTTATCTATTTTACATAGCACCCTTCTTCATCAAGTATATCATTGTTAATCCCTTGCGCATCCAGACCCTATGGCGTTTGTTCAATGACATTGTGTGCTTTTCAAACCCAAAATAACAATATTGCAGATAGTGTAAAAGTAAGAACTTTTGGTGTCAAAGTTTGCATCAAATCCATAATATTTTCGAATAGTCATAGTTTCACAGAAAAGAGTCAAAGTATACATCTTATACTTACTTTCACTCGAATCTTTTTCAAGATTCGCAATGTAATACTGAACAATAAGCCCACCAAATGAATGTCCGATCAACACCGGTGATAATGTGGTTTGATTCTTGATAAAATCAGCAATATCGGTAGCATGTGTCTGTTACACAATTCACACTGGATTTATCATACAAAATCCATTTTAAAGAACAGATTATACAAGAATGTATGACAATTAATAGAACTACCTGAAGTGAACCTGCAACAGAACCATCTGGATCATCACTCTCACCCTGGCAATGTTCCAAATCACAACCACACAACCAATTGAGCTTCAAATTGAAACCCCACAAATGAAATTAAGAACTTGAGTCGCATAAATGAGGGGGGAATTGGACCTGACCCAAGAGGCTGAGGGCGTATGAATCGAACCCATATTGAGAAAAGAAGGGCAACCAGTGTTCAGCCCAACACCAAGCTGCATGAAAGCTTCCATGAACGAAGACCAATGGAGGTCGATTGGACAATTGGTCATCTGGGGTCTCGTTTCGTACACCTTTTTGTTGGATAGCCTCCAAATTCAGACCAGAAGGGAGTTGGTGAAAGATTCGAGATTGCCCTTGTTTCAGCTTGTATGGGACCTTCATTTTGTAGCCTGTGTTGAGAGCTGCTTGTGGCATTTTGGTGATTTTGGTGGTTGAGGGGATGCTTACAGTTGCAAGAACATAGCCCCTTGCAGATGCCATTGTTTTGGGTTGTAGAAAGAGCTATCTGAATTTTGGGTACGTTTTGGATATTTGTGTGCACAAAAGAACACACTTTACTATTTATACTTTTTAAAGAGAAACATAAGCGAACTAATTATGCTTTTAAATCAACATAATTGTTAACGCATGACGTAGCTAGGACCCTTCAAATCATGTTGAGTTTATGTTCAAACCAAACAAACCAACTTTCTATTTAAGTCAGGCCGGAAAGAATGCCCGCCAAGTTCAGATAAGGAAATGCTTCCCCCAACCATTAAAGGAAAGACTCGACAAAGAGAGGGAGATGCGACAAGGGAAGGAAAAGACTTTCGGATATCGAGATTTTTTTACTTTTCATCGAAAACGAAGAAGGCCAGGGATGGCCTATATATTTTATATACCAATAAGACCTTTGATCCCATTAATATTTTATACCCACATAAACTTGTTTTAGTTTTAGTCATGATCACGTTCAAACGGGTCAAAGAATTTTTTAAGCTAGTCATTAATCAAATGCTTTTCTAAAGAGTTGCTTTATAACATGTCATGTCAGCCTACAAATGCTTGGTTTACAGTTTAATTGAAAGTTAAACCAATTTTGCTAATTAGCAGTTTGTCTTTAATCATATTGTTAAGAGCTAAGCGTAAGAAGATGCATTTTGGGGTTATTTAAAACCACCTAACTCAGGATTCTGACGTTAACTATCATTAAAAAACATCCATCAACATGAAATTTGTTCTAAACCTTATGCTTGTTATAAAATAAAAACCATCTAACTCCTTACAAAAAACACCCACAAAGGCAAGATGCTTTCAGATAACTGTGTTCCAGAGACTCAACATATATGATGAATTACATTCAAATTAGATTCTAACATAGAATTTTTCTAATAAAGTTCTTAATCCACTTTTATTAACCACTCACTTTTATTATATAAGTGTATTATGCATATGAGGTGCATCTTCATTCTTCAAGCAAAAGATATGGTATTCCCCCAATATTCAAAAGAACAAAAAAAGACAATAATGGCTAAATCCACATAAAATGAGAGTTCTAAACCATATGAGAACTAAACAGTAAAATTTCAACAACACTCTTGGATTTATCGTACAAAGAAAATGAGAAGAGCTGAATCTTTTGAAATCAAATGTCAAATTGCATTTCAAATAACAAAAATGAAACCATTAAGAGACAACTTGAGACCATTTAGGCCTCGGTTATTGGATACTCGAACACAACATCTTTTCCACAAAGCTTCCTGTAAACCCCGGCAAACGTCTCTAGCTTGTACTCAGTGTCGTTCCTTGCCTTGGGATCCAAGTAAATCTGCAAGTAAATGCAACAAATAGATGTTAAATACAAAAAGTGCATGAAATAAAAGAGAGAACAAAATTGATGAGATTCACCTTAATGATTTTAGAGCCGTCAACTCTGTATCTGACCCGTTTGCCTACGATCTCAGCAGGATAAACAATATCCTCAAGCATGGCATCATGCACTGCTGTGAGGGTCCGATTGCGAGGCCTCTGGACAGCTGAACCTTTCTTGGGTGGTGGCAGCATCCTTCTGGTTGCAATTAGAACCACATCCTGAAAGAAAATAATTTCTTAAATCAAAAACATACTTTATTTTGTATCACAAGAAGATTACATTCAAAGAACAAGAATGTCACCTTGCCACTGAATTTCTTCTCGAGCTCTCTCACAAGCTTGAGATGAATCTTGCGGAAAGCTTTCCTCAATCTGTAAGGCACATGAATCACTACAGCCTTCCGATTTCCAGAGACGTCAATTTGGCTGAAGAAAGAGCATTAAACATAAAGTAAATTCATCACAACTTAATCATGTAGTGAAAAATGTTTATTTAAATACATTTAAAAAGCAGCCTTACGCAGCATTATTAATGTAAAGGTCCTTCAAGTCACTCTTAAGATCTTGGTTCGCGTTCTCCAAGTCAAACAAAGCCTACATAAACAAGGTCTTAAGTTAGAAAATGTAATGAGATTTTACACAAAACTATTTGTGTATAAGCCATATTCAAACCGCAGTTTGGCCTCAAAAGCGAGTTTTTTACACTCTTTTAAGCCTGCAGATTGTTTTTCTATAAGCATATTCAACAGAGCCCCATCCATCAAAAGCATATCAGGTTATTTCTATGAAACTCTATAACTTTACTTAAAGTTGCAATTATCTTAAAACCAAAACATGTCAATCTATATGTGACAGTGTTACATCATGATAAAATATGCTGAAAGCTACATGTTTCAACCAATTCCCTGTTTCGATCTATTTATGTTGCCACGAAATGTTACACTTTTTTAACATTATTTGCTGAGTAAGCCCAAATCATGAAACCAAAATGTTTGTAACAGTTAGTTTGATCAGGTTCAGTTTCAACTTTCAAACATATAGTCTAGAATTTAGTTTTGGTTTACAATAATTATAACCATTTACCAACAGGCTCAAAATTTGGTCTCAAAACCATCCAAACCAAAACACAAACACCCCTAATGACAATACTACATCAGAAATAGAAAATGCAATTCACCTGAGCAACAGAATCCTCAAATTCAGTGGGCTCAACATCCTGTCCTTCTGAATCTTTTTCCTTGAAGTATACATTTTGAGCGATCAAGCTAATAAAGAATCCCAAAATCATTAGTTTCAATTACAGATAAAAACTACATTTTAATCAAATGCAATGAAATCAATTAACACAAATCTAAACAAGTAACGATGGCAAACACAAATTAAATCAACATCACATCAATAAAACCGATTAATACAAGTAACTATCTTTCCATAAAATGAGTAGAACAGAGTGAAACAAGGGAAGAAGAAAGAAAGACATACAATGGAGGATTCCGGCGGCTCTGGATGGAGAATCTGATGGTAAGGTATCGGCAGAGAAGAAAAGTAAACCCTAAATCTATTATAACGAGTATAAGTTGGGCTTCGTTCAGAAAATGGTGTCATTTGGGCTTGGGTTTCAAAGAGCTTGTATCAAACCCAATCCAGTGGTTTGGTTTGTAGGCCTTATCATTTATGGGCTTAGGCCTGCCAAAGCAAACTATGAACAGGATTCAGTTCTATATCTATTGTATTCGGTTCCATATCTATCGTTATAGTTACATTAAAAATTATTATTTTTATTTTTAAATTTTAGTTAAATAATATTTTTTATACTTTTATTATTATTTTTTTCCTATTCTCCATTCACAACAATTGTTAAAAATATTAAAAAATTTATAGAGATTAAACAATAAAATTTACAGATAAACAGTAACTTTTTTTTCTCCTTCGCTCACAACCGTTTACAACCATTCCTTAAAATATAAGGATTACACTCACGTAAGTATAAAGAACCTGTTATGAATGTTCTAATTATCACGTATTTTAACATTCAACCTCTTAAAGAAGGTAGATTCTTTACGTTAGGATCTCCTCTTAGGGCGTGCATTGTCGAATAAAAATTAGTTATAACAAAGAATTATGAGAAACACATGAGTATTTGTGTTTATTTGATTATATGTGAATTCTATTTAACAAAAATTTCCAAAGAATTACGTTTATTTATACACGGTCGTTTTTGTAGAACTATATAATGTTGATTTAGCTTTTAGCTACCTAAGTTAACTATAGCGCACTACAGTTATGCTATCTTATGAAAAATCATGCTAAAAAAATTTAACAAAACAAAATTTAGTTAAAGAAAACGAGTACAAATAATATAGCATTCCCTCTCAATGTAATATATAGAGTAAATTACACAGACAGCCCCTAGGATACATACGTATTGCAACTTAATTTACACTTTCAATAAATTTTAAATGTGGACCTAAATTATACATGATATGCATATCAATAACTCATGACGCTAACAGAAGTTAAGTTTCACTGTTAGTTTTTTTAAAAGACCAAAATACCCCTTCTTGTATCTTCTTCTCAACGTTATAGTTCTTCACATCCAACCCACTGTCGTCGCCGCCTCTACCCTCAACCCACCATCAACGTCACCTCTACCCTCAACCCACCATCAACGTCACATCTACCCTCAACCCACCACCACCTCCTGCACCATCAACCCACCACTAGTGTTGCTGCCTTTACCCTCAACCCACCGCCGCCGCCGCTACACCCTTGACCCACCAACAACCACCACTGCCACTATACATGATGATAACATCATGAGCAATGGTTAGAGAGAGAGAATACATGGATGAAGTGATGGTGGTGGTGGTGGTGATGATGAAGTGATGGTGGTGCTTGAATTCCCACATGGTGGTGAAGAGGTGGTGGTCGTGAAAATGAAGATCCTAGAAGAGATAGAGGGTTGAGGTGAGGTGAGATGAGTGGGGTTGGGAGGGGTAAATTGGGTTTAATTTGAAAATTATTATTTTTTCAATTTAGGGTATATTGGTAACTATACATTAAATTAACAAAGAAACTTACTTCAATTAGTGTTGAGAACCGCCAATATGTATACCATGTGAAATTTAGACCCACATCTATAATTTATTGAAAGTAAAATCTAAGTTGTAATACATAGTAACTTTTTGTGTAATCTTATCTTACTACTCTAATAAAAGAGTAAATGGGAGTGACGCGTCAGCATCATAATCATTCTCACCAATTTTTTCCCGCATCTCTCTCCTATTAAATAATTATTTTAATTATTAATAAAATTATTTTAATACATTTTAATATATAATAAATTAAGAAAGAAATTTATTTATTAAGGTTATTTCTAAATAATTGATATTTTTAATAAGTCAATTTTTTTAAAACAAAAAATAATCTAATTCGGGAGTTGTAACAAGAAAAATTTTTAAAATTAACATTTTTATACGGTTTGTTTTAAAATTAAAATGTTTATTTTTAAAAATATTTTAAAAAGTTGATATCATTGTTTTATTATTTATAGTCAATTCTGATACGTAATTTCAGTCATATAATATTTTAAAATATCATTTTGTAATTAATAAATTTATTATATCAATATTTTATTTATTAAAATGTTTATTTTTTTAAAATTGATATCATTGTTTATTATTTATAGTCAATTCTGATACATAATTTCAGTCATATCATATCTTAAAATATTATTTTATAATTAATAAATTATTATAATATTTTATTTATTCAACCCGTGTAATACACGAATTTAATAAAAATAATTTACTTTAATATATATCGTCATCAAAGTGGAATCTTCTTTGACGGCTAGTTTACAACAAATCACTTCGAAAATTTTGGCGTTCTATAAAATAAATAAAAATTAAAATGAAAGAAAGAAATAGCTAAAAACTTTAGCTGAAGATATCCACTATGCACTCCAAAATCCAAGCCATTTTATGTCACTTCTTATAATCATGACTTGGATTCATCTAGACATCTAGTGATAACAAATTTGTTTTGTTTTTTAATAAGTTAGTTCACATCATTGGATCACAATAATTAAAAGTGGTGTGATCATGACATGAAAAATACAAGTTTGTATTTTCCTAACAATATTTTAAATCAAACAACATTATTAAATAAATAAATTTACAACATTATTAAATGAATAAATTTACAACATTATTAAATAAATAAATTTACAACATATTAAATAAATAAATTTACAACATTATAAATAAATAAATTTACAACATTATTAAATAAATAAATTTACAACATTATTAAATAAATAAATTTTAAGTGTCATGTATTATTTTCTTTCATTACATTTTTTTTTCCAATCTGGTTTTACCAAGTAAGATCTTAACATATATTTTGGGGTGTTCAAAAAATCCGATATTCAAAATAATCCAAAATCCGATCCGTATCCGAATCCGAATAAATCCTGAATCCTTATTTGGATCGGATTTCATCCAAATCCGAATTCCTTATTTGGATTTCCGATCGGAATTCGGATATCACACTTTTTTATTCGGATCCGAATAAGACTCCAACTATATTCTAGCCCAATACTTATTATTAAAACTATCTATTATATTTTTAATTCAATACACAAGAATATTTACATATTCTAGTCTTAATCTTAAATAATTATGCAATAATTGACCATCGTTCTAAATTAGAGATTCTAATATTTGAGTTCCATACATTTACCTATTATGTTTTAGTTTTAAATTTGCGTACAAGTCATTTTTTTAGTTTAATATCTTTTATTGTGATTTTCAACTTATAAAATATTAAATAGCAAAAGAAGCAAAAAACAAAAAAATTAAAAAAAATTGTTCTTTGGTTTTGCCGGAATATTCGGAGAAATTCGGATTATTCAGATTATCCGAATCCGATCCGAAATGAATTCGGATAGATTCGGATCGGATAGAAAATTCATTATTCGAATCGGATCGGATTTTGGATAGGATCCTAAAATTTTCAAATCCAACTAATCCGATCCGAATAATCCGTTATCCACTCCGATAAACATCTCTACATGAATTTTGATGACTATCCAGGTTCCAACTTTGAGACGTTTCGCATTTCATTATATTTCTTACTTAGCTAATTCATTCTCAATTTGCAACAAATAAGCAATAAAAGTAAAGCAGGGTCCTAATGTGACATTCTGATAGTAAAATTACTCTCTTTTATTTATGGTGTTGTGAGTTGAATCTTACGAGATGTAGACATAGGCGGTTTATAAAAACGTCTCAAATGTTGTTCTAAATAAAGTAAAAGTAAACTATAAAATAATGTGTATATTATAATCATTTTATTGTATAAATAAATGGAAACAATGTGTAATTATTGGTGTGTATAATTACTAGACCATATAACACATATTACAAATATATAAGGATGCATAGATGTACATAGACTTTTATTGTTCCATTCTTAAATCCTCATCAAATCAAGAATTCAAAAGCACCTTGTTGTTCACTCCAGCTCTATATAACTGCAACTCTGATCTCGTGCTAACACGAACCTCAGTCCCTGCAGGTGCAAACAATACAGCTCCTTCCGACACTCGTTCTTCACATGACGATGTCAGCATTGATCCTTCGCCTGAAATAACCACAAAAACTGATGGACCCAGGAGGGCGGGAATACAACAGATGCACCTTGGTCCAGCACACATTGGTCAACCTCGAACTCCTCAAAAGGCGGAGTGTATCTTCTGACATATTGGTTCAAAGGTACCCCTTTCAAGATTTCAGGTAACCCCTGATATAACATTACATCAAAACATAACATGTAAAGAAATATCGCAACATTTGACTAGATATACAGAAGTTTGATTATTTATCGGGTCTATGGTTACCTGTTTATAAGTGAGCATTGAACATAGGATTTTTACATCCATGTATTTTGGAGTAAGGCCAGCACGGACAACGTTGTCTGAAGCTGCCATGCACTCGATGCACTCGCCAGTTAAATATGCATGAGGCTCATTTGCTGCTATGTATAAAGCATCACCAGGCTCGAGTTTCACATGGTTAAGAAGAAGGGCAGCCAAGACCCCAACATCATTTGGGTACTGTTTTTCAAGCTTCAACACTAGCTCTTCTTTACTAGTTAACTTCCTCGTCTAACCATAAACATAAAAGTCAACTTGCTAATAAAACTACATAAAACAACCTGAAAATAGACAGCTCTTTGGAAATAATAAGTTCTAACCTCATTTTCCTTGCTTAGACGATTAATCAATCTGGACAGTGCCTTGGAAGTAACTTCCCGGTTAACCGACATAAGTTTAGTGAATATTGACTGAAGAACTCGCTGTTCTTTGACTTCACCATTTTGTCTGTTGGCGGTTAAGATTTGGTCATAACATGTATTGCCAACCACTTGTTTAATCTCTGGAACACTTTCAAGCACAACATCAAGTTCCTAGCATAAATAATAAGCTCCTCTGAGTATGTAATATCACATCACATATACATTATTTAAACTGACAAGCAACAGCCCGTTAAGACGCAAAGATGACAAAATAGGAGGGTCAGGCGGGGTAATGGGGTCAAAACAGGTTGGGTTGAAAAGGGCTGTTTTAGTGCGGGTCAAAACAGGTTGCTTTAACTCTCAAATTTTTTTGTCCATTTATTATAAAATGTTATTAATATGTTGAATATGATTACAAAGACCCTGTTATCACAACGCTAACAATTTTCAAGATTGCTTACAAACTTTTTGACACGGTTAATTCAAATGGACCATTTCTTTTTAGCTATTTTTACACTCTGACCTGTTAGGCGTAACCTATATGTTTGATCCGCATGCTAAAAAAAACACTCTTAAAACCAATGGCAGAAAGATCAGGGGAACTACGTAAGATCTAAACGCACTAGACAAATTCTAGAAGAGCATAAATTTGAGTACAAGCATATTCATGTTACTAAGACGGTAAAATATCATCATTCTATAGCCATCATGGACTCTGATCATTTGCAAGGCAAAATGGCACCAACAATAGATCCAAAAGGTTACAAATATGACCCACCATTAAACATTCGGGCCACACCTTCAGATCAAATGACAAATGTAATAATGCAAAAAGATCAGCACTGCAAAGGCACCATAGACTCTCATTAACTGCAAGTACTCGTCAATAATAAAAGATGACCCAAAATTGGACGCATGGGCCATGACTTGACAGTAAAGAAATATTGCAAGACATTTAAATAAAATGGTCCAAAGTAGCAAGGCATTCAATTAAACCATAGCTCTAGAACAACATGCATTTCTAAATAATTAATTGAATAAAAACAACATCAAACTTATAATTAACAATGTATATTACCTCTGAACTTATAAACCCACACAAGGCCTCAAAGTTGGTTAATGCCAGAGCCATTTCAGGTTTGTGGTTTGCATCTTTATACATGTTCGGTTGCAACTTATGAAGGAACCCAGCCAATTCCTTATCTGGATGAGCTTGTATTGACAATGGCCGCGCAACTGATAGTACCTAATGCAAAGACATTTCCATTCATGGTAAGATAACAACCATATGACCCATATAAGCAACAAAAATGTACGCAACAAGCGATTAAAAACTAAAAAGCAATCAAATCGATCAATCCTACGCGTTTTCTTTCCCTAGAATGATCTGTATCTGTCACAAACTTATATTGTTTTCTGTACATTACTCTGAAATTAGTTTTGGGGATTTCAAGAGCACTATAAAGCTCATTGCATACCAATGTCATCACCATATTATTCAACCAATTACTTCATAATACTCAATTTCAAAGATGTTAACCCCTGATAGTCTGATACACAACTATCAACCATTTTAAATTCAAGTAATTAACTTTATAACAAGACTAAATCGCTGAAGTATTTTAATTATCAACTATATTAATATTAATATCCCCAATTACGCAATCGAAACGCCACAACGGCAAAATCAAGAAACTAATAATCACCTTCATCAAGAACGGAAGATCAAACCCCCATTTCTGAACAACAACATCACCCAACACCTTAGGGTTCTGCAGAACCCACGACTTGAAGCTCACATTATCATCACCCCCTTGCAAAAACGAGGGTCCAGAAACGTGAGTTCCGATCCAAAACTCAGCGTAATGCTTGGTTTCCTCAATCAGAGCACCACAGTTGCTCTGAAACAATCTCGCAACTCGCGAATCGCACCCAATTGGACCCCAATTGTAGTTCTGAACGGAGCATTTGAGCTTCAGAAGCTGTGTTTGGCGGTGATTGCTTCTGTTAGCTTCCATAGGCCTTTGGATGAGGGGGGATTGATGAGATGAATCGGTGGATGTGAATGCATGGGTCAATGCAGTGCTGCAAACGCTTTATAAAGCGTGAGAATGAATGAGTGTGGGTTTTTGGAGTTTGAAGTCATCGTTTTCGTGAGGATGACGAAGAGATTTGCATTGGAAAGCTCATCTACACGTTTGAAGAATTTTCAATAAAATAATCTTTTAGCTATTTATAGAAAGACCCATACACTCGTTTGGGTATGTGTGACAACTGACAAGCTGCCATCTAATACAAAATTGAAAATTTTGAACGTATATTTTAATAAAAACTTATTGGATTTTAATAATTTGCATTTTTATTTATTGGCCGGAAGTAATCGTAACTTGAGAAATATATACAAGCTAAGTTATAGATCATGTATTATATGGGTGGAATAAATAAAACATATTAAAATTATTAGTTTTATGAATATTTTATTTTCTAGATGTTATTATTCATTGGTAAAATAAAAATATAATAAATATTTAAAAGTTATAACACATATTGAATTAGAAATTATTATTCTATATTTAATATTTATTAATAATTATTAAAATAACTATATTTATATTTTAGATGTTTAATAGTTTAGTTTACTTATTTATAATAACTATCATTTAATATAAGAGAGACAAGAACACAAATATAAATATATTTGTTTTAACATATTTTAGTTAAAAAGGAAAGTGAAATTAAAATTTTTTTTATAATTTTCATATTTATTATGAGAGATGGACGGGAAAATGATTTTTTTTTTAATATGCTAGAATGATGACAAGTGTATTAAAAAGGGTTAAAAACATATTTCCCCCCTCTAAAACTTTTTAAGTGCATATATGCTCAAGCAAAACTTTTAAATACATATATCCCTTTACAAAACCTCATAATTGGCAAATTTTCTCATTTTCATTAAAAGTGGTTTATAAAATGACTAATTTGCCTTTATTTTTACTAAAATTTCATAATTAGCAAACTTTCCTTATCAATCTTATAAATGGAAAATAGATTAAAAACATATTACCCCCTCTAAAACTTTTTAATGACGTATATATCCATGTGTAAGTTCTTATTAATTTTTTTGAAGGGTAATATTGTTATAACAATAAATTGGGTATATATGCAATTAAAGTTTTTGCTTGGATATATATGCATTTAAGACATGTTTACAAGGGTATATATGCAATTTATCCTATTAAGAAAACATTCTTTTATTATAGGTTATAAATATATTATATATACTTTGAATTTTCAAATTTTTTTCTACAACAGTTTATTACTAACTAAGAGTTAACACCGTAAGTTTTTTATGAAATAAACCAACTTTGAGATATTTTTCAACTCCGTCAACAGTATCGTCGCATGGTGTTGATTCTCGGTGTTTACTCACCGTGGCTTAAAAATGACCATTAAAGATAGTCATTAAGGTGTGTGCCCTTTCTTAAACGACTCTTTTGAGCATTTTTTAATAAATACTATAAATATAAGCCAATTAACACAATTTTTTTTACCAAACTCAAATATATCTCCTACTTATTTCTAAACTTTTAAAAATTCATTAATTTCAAGCCCAAACCAACAAAATTTAGACCAAAAGTTTTTACGGGTCTGAGTGAACACATCCCTTCAACCCAACTGTTTAACACACCGCATACACCTGATTGATTTCACAACTCGTATGAAATGTCTCAACCGTCTCCAACAATGCTTATTTATCAAACCCCACCATCTTCATATACTTACCAAAATATGCCAATTAATGTAACACCAGGTTATTTCGTATTCAAGAAACCTACATAGTTTGCATTTTACCAAACCATCTCGGATGCCTTTCAAAACCCACCCCACCAAGGAAACGAATAAAAAGATGTCAAAGAAGATGACCAAGAAGATAATGAACAAATGATAATCTAGAAGTGTATGAAAGTGAGGATGAAGACATTTGTGTTGAAGAACCCCCTCCCCATCTCGAAAGCTAACCGAAGGGTAAATCAAAGACACGAGCAAATAATGTCACACCCCAACCTTGACGGCAGAAACGTCGAGATATGAGGGTTAAGATTGTTCACAGCCACATAACGCTAAATTTTAATGTAAATATCAAAATTATAAATTTCAAATGGAATACAATCATATGTCTCAAAACATGAAATAGTTCCGAACAAAACAAAGCATAACACAAATCATTTTATTCATTTAACTAGGTCCAAATCCTAGTTTATTGCAAGTTTCAAATGATGACTTTAAACTTGGGTATTTCCTGAAACATGTTAAAAATAAAGGGTCAACTATAAAGTTGATGAGTTTCCAAGGGTTTTACATACATAATATATCAAAGATTACAAGTAGCAATTCATGTCATAGGTTATGAGCTAGCAAGTTTATATAACACATATAGTTACAACCAAACCTCGACTTGATTACAAATTTATAAGATTGACTAAGTGTACTTGGTTCCCATGATGAACAAGTCATACGTCATCAGGAGCCGGCAATACATCGGCCAATAGGCTTATCATAATCAAAGATCTAAGACGTCGTCAGGCTAGCAATAGTTAATGATTGTAAACAAAATATGTATCTCATATAAGACTTACAACAACGCAAACAACCATGACAAATAAAAGTATGAATTGCATGTGCTTTACAAGTTTAAACATTTACAAGTGTATGTTGATAAGGTAACATGTTTCACCCAAATAGTGTAAAATAATATAAAAAGAGGCAAGGAAACTCACATGGCAAATAATTATAAGTAGGACGACTAATAAGAATAAAAATAAACGTCGTTCCAAGATGAATCGTCACAAGAAACCTAAATATATATATATATATAATATTTACAAAGTGTATGTTAATAAGATTAACGATTTCACGCGAACTAGGGTATTAGAATTTGGGGATTTTTTTAAGTTAGTAAATTCTTATAAAATATACTATTTTATGAACCTTATGAAACTTATTTTAAAAAAGTTAAATCCTTTGTAATTTAACTTGTGATTTTTATTCACAAAATATATATCTAAATGTTATTATCATCATGATAAATCCCTAATTAAAGATAACATAAGGCCTAATATAGATTTATTTAACTTAAGGTATTATATAAAATCTATTTTTTATAAAAATATTTGATTATAACATTTGTAAATTTTTCTATAATAGAATGTTAAAATTTTTTACAAAAATAAATTTATAAGAAAAATTTAGATGACTTTAAATATATTTGAGGTTTATAAAAGTCATTTTTATAACTATTATAAATTTTTCATAATTAATTTAAGGCCAAAAAAGGTTTAAAAAAATTAGATGAGGGTGCCCGAGTTCGAACCCGAAACCTCATGAATGTGAGGGCAAGACTTAACCAGTGAACCATGATCGCGGCCTTAGTTTACTTTGGTTTCAAACTCTTTTAAACCCAAATTAAAAGTTTCCCCAAATCACATGAACCCTAATTTTGATTGATTCCAAATTGAAACACCAATTGATGTTGCTAATCCAATTATGGTTAGGGCTTTCATTCCTCGACTAAAATTGAGTATGTATATATGTTTAATTACTTGTTTTGTAGATTAATTTGATATGAACAAATGAAGAACAGACGAAGAATAACCACGGCTATATCGCGAATGTGTCCGATTGCAATTGGTGATAATAACTCAATTAATTGCATAGGGAGCTTCCATGAGAGATGGTGATTGAAAGCCCTCAATCAATTACGGTTCCAAATGTGCAGAAGGTGGGGTTCGGCTCGGTTGCAGGTCACGATGAAGATGGAACTTGTTTGAGCTGTTTGGTTGTGTTTCAGATGAAATTGAGGTTGATACTAGCTTAGAACTAGTTAAACGTTCGAATATGGTTCATTTAATTTGGTTATTATTTGGTTTTAATTGCCGAACGGTTTACGTTTGATGATCGACGGTTACTCGAGCTTGGACGCTCTTGTAACCGTCGCTAAACCCTAATTAAGAGGTAGCAAATGATTCGAATCATCTTCACGAAGCGTTTGGAAACGATTTTGGTTTGATTTTTAGTGTTTTATTCGCGTTTGGGATGTCGTCGGAGTTCGGCCGGTGGGTGGCCGGAGTTGGCCGGAAAAACGGGTTTAGAGGGGGAAGGGGGTTTGGGTTTAATAAATTTACAGAAATGGTCCCTGTAGTTTGTGTTATTTTATGCTTAAAACTTCTTTTAAAGTTTATAAAATAACAAACAAGCCCCTTAACTTAATTAATTTAAGTTTTAAACATTTGCAATTTTAAATTTTTTTACAAATTATTATTATTTCTAACAATATTATTATTATTATCATTATTACTATTGTCTTAGTTATTATTACTAGTATTATTATTATTTTAACTTTTTATTATTACTATTATTATTATTATTATTATTATTATTATATTATTATTATTATTATTATTATTATTATTATTATTATTATTATTATTAGAGTAAATTACGCTTTTCATCCCTGTGGTTTGATGGTTATAACTAGTTTCATCCAATAGTTAAAAACGCCCGTCTAACCACTATGGTTTGAGATTTGTCACAATCAAGTCCAAACCGTTAACACCCATCCATTTTTTCTCTTAAGTAGATGTAAAAGGATAAATATACCCTTAGGCTTCTATTGTTACTTTAATATACAAATACACACACACACACACACTCTACTATCACTTTTTACATACCCTTCTTCACCCCTCCCCCTAACCCCACCACCACTTTCACTTCCGATCACCATCACCATCCACTCATTTTCATCGTTAAGCACCGGCCACCACCATTACCCTTATTGCGATGCTGCCGCCACCACCATTACCTTTATTGCGATGCTGCCGCCACCACCATTACCCTTGTTGCGGCATTGCCGTTGCTACCATTAACCCTCTTGCAACGCTGCCACCACCACCATTAACCCTGCTGTCGCGCTGCTGCCACCACCATTACCCCTGCTGCTCGACTTCTTTACCTCCACCACCAGCAACGATAGAGCCACCGCCCATATCTCTACCACTACCCCTAACTTCCCCTTTCTTCCCACCTTATCCTCCTGCAACATTAAATTGGCTATCGTCTCTACTCTTCTCCACCGTGAACTTCATCACGTTGTTGACACCACCATTACCCCTATTGTTGCCCTTCCGCCAATGCTATTACTCGTGTTGTCACGTTGCCGCCACCAACGACCATCACCACCCTTCTAAAATATCAACAAACTCCTCCATCCCTCCCCTTACCGCCTCTACCACCACCTGCACAACCACCAGTCTAGCCACCATCTTCACGAACCACCTCTACCGCACACAACCACCAGACCTAGTGCAGGCCGAAAATCAGAAAGTATAGCCTCCATCATGCACCCCCATAAAACCCATTTGAACACCTAACAACAAACCCTAATCCGGTGTACCAACCATGTCTGATTAGGGCCTCGATTTAACAGCCCTGGTGGAAATCTGGATGTTTAATCAGATTGTGGGGATCGATGGAGCGTATCTAAATATGGGGTTGGTGGTAGCTGACCCACCGATGGTGTCGGGTGAAACGAGGGACAAAGAGAAACGAGTGGGTATAAAGGTTTCTGGTGTGAGGGTCCGATCTAGGTTGAGAAAGTATGGGGGTTATTGTGGTGGTGTGGTGGTGGTGGTGATGGATGGTGGTGATGGGTGATCGTTGGTTTCAGGTGTAGAAATGTGAGAGAAATATTATATACACACATATGTGTGTGTATTATATATATTTGTTTAAAAGTAACATTTTTAGTCCAAGGGTATTATCGTCTTTATTAAGATATTTAACGGTGACATTGGATGGAGTTAACGGTTTGGACTTGATTGTGACAAATCTTAAACCATAGTGGTTAAATCGGGTGTTTTTAAACTATTGGATGAAAAATGGTTATAACCATCAAACCACAGGGACGAAAAGCGTAATTTTCTCTTATTATTATTACTAACATTATTATTATTGTTAATAGTGTTATTACTATTATTATTAAGGTTATTATTATTAGTTATTAAAAAAAATTAAAGACAAACAAGGAAATAGGCATGACTATACTATAAGTTTCATAATTGACAACAATGGTCTTTACATAATAAACGAAACTAACTATTAGTTAACAAAAATACGAGATGTCACAGTCTCCCCAACTGAAGAGAATTTCGTCCCGAAATTAAGATTGAAACTATACGAATAAAAACGGGTACTTCTTCTTCAATGTTCCTCACGTTCCCAAGTAAACTCAGCTCAACGAACCTTGACGATTGGAGTAGTTGTGGTTCTAGTCTTCTTCATAATGTGATCTATGATATCAACAGGTTTCTCAACAAAGTGAAATGACTCGTTGATCTGGATGTCTTCCAACGGGACATGCAGACTTTCGTCAGCCAATCACTTTCTCAAATTTGAGACGTGGAACACAGGATGAACTCCACTAAGGTCGGAAGGTAGTTCCAGTTTATAAGTCACTTTCCCAATCCTTTTTAGGATTTTAAAAGGCCCTACAAATCTTGGAGCCAATTACCCTTCTTTCCAAAGCGAACAACACCTTTCCACGGTGAAACCTTAAGAAGAACCATGTCCCCAACCTGGAATTCCAATGGCTTACGTCGCTTATCGGCATAGCTCTTTTGTCGACTTCTTGCCACTTCAAGGTTCTTGCGAATTATGGAGACTTTATCGGTCGTTTCTTGTATAAGTTCAGGACCAATGATGAAGTTTTCACCATGTCGGTCCAACAAATCAGTGAACGATATTTACGACCATAAAGTGCTTCGAACGGTGCCATCTTGATACTCGAGTGATAGTTATTGTTATACGAAAATTCAGCGAGCGGTAGATGCGTATCCCAATCACCACCAAAGTCAAGGACACAAAGGCGTAGCAAATCCTCCAAGGTTTGGATGGTTCGCTCGGTTTGACCATCAGTTTAAGCCTTTGAGGATGGTAAGCCATGCTTAGATCCCATCGAGTACCCAAGAGTTCTTGCATAGACGACCAAAGTGCGAAGTGAAACGAGCGTCTCGGTCAGATATGATGTGCAGAGGTACCCCATGACGACTTACAATTTCATCAACGTATATACGAGCCAACCTTGATGTCTTGTAAATGTCACGTATAGGTATAAAATGTGCCGACTTAGTCAATCGGTCAACGATCACCCATATGCTATCATGTCCACGAGAGGTTCGAAAAGGCAAGACATAAAGGGAATAAACAGTTGGAGAGCAAAACAACATTGAATGGGTCCATAAGCAATTACAAAGCGATGAGCGAGAAAGAAATTGAGCAAAGAAGTCCACGAGAAACCCTTTGTTTGAAAGTCATTGAATCGAAATTGGCATTCCAGATCTACAATTAGAAACTTTGCTTTGCAATACAATAGATTAGGACATAAGGATTTCTCCTAAATCATAAGATGATGCTCCGAAGCCAATGTTAAAAAGCATCCTAGAAGGAAAAGTGGCGTATTGTCTGGCTATGTGGCTGTGAGTTTTATTTTTAGATTATTAGTGTAAGTATTTATTTTTTATTTTTTAATGTTTTTAGTTTTACGTGATTTATTTCAAACAAAACCCTTATAACATTACTATTTTATTGGTGGTGGATGGACTCGTTAGCAATTGTAGATGAAGAAGGAAGATTGTGGTGGAGTCCGGGGAGGTCGTCCATAATTGTAGTGGTCTTGGTGGAGGTTGAGAGGTTGACATTAAGTAGTTAACAAGAAGTAGATGCGGATGGGGTGGGAGTTTAATACTTTAATGAGTGCATTTAAGTATTTTTGGTTACTTCACATGCAGGCCAAAATATTAACATATATTTTCCTAATAAGTGATATATTTTTGCCACTTGTCACTCTTTAGTTTATTCTCACACTTATTTTCCCGCCTAAACTATAAGATCCGATTTAATTAACATGCGAATTCCATTTTCAAATCCTACCAGGATCATATCTCTATGCATTTAGAGCTAATTCATTTCCTTTGATCGACATTTATTTCCTTCTTTAAGCCTAATCCGTGAAAGGTTTTGATCAAAACCAAATTTCAATTCAATATCAAGAATTTTAATTTTTTTCGTAATTAAACAGTTTGAAGTTACCATTTGGGTCAAATTTCAAAGACCCACTTGGAAATTTATAAAAGTTACTTTCTCGATTGATTTTTTATGAATTAGGGCTTCTGTGGAATATGGTTTTGTCGATGATCTTTGTTTCATGTATACTTGTTTGTTACTAAGATCCAAGACTCTTTCAATTGCACATTTTTAACATTTCTTAAAGCTCAAAATTTATAATTTACGGATTGAACCCATTTAATTTTCTTAAAAGCTTCAAAATTTTGAACATTGGTTATTTAGAAAGAGATCTCTGGTGCTTATTGGATTGTAGTTACCATTCCCATAAAAGTGACCACCGCTCATAATAGGTTTGTCCCAACCCATTTGATTGTCAACGTTGATGTATTTTATCATGGTCTACTAAAAAAAATTAAAATTAGGACTTAGCTTAACAAAAACTTGATGCGTGATTTATATGTACATGTAATCAAAGATAAGAATCACAACCTAGTCTTAAGGAATCGCCTAAACTAGATCACACAAAACAAACAAGTGCAGTTGATGTATGTGATATAGCTAAGATAAGTCCGAGTATCAATCCACGGGACATTGATATGCAGATCTTAATACTTAACCCTATATCAATTCCTAGCTTATTACAATGATTGACTTTTAACTAATTACTAAGGATTATTAAACTAATGAAACCTAAAGGATATTAAAACTAAGAATGGAAAAACTAAAGAAATAATAAACAAATGAAAGAAAGTATGAGAAAAATTAAAATGGGAGAATCAGGCCACCTAGGCAATAAATTTTATTGACTAACTTAACTAATCACAGGAATAACTATTCATAAGACACCAGATCTTAAGAATATGACACATAAAAATCACCAAGATATGCTAATCCTTTCATAGGTCTTACAAACACACCTAAATGATCCTATGGGTCGTGTGAAGCTTACGAGATAAAGGAATGGATCACCTCTCATTCTCATTAACCTAGAAAGCTAAGGCACTCTAATGATGTATCTTTTCTCGATCTCAATAATCACAGTGTTATGAAAGGCTGTTATCTACAGTCCCATAACACAAGAGTAAATCTATTCTAAACCAATTAATAACCTGAAAACACTTTAATCATGAACAAAAGGACATATTCACGCTAGTGCAATCTAATCCTAACACACAATAACAAAGGAGGAATCCAACAAAGTTTATCACATCTCGGTCTCATAACTCGCTAAAACACTGATTCAACAATCAAATCTTATTCCACGATAGCCATCTTTAGTAACCGTCCTAATGATCATAAACATAAAGTAAACAATCTAGACAAGATCAATCAAACTAGGAAACATGGAAACAAGATATGATCATCACTCACAAAACCGACAATCATAATCATTAAAAATTAATAAAGAATAAATTTGTTCAACAACATTCAAGTCAAATAATTAATTAAACCTAAAAATAGTTAAACAATGCTTATTCCAAAGCTTATAGCATTCACATCATTTTCTCTAAATTGATCTAAGTGCATTCCTTATATTATATGACATGGTTATAAGTGGTTGTGAGTGAATAATAAAGAAAATTTACTGATCAATTTAATTTTTGGGAAACACTATTCAAAATCCTATAATATGTTTAATATATTTTAAGTGGTTGTGAGTGGAGAATAGAAAAAAATAATGATAAATGTATAAAATTATTATTTAGTTAAAAAGGAGAAAGAAAAACTAGTTATTTTTAATGTAATTATATGAATAAGGATGATGAATAGGTTGTAAATGCTCTTAAGTGATCAAAGTAACTACCTAATAATAGTTAAGAACATAACAACTCAATCAAATACATAATATGAAATTACAAAATAAAAATAAAAATAAAAATATATGTATTGCAAATCAAGCCGATTAACATGAATGTTAACAATAAATCTTCACCCCAGGCTACAAGATTTCTTCATTTAAGCTTACTTCAAAGTTACCCTTTAGTTTTTTAATCGTCTGTTTGTTTAATGGACAACCTCTCTCTCAAAATGTCGTATGCGAAACAACAAACCCCCCTCCCCCTCCTATTTTTATTTTACCACCTCTATTAAAAATCTTTACGCTCAAAACATTTTTTTTACCTTCCAGATCTATAAATAATTTATTTGCAAGTAATTATCGTTCCATACTTCCATACTTTACGTGGGCTGCTATAGTTCTTATGGCATGGGCCTCCAACTTGATATCAACTAATAATCCATTAGATCTGATGGGCCTTTCTATTTCTCTCGATGTGGGTTTTTGTATTTGATTTCTGATTATGGGTTTCATGGTTGCATACTTGCATCACATAATTGATTTTGTACTTTACTTTTTCCATTGCTCAATGAATTCATCATTCATCTGCCTTCCCGGCTTCACTTGATCTCTTCAATTAAAACATGAATTTCTTTAATTTTAACCAATTTATACACTCATAAATAAACATGAACTTTTTAAAATTAAACCAATTCATATACTCATAAATTCCTTTTGTAACTATCTTACGGTACTTTTTTTTTTCTTTCTTTAAGGTCATATTTTTCAAAGGTTTTATGTTATAGTAAAATGACTAGTTGTAATAAATTAAACATGAGTTTAAAATATCACTTGTTTGTCGTTAGCTTAGTTAAATTTACACCATTTTCACTCATGATTTCTTGAAATCTAAAAAATCCAATAATGACCCAATCACGAATAATATTCAATAAAACTAACCCAAAAGCTATTCAAATCATATGAAATATTCATATAACTTACATATAAATTGGACCATATTAAGGGGCAAGTGAGGTCGTCTTAATGGGGAATTTGTAGAACGTGTAATTGTAGTTCAATGAATCGGTGTTTACAACTAATGATCAGGTTGTTAAGACTTGATCAAAAACATGTTAATATATTTGTTTTAGTTACCTTATTGCGTAAGGGTAAGTATGGTCGTTTCCATAATAGTGGAAAATGTTTAACAAATAAAACTTGATTGACTTAAAACTACAAAATTAAAAATTAGAACTTTAGATGAATTCAATAACATGATTGCAAAAAGCACTTAACTTGGGAATGGATTTACTAACTAATGAAAAATAATCACTTCCAGATTTTTAATTCCGCAAGATCAACAATCGATATGCTTAAACTAGGGTTTGCAGGAACTTAACTTCAAGATTTTAACTTTTGATTTAAAGTGATAACCCAAGAACAATCTTTTAAGACTCGTTTGTTCATAAGATTACCAATTTACTCATATCAAGCTGTCTATCTTTTTTAATGAGCTCACAATGCAAGGAAACCGAAAATGATAATCACACATACAACTTTATTTACAAGCAAACCTTTTAAACTAACCAAAATATAATGTTTCATTCACTAATTCGAGGTTCAATACAAAAACCTAACTAAAGCATACCAATGGTTTCACTTAGCAAGAACTATACACCCGAAAGCAGATACGAAGGAACTAGCCACGTTGTATCTTCAATCCTTGTTTTGATGATGATTGTAGATGATTTTGGGATGACTAAGAAGGATTGAAATCACCAAAAATTAACTTATAATCTTCAATATTCATGTATGGTAAGTTCCTATTCAAATTGGGATTGATAAACTTAAAAATCCCAAAATCCGAAGTTTGTAAGGGTGACCAACGTATCATACTCTGCTCCCTGTGCATCATAAGCGGGGTATGAAGTTGTACGAGCTTGTTCACTAAATTCTGTTCAGGATCTTGTGACTAATACGGTGGTCAGCGCCTAATTGACTTGATTTGACTTTATTTTTTCGTGTAATTGCACATTTGATCCTTTCACTTTATTGTTTTGCTTCTTTTGCCTCAAATTATTCTCCTTTAAGCTTCAACACCTATAGATCAAAACATAAAATCATTTTGTTTCACTATAATCATGTAAAATCACGTATTTAAGTATAATAAACTTAAGACTATCAATACGTGATCAACTAACAATAACATTATATACTAAATTTAAAATGTCTTGTTAATGATATAAAACAAAAAATTGGAATGTAATTGAAATGCAATTTCAATAAATTGATAAATGCGTACATAAAGAAAAAAAATCAATTTTACCAACGATTTGAGTCAACTGTATCACATAAACACAGAGTATGTGAATAAAATCTTGATTATATTGTGTGATCATGGAATTTAATTATTAAAAACAATATAAGAAAAATGTTTGTAATTGTTTCCATATCAATTATATTTCCAAAAACAATAATTTGACAATTTAACTATAAAAGTTAAAAATGGAAAATAAACATATTATAAATTTTTAACCAAGAATTCTTTTAGTTTTGTTTCTATATTTGTGTAAAAATTTGAATGGCAAGAGTTTTCACTAAAGTTGGTTAAGATCTTTAATCAATATTTATTAATAAAATAATAACTTTAGTGGCATGTGACATTCTCTTAAAACATTACTTTTTTTCAATTCACGTCTACTGTATATGTTTTTAGTGTTAGTCTATATTCATTTAACTAAAGTCAATTTTTAATACAAGAGATATATAAGAAGAATTTGGAAAATTAACCCTAAATTATAGTGAATCTTTTTTAAAAAATGAAATCATACCTGATATTTCTTTTTTCTCTCTCATATATATAATTCATAAACAAAAACTATAGAAATCATCTATGATTCTATTAATCTATGAAATTGATTGCTTGACTGTGTGTTTCCATAAAATGTTTGGTTTATATTTGAACTAGGTTAGTATCCCGTGTATTACACGGGTTAAATAAATAAAATAATAAATAATTAGTAATAAATTTTTATGAATTATAAAATCATGTTTAAACATAAAATATGATTATAATTTCATATGAATAGTTATTTTAAGTAAATAACAATAGATAGGTTATAGATAGATAGATATATAGATAAACAGATAGTGTAGAAACTCATTTCTTAAACGTATTATAGTTAGTAATAAACACGAAAAGTTACAGTACGATATTTTAATATAAGATATGTATACAATTATATATACGTACTTGTTCAAGAGATAAAACAATTATATTATTTTTTACTTTCTTATCTAAATAGTTTTATTTTTAAATATTTATTTTAAAATTTTCTTATAAAAATTTATTGTTTATAAAATATTTTTTATTAAAAACTTAGTTTCTAATTATTCTGGTTGTTTTAATAAAACTACTTTTAGAAAATTCCATATATTTTATAATTATTTTTAAAATGACTGATTTAAAATATTTTGCTTCAAAAGGTTAATGTTTTGAAAATATATGAATTTTAATATTCTTAATAAAATTTATTTTTAAAAATATAGTTTTATTTTGAAAAAATGTAGATGAGGATAAAATGTATCAATTGGCCAAATTAATTTTTATAAAGAGAAAGAAATTGTTAAGTATTTAAATTACTTTAATACCCTTTTAGAGGGAAAATAAAGTGATCGATGTTTAGAAGAATGACAAATGTAAAAAATGTGGTTTACAAAGATGACAAATGGCAGAAGAAAACTTTTTTTATTAGTATCTATAGATCTTGACAAAAGTTACGAAATTTCTTCATTGATAACTCTCCAAATTGAAGGAATCATTGGTATCTTTTTTTAGAAATGAAATCATACCAGACTTTAAAAGATTTGAAAACCATCCCAGCTTTATGACCCTCACAATTTGTCTTTTCGGTAGACTTCATCAGCGTTCTTATTTTGGCGTTGGTTTTGTCAAGTTTTTTTTAACAAAGGTTTTTTTTATTATATTTGACCTTTCATCCTTTGCGATTATAATTTAACCAATCATTATCTACAATTGTGTTTTTAGATTAATATTATTTTACTTTTATTTATTTTGATTTGAAAGCTTCAGCATTATCTTTGAAAACTCCTTATTTTTTTATATGTTTTGTCATATTATTATTATGTTTGATTGAAATTCGTTTGATATGTGTAAATTGTTTTGATGTATATGAAAGTAATATTGGAAATCACATTTTTATTCTACGGTTGACTTTAACACCTTCAGACAAAATGATTCCTTTTAATATCAAAGAAGATAGTTCTCGTTAACAATTTGTTTTGCAATGACAATAAACAAAAGCCAAAAACAATTGCTATCCAAAGTTGTTCTAGTGTTCATACATGGTCAGCTTTATGTTGCATTACCTTGAATTAAAAGTAGACAAATATTAAAATTATTAATATTAGACAGTGATAGAAAAATCACCAACAAAACATCAAATGTTGTATACAAAGAAATTTTCGGATGTTTATGAATTTGAAGTATTGTTTTTATATTCAATTTAATTTGTTTATTACTTAAAGTTTTTATTATAAGTTCATTTCATTTTATATTATACACTATTTAGACGTATAAGTATTAATAGAGAAAACCTACTAATATTATTATTAGATATAGCTAATGTTAACAATTATACATAAAAGTCAATATACAAAGTATTATCAACAATATTATAACTTATGATCCTTTTTAAACAATAACAATATTTTTGAATTGAACTCGTGTGTTACACGAATATGTAGCCTACTATTATATTAATATAGATCCTTTTGTTTTGAAAAAATGGTTCAAAGGGTCCACCTTATTTTTAGTAAATATGGATTTAAAAATCATAACTTTAGTTATATTGAGCACCATGCACGAAGCTTAGACGGCGATAAGGTCGATGGCCTAGAAAGATGCCATGTGTCTCATAGATATTTTGATTTATTAGTATAAAAGTTTAGAAATGTGTGTACCACACCGGTTGAATAAAAATATTAAATTAAAAACTACAAATCAATACTTATAATTATAAAACTATTATTTAAAATAAGATATAATTGAAATTATGTATAATTAACTACTTCAATTAATAAAAACAATAGCAATATTTTTTAAACTTTTGTATTTAAAAATGTTTTTAAAAAATGTATTTAAACACTATCATTTAAAAAAATATTTGTAATAAAAAAGCTTTATCGTTCATAATTTTTTTAAAGAAATTACATTATTTTAAAAGAAACATGTTTGTTTATTTATTAAATACTTGTTTAACAATTTGGAAAGGATATATAATATCATTAGTATTTACTACTATTATTAAAAAGTTGACTTATTATGATAATTACATGTGTCAAAATGGTTGTAAGAATATGACATGTGACAAAATATTATAAATATGTGACAATAATTATATAATTTTATTAGTATAGATAATAGAATAAGGGTACTAATAAAGAGACATCCACAATTATAAATCGACACCCACCTATACGTCGCGTATGGGTCCATACGCGACGTATAGGTCTACATCATAAATGCCAAGCATTCCACATCACATCAGTGAGCCTATACGCCGCTTATGGACCCATATGCCGCGTATAGGCTTGGGTCGTATGGGTGTGGACGCATCTCCACCGACACCTATACGACGCGTATGGTCCATACGCGTCGTATAGGTGTCGGTGGAGATGCGTCCCACACCCATACGACCCAGGCCTATACATCGCGTATGGGTCCATACGCGGCGTAAAGACCCTCTGAATGACTGATTTGACTTCGACAGTGTTGTCTTCAGAAAAGCCTATACGCCGTCGCGTATGGGCCTATACACGACGTATAGGCTTTTTTTCGAATTATATTGACGCGACTTAAGATTCTTTCGATGATATATAAACGCACCGAATATCAAACGAATGCGTTCATATTTCGTTTGTTATGAAGGAAACGTTTGATCGGAAATTAGAGTTATGTGGTTCAACATTTCTTCTGTCAGATGATTACTCGGTAAACATTTGATTCTTATTTCATTAAGTATTTGCATACATATATACATATATTTGAATTGCATACTGTTGGATCAAGAAGAAGGCTAATGCAACCAAAACTATATCACTTAAGTTATTTTGGTACAACAAATAAAGGACTTCCGAAGCTAAGTGTGGAACTTCTGAAGGAAAAAGGAGCTCTTCCGAAGACAAAGTGTAAAACTTACTTCCGAAGGAAAAGTTCCAACTTCCGAAGACAAAGAACCTACTTCCGAAGTTCAAGACTTAGAAAAAAGATCTGAAGTCAACTTCCGGAGTACAAAAGTCCTCAAGCCTCGGAAGTATAGAAGCCTCTTCCGAAGTATAAGTGGGTTCGGAAGAACTTGTTCTTCCGAAGCCAACTTACCTTCGGAAAACACTGCTATTATCCAGTGGACATAAGTATGGTCTTCCTGAAACTTCGCTGCAAATCTCTGAGATACTGCATGACATTTTCTTAAAAACCATGTAGTTGACCATACTTTAATCCACTATTTACCTTTTTATGTTAGTACAGTTGCCATCTTTAGTTGGTGACAAAAGGTAAGTCATGGACATGTCATGACTACCATATCTTAGATAATACTTTAACTAAGATACCTTAACTTTAGCATTGTAGTATATGATTTAGTCTTAGATTTCCAGCTGGTATCAAAGTATACGTATATAGTTCCTCATTGTAACTCATGTATCATGCTTGTAAGAGTCTTGTAATATCTTGAGTTAAGAAGTAATATATACAAGTACCTTGAAAATTTATTTCTGTGTGTTCCTTTACTACTTATTATATTATTATCAACTTTTGTAAAAGACTTTATTTCATCTGAGTTGAGTGTTTCTATAAGTGAGTTTGAGAGAAATCCAAGTGTCTAAGTGACAAACCCGATCCTGCATTGGTATCAGAGCTTTTTAGGCTCTTGATTGTGGGATCTTACCATCCAAATCAACTTGTTTTTCACTCCTCCTTAACCTCACTCAAAACGGCCCTCAACAAATCTGAAGTAGAGATGGGGACGATGACCAAGGCACCCATCATCACCCCTGAAAACTTTAGGTCCTGGAGCAGAAGAATGGAAGGCTTCATCAGGTATCAAGACAGCAAAATGTGGCAATCCATTGTCAATGGCCCATATAAGCCAAAAATAGGTAATGGAAATAGTGCCATGATCGAGAAAGCTATTGAAGATTATTCTGATGAGGACAGGAAGAAGCTTGATATTGACAGCAACGCTATGACTGTTCTCATGACTACAATTCCAAACTCTATCATCGTGGGGTTTGAGCATTGTAATTTTGCCAAAGAACTGTTTGATGCGCTTGCTCAAATGTACTCAAGCTCAAATGACTCCAAGAAGGACTCACTGAAGCAGCAGTTCGAGAACTTCATCCATGTTGCTGGAAAGACTCTTAGCCAGCAATATTTTAGGTACATGGATCTCATTTCTTCCTTTCAATCTGTGGGAATTGCTCATGAACTCAGAGACCTTACAAGAAAGTTCATGAGTGCATTACCCAATGAGTGGACATTCTACTGTGTCTCTATCAAGAGAACAGAAAATCTGAATACACTCACCATGACCGAACTCTATGGGATCCTTGATGGATACCGTTTGGAAATGGAAAGTAAGAGGGGTCATCAGACAAGCAGACCCTTGAGTCTTCCTGCTAGCAACGCCTTAATAGTTGCTGAAGGCTCAGGAATCTCCCAGCCTCAACAATACCTGACTTACACCCAACAACCATCTTGTTCTTCTGGGCCATACATCACATTTCCTGAGACTCCAAGGTCTCAACAAGCTCAGCAAAGCTCTTTTCAGGATAGCTGTGCTTTTGTCTCAGGAAGTGGACACTCTAGTGATTATCAATACTGCTTTGATGATCTAGAGTGTTTTAGCCCGGATGACGTGGAATACGTGGACATAGTCCAACAAATGGCTCTTCTAAGCTACAGAGCAAAGAAGTTCTTTAAGAGAACCGGAAGGCAATTTCCCCAGAACCCAATCAATAGCAAATTTGGGTTTGACAAAACCAAGGCCAAATGTTATAACTGCAACCAACTTGGTCATTTTGCAAGGGAATGCAAGGCTCCCAAGTCCAACCCGGGAACCCCACAGGCCTCCACACATCCCTCTACACCAAAGCCCACCGGAAAGTCAACTGAAACAGCTGCAATGGCTCAAGAAGTTGACTGGAGCTTCATGGTACAGGATGTGATTCCTGCTCAAGCACTCATGGCCGGAACAGATGAAAATAAGGTATATGAACATCTCTGTACTCCTGCCTGTATTGCTAAGGTTAAATTATATCAGGACTACAATATGGATATTAAATCTGATATTGAGTCTTTAAATGTTTTGAAATCTGACTTTAAAAGGGCTGAATCTGACTACCAAAGAAAAATTAAGGAGTTAGAGAAAACTGTGTCCCTATTAAAACATGAACACACAAACTATAAGACTCAGATAAAGGATTTAATATCCAAATTGACTGAGTCTCAAGCCCAGCTTGTCACAGCTAAAGCTCAAGCCAGGAAGTATGCTATTTCTGAGCAAAACTTCCAAGCCATCTTGCATCATCCTCTCACTCAAAACTTTGTTACCAAAACAAAGGAGGATTGGGAACCAATAAAATTGCTCCACCACACTCTTATGAGTCTATAAGACAACCAAGATGTGGTACTGAAGAACAAAAGGTTCCATCTGTTGACCCACCTTCTCATGAGTCAAAGAATGATGCAACTATGGAGACCAACGCAGGGAAGAACCAGGTAATTATGCCCTCCCCTACCAATGATGATCAAACCTGACCACCAAAGCCAGAAGAAGCAGAGCTAAGGCAGCCAGAAAAACTGCCAAGAAAGTGGTTGAGTCCAAGCTAAAAATAGACCCAAAGCAAAAGGGTATATTCATCTCAGCTAGATTCCAGGTGATTGGAAACTCTGATTCAGGAAGGGGTGTAGTACCAACACTCCTGTCCTACCAAAGGATCAGAAGTTAAAGGGAAAAGTTGCTGATGAAGATAAAAAAACAAGAAACAACAATCCTCAAATTCCTAAAAGATTAACATTGCATGCATAATGTGTGGTCTGCAAAACCACATGGCCAAAGATTGTTACTACAATCCTGCTAGCACACATTATGCAAATAATGTTAAAAAGGAAGGAGTCAGGGAAGGTTTCTCATTTGGACCATATCAAATGGTTCAAGTGATGAAAAAAGGAAAGCTTGTTTCCGAAGCAAGGCTGCTTTCGGAAGAAGATTCTTCTTCCGAAAGGAAAAAGGCTTTGGAAGCTAAATTGATCACAAGGTTAAAATAATTAGATGTGATCAAGGGACTGAGTTTAAGAACTTCGTTCTTGACTCATTCTGTAACTCAAAAGGAATTGCCAGACAATATAGTGCTCCCAGAACTCCTCAACAAAACGATGTTGCTGAGAGGAGGAATAGGACACTTATTGAGGCTGCTCGAACTATTTTAGCCGATTCAAAGCTACCTCTAACATTTTGGGCAGAGGCAGTCAGCACTGCATGCTATGTGCAGAACAGAGTTCTTGTAGTTAAGCCCCATGGAAAAACCCCTTATGAGCTATGGAACAAGAGGCTACCGTTCATTGGCTTTCTAAGGTCCTTTGACAGCAGGTGTACCGTACTTAACACAAAGGACAATTTGGCAAAATTTGCTGAAAAGTCGGATGGTGCTATCTTTGTTGGATACTCTTCTAGCTTCAAGGCTTACAGAGTATACAACATCAAGAATCAACAATTTGAGGAGTCATCCAATATAGTTGTTAATGAGCACACTCTTTGTGTTAGGGGGAATGGACCTGATCACATCTTTGATTTAGAATTGTTTCCAAACTATTCTAAACCCTCTTGTGAGAGAATGTTTCAGTTGGGATAGGTGCTCAAAATGATGCTGATGCTGCTGTTAATGATCAACTGTTTGAGCTTCCCAGACCTAGACTAAATTCTCCAAGTGCTGCAATACACCAAGCTTCCACTATTCACAGATCTGATAGTCTAACTATATCAAGGAATAGTGAAGCTTCAACAAGTGAATCACCTACTGAGCCTCAAAACTCATCAGGTGATCCACCACAACACCAGGAAGAAGAAGGTAGTATTTTAAAGGAATAGTCAGCTATTAATGCTACTTCACAGCCAACTATTGATGATGTTTCTCATTCATTCAATCAGTCCTCATTGAATGACTTTGAAACAACAGCTGGACAGAGTGTTCTAGTTCCTGAGCAGAATATGTCTAACTTGGATCTATCTCTGCAACTGAAAGTGATTCCTCATCTTAGGATTCACAACACTCATCCAACTAAGAACATCATAGGGAATGTCTTTGAGGGTGTGAGAACAAGAGGATAGACTCATCAAGGGAATGTCTGCTTGTACTCATGCTTTCTATCTCAGATGGAACCCAAGAAGGTAGAAGATGCCTTGAAAGATAGTAGCTAGCTTGAATCGATACAAGAGGAGCTGCTTTAATTCAAGAGACAGAAGGTATGGAACCCATGTCTGCTACCATCTGGTCAAGTACCTATAGGCACCAAATGGGTTTTCAGAAACAAGAGAGATGATAGAGGCTTGATCATCAAGAATAAGGCAAGACTTGTAGTTCAAGGATACACTCAAGAGGAAGGAATCGATTATACTGATGTCTTTGCACCAGTTGCAAGACTTGAGGCAGTTAGGATCTTCCTTGCTTATGCTGCATCCAAGGACTTCACAGTATACCAACTTGATGTCAAGTGCGCATTTCTATATGGGGATATAGATATGGAAGTCTATGTATGCCAACCTCCAGGATTTGAAGATCCACAACACCCCAACTATGTGTGCAAATTGGATAAAGCTCTATATGGAATGCACCAAGCACCTAGGTTGTGGTATGAGACTTTTTCTCAGTTTCTTCCGAAGAATGGCTACAGTAGAGGTACCATTGATAAGACTCTCTTTATCAGAAAGTCTGGAAAGGACATTTTGCTCGTACAAGTCTATGTTGATGACATCATATTTGGTTCCTCAAATGACCAAATGTGTAAGGACTTTGAGAGCATTATGAAGAAAAAGTTTGAGATGAGCTCCATGGGAAAAATGGACTTTTTTCTTGGAATTCAGGTAAAGAAACTGAAGGAAGGGTTCTTCATTAATCAATCTAAATATGTCTCTGACATCTTAGAAAGATTTGAAATGAAGGATTGCAAGCCTGCCAAGACACCCATACCCAGAAACCATAATCTTTGTCCTGACCTTGAGGGGGAGGATACTGATCAACATCAGTATAGGGCAATTATTGGTTCTCCATGTATCTAACAGCGAGTAGACCTGATATCATGTTGCTACTTGCATTTGTGCAAGATATCAGGCTGCTCCAAAGGTTTCTCACCTAGCTGCTGTTTAGAGAATCCTCAGATACCTCAAAGGAGCACCTAAACTAGGTCTCTGGTATCCCAGAAACAAGGAATTCAATCTTTATGGATACTCTGATAGTGACTATGGAGGCTGCAATATTAACAAGAAATCAACATCAGGAGGATGTCAATTTCTTGGTGGAAGGATCATCTCATGGCAATGCAAGAAACAATCCTGTGCCTCTACATCAACTACTGAAGCTGAGTACATTGTTACTGCTAGCTGCTGTGCTCAACTGCTATGGATTCAAATGTTAGACTATGGATTTAACTTTATAAGTACTCCTATCCATATTGACAACAACAATGCTATCTCCATTACTGAAAATCCGGTGAAGCACTCCAAAACAAAGCATATTGACATCAGGTATCATTTCATTAGAGACATTCATGAGAAAAAATCTAATCAAGTTAATTAAAGTTGATTCAAATGAACAATATGCTGATCTATTTACCAAAGCTTTTGATGAACAAAGGTTCAGTATCTCATAACAGCTATTGGGATGATAAACATTGATTAAATTTGATCTCTTTTGAAAACCTTTTTAATATGTAAGTCTTGTGTCAATACAATTTAAGCTCTGTTACGAGAAATTCTCTCTGAAATTTTCTAAGTGTAAATTCCTTCCGAAGAGAAATTAACCTTCGGAAGACACTCTCATATCTTCCGAAGCAAAATTTCTCAAAGGATAACTTTCTTCTCGGAAGAAGCGATTGATTGTATATCAGATCTACTTACGAAACTTACTAATTCTCTATTCGGAAGCAACTCTAACCTTCAGAAGCAAAGTTTTGGCTTTGGAAGTAAGATTTGCCTTTGGAAGACAAGTTAACTTCGGAAATGTTTTACACTCGGAAGAGAGATTTTACTATGTAACGTAAATTTCTTGGGCCCCACACTGTAAAAAGCAAAGATTTTGTTAATGATGTTGGATTATTTAACTGATTTTAACCTTACCGCCACTATCATTTCATCCGCTAAACCATCACATCACCTTATCCTTACCCCTATTACCGCCTTTCCATAATCTTTTAAATAATCTCGACTACTCAATTTCATTTTCTTACTTGCAAATTTTACTGCCCTAGAAATTTCTCCTCTCCAACTTTACCCCAGCTTAAATCATCCCCATTCACCTTTCCAAATGGCATTCAACCCTCAGCATAACCAAGTCGCACTTCTTGATTCTTCAAGAGATGTTGACTTCTCAGACATCATCTCCTTTCTAACCCAACCTTCTTACTACACCGCTCTGACTGTAAACCCCACAATTTACTCAGACCATATGTCTGAATTTTGGGCAAATGGTCAGATTGAAACCCTAAATGGGGTTCGTGTCATTCGATCGAGTATCTGTGGCCAGGAGTTGGTCATTTCTAAACAGATCATCAAGGAGCATCTAGAGCTTCATGATGAGGGCGCTCCAACGGAATCCCCCAAAGCAGATTTGGACAATTCTTATCTCCAAATGGGATATGGTGGAGACGTTAGCAGGTCAACTGTCTACAAATTTAACTTCTCTTACAAATGGAATTTCCTGCTACATGTGGTTCTTCACTGCTTGTCGAATAAATCTGGAGGATGGGATCAAATCCCATATGAACTTGGGTGCCTAGTTCATGGGTTGGTGAAAAGCCTCCGCTTCAACTATTCAAGATTTGTGTTGATTAACCTCATGCGAAATCTTCAAAAGGACACATTCTTCATGTATCCCAGGTTTCTCCAGCACATAATCAACTACGAGCTGGACCAGAGCAAGCTTGTCTGTGCAGCTGTTCTGACTATTCCTCAAATGAGGCTGACCATCTTCAAGACTTTGAAGAGAATGTCCACCAACTTCACCGGAAGAGATACTGCACTTCTTCCAGGTATGATTGAGCCAATGGCTCTTGGTGACATCCCTGTTAACCCCACAGGTGATGAACCCACACCAGCAACTACCCTCACTTTGCCAAATCTACCTTCTCCAACCATTACATTTACTTATTAGAGACATCCCAAACGAACCCTTGTTCAATCTTCTCTGATTGAACAAGCTCCTCATGTTCTACCCAAAAAGGCTAGAATGGAACAAAGGGCTCCCACTCAGCTTGAGGTCCAACCATCCTTCACAATTGACCTCAATATGGGTCTTGAGTCTCCTCAGTCTCAGATCCATGAACCGAAACCCAAGCTGAAAGCCCTCAGGGTGAGTCTCTATACTCCCCTGAGCAGCCAAAAAGGGACAGCCCTATCACAGGCTCTATGCCTTTAGACATTGATCAAAGTCCCGGGTTATTAGGTTTCACTTCCATTTCCTTTACTGACCTTTTAATTGGTGCTGATGAAGAGATTATGTCTCTTAAGGGCAATGAAGTTGATCCACAACACCCTCTCAAGGATCAACAGAGCCCAGAGAGACCTCTTATCTCTAGCCCCCATCAGCAAACCTTTACTGAGGTGAGTCCCACTGATGTGGAGGGGACTCATGTAGATTCAGCTGCCACTACTAAAGGATTCTCAATGGATCCTCAGGACAGTGGTAACATCACCGAGACTGAATCAACAGCAACCATGCCCTTTGATGACTCTAAAAGAGACATCTTTGAGCAAGGGAAACCATGGTGCCAAGAAACCATATCTGGTGGTGAGGATGAACATACAAGGTATGTTACCTCATCTCCCCATGATTCTTCGAAAGAAGATGAGGGAAGAATGCAACTTACCATTCAAGACCTACTTTCTAAAGTCTCAAATCTTGAATCCAAGGTTAGGACTTTAGAGGATAGGTTTGCCACTAAGCAACTTGAGATTGAAACTCTCAAGGCCAAACTAGCTGAGAAACAGATTGGGAGGTCTGTTAGGCATGTACCAACTCAGGTCTCCTTGACCTCTTCCTCTAGCTCATCAAGCTCTCAGGATGATGCTACCAAAAAAGGGAGAGTGTTCAGAGACAAAGTCAAAGACAAGAGGAAACCCAAAGTCAAGCTCTCACTTCCTTGAGATCAAAATATCCTGTGCAACAAGCTTCAATTTTCCCTGAGCCTCATCCAGTTGTCATTCAAGTGGATCAAAGGATGCTCCAAGATCTCAATAGGTTCTTGAACAAGTTCCTATTGGAATCTCTTATAGAATAGCCAAGTTTTGATATGTTTGTGATCTACTTTGGAGCTCAAGAGCTTCGGAGGTTAAATGCACCTTCTACCACTATTGAGCAAGTTGGTCAACCTAAGGTCCAAGTGGAACCTAAGATTAACTTCGAAGGGGAAACAAGACTGATGGCCCAGCAACTGAAACAGTTGGGACAAATAGTGCATTTTCCCAAACTTCCGAAGCACAATTCAAAGCCTCGGAAGAACAATTTCAAACTTCCGAAGTTGAGATTGCTGCTGCGGAAGGACTATTCTCATTATCCTGTGATCTAATAGTCACAGATGCAATCTTGGAACTTGCATCTGAGGTTAATAGGGAGGATTTTCTCACCCAACCTTTAGCTCTAACATCAACATTAACTCCAACTCCCATCTCTACTACTCAACCTGAATCTTCCATCCAAGAACCTCCAAAGTCTAGTACTTCCGAAGACATCAAAGGAAAGAGGAAGATGACTTCGGAAGAGCTTCAGAAGGAAGAAAGGTTGGAGAAAATCAAAAGAAAAGGTAGGCTGACAACTGGAAAACTGCTAGCTGCAAGTACCAAAGCAGCTGCAGCCAACCACGAGGCGGTCAACAACCGAAAAAGGGTAAAGATTATTGATAGACTTGTTAGTCTAGAAGCTGAAACTGAAGATGTACTCCTGCTACCATTAGGGGAGTTAATAGAGCTGGAAAAGGCAACCTTGCTTCTAAAACAACAAAAAGAAGAAGCCGCAAGGTTGGCCTTAGAAGAAGAAAGGGAGAGGAAAAAAAAAGAAGCTGATCTACAGCTCAAGAGGGAAAGGATAACTTTCCTAACCTCCAGAGGTTTCTCTCAAGAAGAATTATCTCCACATAACAATAATATGATCTTATGGCTCTTCAACAAAGAGCAAGATCAAATGGAGAAAGAGAGCTGAAAGGGAAAAGCTATTGCAGAAGAAGAAGAAGGAAGAGGAAGCAGGACTGACTGCTGCCAAGAAAATAGGTGAGAAGGCCTAGATGAAGAGCTATCTTAAAGCTCATGGCTTCTCTGGCAGGCAGGTGGGTCCTATGTCAGAAAAGACTCTCCAACGACATGTCAGTGACATTAAGGCTGACATTCACGCGGGGAAGAGGAAGGATATGTATAGAAGGGGACAGGGGATGACCTTCAAAGCAATCACTCAACCCAAACTTCAAACCCAACCACAACCTGAACCTATACCTTCTCACTCCCCATCAAAACCGAACCAACCACTGAACCATACACCCCTGAACCTACACCATCACTCCAACCAACCCCTTCACCTCAACCACCTAAACTACCCATCCTCCAACCAAAACTCTAGCCAGACCCAAATACCTCAACCTACCCATCAACCCATCAAACCATCCCCTCAGCCTTTTAAACATCTCTCCTTGGAAGAATTCAAGGCAGTCAAGACAAAGCTTATAAAATGCACAACTCTGAGCGATATCTCCTGTGAGGAGGATTCTGTCAATTTGACCTATGTTGATGGATCCTCAAGTTCCCTCACTAGAGATCAATTTCTTGATCTGCCCAGAGGAACACTGGACCAAGATGCAAATCTCCTTGGCCTCATCTCAGACAATTTGAAAGAGGAAGAAAAGAAGTTAAGGAGAAGGCTGGTGACTCTACTGGATACCAAGAAAAGCGATCGGGTGCCAAGACAACCTCTTGCACCTAGAAAGAATATTATCCAGTGGAGGTTTGAAGACTCTTCTCACAACTTTGTTGTTGAAAGAGAGAATGGAGAGCTCAACCGGCTGAGTACCTCATCTCTGCTACACTTAAGCAGATTTGACATTGCTGAGTTAGCAGAGAAGACATTCTCCAACCCTTCAAACTCTGATGTAGCTGCCCATATCAGAAATCATCTAGGCAGCCTTCATATGGCCGAGCTAACTGCTAGAAGCAAGGTTGAAGAAGAGTTGAAACTGAGAGAGGAGGAGGAAAGGAAGGGCTCAGCAACCAAAGGCAAAGCCTTTTTACAAATGGTTGAAGGTCCTGAACTTGAATCCATAGTTAGATGGGAGTATGAATATAACTTCCGTCAACTAACTCTTTTCAGGGGGACACAACAAATGGTACATGTCATTCAGAGTGATAGACTAGATCTCCTATCCACCAATAACTTGTACAAGCTTCTCAACACCACTTTAGGGAAGAACAAAGAGACAAACAAATATCTTTTGTCCCTGGTGCTGAAAGCTTTGAGAAGCAGAAATAAGTGAGGTTTTAGTAGCATCAGCCTAGGGAGAGTTTGTTGGATCAAGAAGAAGGCTAATGCAACCAAAACTATATCACTTAAGTTATTTTGGTACAACAAATAAAGGACTTCTGAAGCTAAGTGTGGAACTTCAGAAGGAAAAAGGAGCTCTTCCGAAGACAAAGTGTAAAACTTACTTCCGAAGACAAAGAACCTACTTCCGAAGTCAAGACTTAGAAAGAAAGATCTGAAGTCAACTTCTGAAGTACAGAAGCCCTCAAGCCTCGGAAGTATAGAAGCCTCTTCCGAAGTATAAGTGGGTTCGGAAGAACTTGTTCTTCCGAAGCCAACTTACCTTCGGAAAACACTGCTATTATCCAGTGGACATAAGTATGGTCTTCCTGACACTCCGCTGCAAATATCTAAGATACTGCATGGCATTTTCTCAAAATCCATGTAGCTGACCATACTTTAATCCGCTATTTACCTTTTTATGTTAGTACAGTTTTCATCTTTAGTTGGTGACAAAAGGTAAGTCATGGACATGTCATGACTACCATATCTTAGATAATACTTTATCTAAGATACCTTAACTTTAGCATTGTAGTATATGCTTTAGTCTTTGGTTTCCAGCTGGTATCAAAGTATATCCGGCTGTAGGATCTAGCATATATAGTTCCTCATTGTAACTCATGTATCATGCTTGTAAGAGTCTTGTAATATCTTGAGTTGAGAAGTAATATACAAGTACCTTAAAAATTTATTTCTGTGTGTTCATTTACTACTTATTATATTATTATCAACTCTTGTAAAAGACTTTACTTCATCTGAGTGAGTGTTTCTATAAGTGAGTTTGAAAGAAATCCAAGTGTCTAAGTGACAAACCCAATCCTGCACATACTTAAAAAATCATTTCAACTAACTCGGGTTCCATCGATGCTAGTCGGTTACGGTAAAATTAAATAATTTTCAAGTTTTCTTATCATAACCGACTAGTATCGTGGAACCCGAGTTAGTTGAAATGATTATTAAGTAATCAAGACTTTTATGTGTACGTAAGTATGTATATAAAATAAATAAGAGTTATTGTAACATTCGCCATTTTCTAGTCATAAAACCGAACCCATTTTTTTTTCTTTTTTTAGTTCTATTATTAAACTATAATAATAATTTAAATGGACCCAATGCATGAAATGTGCAATTTATATTATGAATTGGGCTACTAAAATTTTATGTAGATTATCGTTTAATCAATTTGTAAAAATAATGATACTTCATAAAATTTATTATTTTATAAATTCAAATGTTAACCGTTAAAACATCTAATTTAAATTACAAGATGTTATTTATAGACTCATTTGAAATTATAAAATTTTATAAGATATTTATTAAATGAGAACTTTAATAGTCAAGGGGCTAAATATATAATTTAAGAAACTTTGTTTTAAAAGTTTGGCATAAAATAATAAACTATCAAAACTAGAGGGGCTAAACCTATAAATTGTCTTAAAACCAACCAATCATCGTCGCCTTTTGTTTCTTCTCGGCCAAATCTCTGGCCGCAAGCTCCGGCGACCACCAAACCTCAACAAAACGTCAAATTAAATGCAATTAAAATGTTCTAACTTTTCGCGACCTTCACTCGAACCTGCTACCACATTTAATTTGGTTCTAATTGCTGTAATGAATATCCAAACTTGAAACCAAAACCATCTTTAAAAGATCCAATCGGTTTCGAGTTCGATCATTGAGGATTGGTTCAAACTGTGCACCATAAACGTAGAGAAAGCTGTTATGATTCTAAACATCGATTCTGTTGATTATGTAACTGATTAATCAATTATCAATTTGTATCAAAATGTCTGAACCTTACATTGAAGTCGGTTGAACTGAATCGATCTAATCGGGTCTAAATAACGAGTGGAGATCATCAAAAACGAACCTTTTAAAGTTTCTGTAAACATCAAACCCGCTTATAAGACGCACACCTCCACATCGATCATCATCTTTCTTCTTCGACCTGCATCTAGTCGAGAACCATGGTCGAAGCACTCTCACACAAAATTGGTTGAGGGCTTTGACATATCAACCCCATCCGAAGCTTTCTGCAAAGTTAATTTGATTACGAACAACGTTTGCACCTTGAATCAACCATCACATCGTCGCGACTCGTTCTTAAACTTGAGATCATCAAATCGAACTCAATCACGTAAGTTACATATATCAATATGCTCGATTTTACATGAGGATCAAAAACCCCATGATAATCGACATTAACAACAACGGATTCATGCTCAATTGGATTCAATTAGTTTCTAGGGTTCATATTGATTTGGGGTTGTTCTTAATTAATTAATGTATAAAATTATTTTCGAAAACTAAGCAGATTGGGGCTTTAGCCCAACTGGTAACGGGTCCCGACTCTAGGCAGGAGGTCCCGGGTTCGAACCGGGCCTCTGCCAACCTTTTTATTTAATTAATTTTTTATATTTCTTTTATTCTGAAAACTATTATTATACTAATTAATCTAAATCAAAATTATTTTGCTAACTAAAATATTCCTGAAATTATTAAACTAAATTTTTGAAAGGTTTTAAAAACTTATGTTTTTTTTAATTAATTACTTTGTAAAAGGTAACAAAGATAATAAAAATATTATTAGTTATTTTATGTAACAAAGATAATAAAACTATATTGGTTCAAATGTAGATTATTTTAACATTATAAACCTACATGTTTTAATAAATAATTATTGAAATAGTTATTTTAATAGTTATTTAAATAATTAATTATTTATTTATACATTTAAACATGTTATATATAATTAGTCAATAATGTATTCTTTAAAATTTTATTTGAGTTTTTTTGAAACTTATAAAACAAGATCACTTTCTATTATACGTTATTTTAAAGTCTTGATAATAAATCATATAAATCATTTAAAAGCTTGATATTAAATATTACACTTTATTTTTATTATAAGAATTTTATAATAAATCATTTAAAAGTTTAAAACTCTATAAAATGATTTTAAATAATTTTAAAGTCATTTAATAAGCATGCAATTAATTAACTTTATCAAGTTTTAAATAGTTAATTATTAAATTAATTTCTTTTCACACATTATACTTAATTTTTATTAAATCAATAAATTAAATTATTGAATCATTTTGATCATTCTTGGATTTAATTGATTTATATTATCTTTATTAAACCAAAACGTAAATGATTCATTATTTCATTTAACTATTTAAACCCCAAACTTCCAATTGAAACCCTGTTCACGTTTATTCATTAATCTTACCTTTAAACTTAACCTTGGAATATATATACGTTAGGTATCTTGTAAAAGGAAGTCGTTGGAGTCTCGTTTAATCTCTTATCATCATTCTTATACTTATTTTCCATGTGAGTATTTCTATACCTCTTTTTCATGTTTTCACACTTTGGAGTGAAACATGTTACCTTATAATCATTGAGCTTATAAAACATTTGATTCTTGTAAACTTATGGCAATTCACTTGTATGTTGTGGTTAGTTGATCTTTGTAGCTACCATGTAATGTCGATTATATGTACAATCATTAACTATTGCTAGCCTAGCGAAGTCATAGATCTATGGGCTAGACCAGCCTGCATGGTTGATCTAAGTACACTTAGCTAATCGTATATACTTGTAAACGTTTGAGACTTGTAAAACTTTGTCGAGGTTTGATTGTGCATTCTGTCTTACATCCCTAGTTACTTTGTTCTCTAACTCATAACATGAATTGCCATCTTTTATATACTTATGGTAATGCAAACTATGAAAATCTCACCAACTTTCAAAGTTGACCTTTTTATTTTTAACATGTTTCAGGTTTACTACTTGTGGATTCTCTTCGTGCTCATATAAGACTTGGACCTAGTTTAACTTAACATGTTATTTCTTTGTTTGATGCTTTTGTATTGTATGAACTTATTTGTCTTGTAATTTTAATAAATATGATATTTAATAATATTCAACTTAATTAGTTCCATGTGCTATGAGCAATCGTCCCCATTCGTCCGCCCCGATGATTCCGCCGTCGTCGGGGTGTGACAGATTGTTATCAGAGCAATGGTATAGGGAACTAGTTATTAAACGGAATGACCTAGACTATACTAGGTACTTTTTACACATGAGTCCTCTCATGTATTATATGCTTAGATAGGATCTTATGTGCTTACATTTTATACCTCATTATTGATTATATGCCTTATATGCTTATTCTTATAGTTGAAATGTTTTAAGCCACACGACCTAAATCATATTCTAAGGCATTATAGGCTAAATCACATGGTTTTAAAATGTGTTGAATCGTTATTTGTGGTTTTCAAGTTCCAAAGTCTATGTCCTGTAACTTGAAACATGTATGCTGAGAGTGGATGCCTGTATCTTCGAGGTGTTCCGCTTAGGCAAGTATTCATATAAATCCAAAAATTAACCACTGGATCCGTTTACCGTACCTGGGACCCTTCTGGTGAGTGTCCTCTTATAGTACGCATGTCTTCATTAAGGTGAGTTGACATAATCTTTGATAAGTCAACGTAAGTCTTGGTTTTAAACCGAATGCTACACTCGAAGTATCTTGTCATTTTGAATTGTTTCACACTTGTTTTGTCTTCTGAATCTTAAAACTCATTACCCAAATCTCTTAACGCGCTTAATACCTTTCAAAACTAAACATCTTTCCCTCAAAACTACACTTATATCCGCGAAAGCCTAATACAATGGCCTCATTCTAAATTGACCATTGATCATAACGAACACGATCTTGTATCAACTTAAGCTAATAAAACTTTGCAACCTCAGCCATAATTACCACAATCGATTGTCCTGAAACCCCGTAAAGTTGTTTCATTGAGAGCTTTTATGATTACATAGTCCATCCACAAATCCTGACTTACCTCCAGTCTCGTGTCACCCTAATATTTAAATGCTTCCCTCGAGACAAAACCCTTTCCAATTATCGTTGAAACATTTAAAATACAAACGTTTATCAACTAAAATTTCTCAATTAATAATCTTTTACCCTGCAGGATCGTTCAAGGGCTTGAACACAATTACAACACAACAACACAATGAGGAGATTAACTAAACTTAATCAAACAGTGAACTAGGTAACCAAGGTGATGCAGAGAACACAAGTAAAGCAAGAGACAGAACAAGAGAGTATAGTTTTCAAGGGAGCAGTATATTGCTTTCTCAAGTTCTTTTACAAGTGTTACAAAGCATATCGAAAGATACAAGAACTTGGAATACTTATACTACAACCTACAGCCGGCTATACTATGAAAGCCAGCTGGATACAATTGACTAGACACTAACAAAATCAATTGTAGGATCAAAAGGCATATCTGCCTTTTGACCTTGTGACTATGACATGCCATAGCTCACATCCTTATACATTACAAAAAGGATAAAGTACATAAAGTGGAAAGTTTCAGACTCAAGACCTCAATGTACAGTTACCAAAAGCATGGACCTTTTCACCAACTCTTGTAAGTTGGTGACTTATCAGAGACGCAGCGGAAAAGGTGCTTTATGGAACAGTACATCAGATAAAGCATGTGTACTAAAAGTCTTCGGAAGAAATCTGTCTTCATAGGTTGAAGCTTCGGAAGACTTTGTCTCTTCAAGCTTCGGAAGACTTCATGTTAGGCTTCGGAAGATATTGGTCTTGGCTTCGGAAGATATTACACTTAGAGTATTTTCTAATGCTTTGTGTAATTCTTCCGAAGCATTCTTCACTTCAGTACTTAGTGCATGTTGCTGAAACACTTAGGCAGTTTTGGGTTGCATCAGACTTCAGGAATCCTTACAAACTCCCCCTAGGCTGATGCTACCAAAACACTTAGAAGATCTTTAAATGTTTGTAGTCTTCAGAATAATCAAGACCATCCCTTTCTTCATTTGATGGTCAGGATCATCAAGACTCTCATAGTATCTTCTCATTTCAAAGAGATCATGCAGAGGTAAGTTGATTATGTCTTGCCATGAGTAGACATTTTCAACACCTTGATCTCTGATAACATTCCATCTTTCTGGATTGGTAGAGTAAGTCCAGGATAAGATGGGTGTCTCGGTTGCTAGAGGAGCCACTTGCATAGGAGTTGATTGGGCTGCCTCATCATGCACTTCCTCAGGTTGATCTGATTCAGCCTGGGGTGTAGAGGTAGATGACTTTGGCTTCTTCTTTTTAGTCTTTGGTTTAGGGCCATTTTCTTCTTCCTCTTTAATGTCTTTAACTGAGAAGACTGGTCTGCAGCACCATGTTGATCATCAGTGTCTTTCTCAGTTGGGTGTTCCTCCCTCACAGGTTCAGAAGGAGAGGGAGTTTGACCCTGTCTTGGATCAGAAGATGAAGTTTGCTGAGGCTCAGCTGGAGGTTCTGGTTCAGGTGTCTCTGGTTGTTCAAACTTGACCTCCACTTCAGGTGGGACTTGACTTGGAAGAGAGTGCAAGTCAATGAGTTCACCACTTTTAATCTTCTGCTTGATTACCCTTATATGCTCATCCATTGTAGATAGAGACATGGGACCAAGTCTCCTTCCGGAGAATCCATATGACTTCAAGAAGCTCATCATTCTTTGTCTGTCAGCAGACTTCTTTGCATTCTTTTGAATGATGGTCTTGACTTTGCAGCTTCTTCCCTTAGCTTCCTTTTGGTTGTTTTTCTTTCTTTGACTAACTCAAGCTCAAGTTGCTTTAAGTACTCGAACTCAATGAAGTCATAGGACAGGGGAAGAAGTGTATTTGCCTGATAGAAGCCTGTGGCACTCAGGTAGTTTATCATTTTGATTCTATCCTCTTCTTTATCTACCTGAGGTTCTTGTGGAGCCACATCTTCCTGTGCAGGACTTTCTTGAACTGGAGAGAGAGTGGGAGTATGCTTGTGAAGTCTTTTCTGTCTCCTCTCCTCTTTGAATTGGAGAAGTAACCTTGCATCCTCTTTCTCCTTATCTCTCTTGACACTTCCATGTCAGCCAGTTCATTCACTCTTCTAAGGGGAGGGAGATGATTTCATCAACATCATAGTTCCTGGTCTGTAAATAATTAATCCTGACTGCCCTTTGTTCATCATTTTGAGTATTTGGTCTGGGGGCAGCCCTGATTGCAGCTTGCATGAATTTTGATGACCCAGAAGAACTTTCTCCCCTTAGCCTCCTTTTCCTCTCTCTCTCTTCCTCCTCAATTTCCTCAGGAGTCATTATCCTTTTCCCTTTGTCACCAACAGACCTTTGTGACTCAGGGTGGATTGAGGCTTGGCCTTCATTGCTTGGTGTAGCTTCCATGCTCTGGCCAGAGAGAGGCTGAGAAACACCTTCACCAGCAGGTGTCTCAGATGGAGTTTGGACCTCTGCAGCAGTTGTTGATGGTGAGACAAGGGTCTCAGGTTCTGCCACTGGGCCTTCAGCCAAGGTTTCCCCTATGAAACTAATCTTAGGGTCCACCTCAACATCCAGTTGACCGATGACATTGCCTGATTGCCTAAGTCTCCTTCTTAGAGAGAACTCTGCAAGGATCCTGTCTTGGATTCTTTGAGCCAGCCTGTCAGCTTGTCTAGATTTGCTTGGATTGACAAGTGGCATGTTGACTAAATCCAGTCCTTCATAGAAGCTCAGGCTTTGGAACTGAAAGACTTCTTGTTGACCTTGAACTCTGTGAAGTATGAGGGCTCTTCTGTCATCATCATACCTCCATCTGATGATGTAGTTGCCAGTTCCATGTGGTGGAGATGAGACAGCCCTTGGTATACCTTCCTCAAAGAGACTCCTGATGAGAGAGTCTATAGAGTCCACATTAATGTGAACTTGAGGAAGTTGCTGAGAATGCACAACAGCAAGTGAGGATGGTGAGTCCTCTATGTCCATTCTCTTTGAAGAACTCCCAGGTTCTGTGGTTGTGATAACATTCTCCCTCCTTTTTGTAGCATCACCCACTTGCATAGGTGAGCTGGAGGATAAATCAATCACTTCCACAGGTTCTTGTGTTCCTGGTTGAGCTCTCCTTAAAGGTCTCCAGCTAGTTTTTCCTGCAGATATGAAATCTGGAGTTGCTGATCATTGACCCTGTTTTGCAGGGTAGTCACCTGAGATTCCAAGTGACTAACCTTAGAGACTAGATAGGTGCATGTTTGTGACAATTTTTGTACCTTTAGTCTCAAATTCCCCTCATCTTCATCAGAAGAATCACTGGGGGATGAGAGGATTGGACCAAAGTCCCTTCTCTCACCACCAGCTTGAGTTTCTTGGCTGCTGGTTTTCCTCTGCTCACTGGCAACCTCAGTTAAGATGCCAATGGGCTGAGTTGCCATGGTTGAGGTCTTAATGATGTAATCACTTTCAAAAGTGAGAGCCTCTTCCATATGGACATCCTGAACAGGTTCAGATGTGTCCACCTCAGTAATAGGTGACTGATGAGGGATAGACTGAGGAGAGTCAGAGGTACTCATCTCTCTTTGAGTAGGGGAGGAGAAGAGAGACTCATGGTACTCACTGAATCCTAAGTCTTCATCAGTGTAAAAGGATAGGTTGGGAATTGGTTGGTTTAGATCCAAAGGCTGGGGATGGTAGCTATCCCCTGAAGGTTGTTCACTTGAGTGTTGAGACTCAGAGTGAAGGCTTACAGTTGTGGGCTAATGAGCTCATCAGGTTGAGCTTGAGGAACCTCAGCCCTGATAGGTAAAGTAATGGGAGTGGTTTGCTCCTCAGGAGAAGTGGGAGCTCTGGAGTCCACTTCTTCCTGTAAGGTTGAGTATTTGGGGGCCTGCACAGACTCAATAGCCTGAGCAGGGGTTCGTTGGGATTTTCTTTTGTAGGTGATGAATATTGGAGGTTGTGAAGAGGGTAGGAGAGCAGTAGGTGTGGGTTCAACACTAGCTTGGACTGCTATGTTGTCACCTTGAGCAATGAGCTCTAACATTTTTGGGACTAGGGCTGTTTCTACCCCTGAGAAGCCTACAGTTGGCTTCTTCATAATTTTAAAGATGCCGGGCTTCATCTGTCCCAGTTTAAGAATATTGCCTGTTTCCCTCAACTGTGAGCCCAGTTCACAGTTAAGAATGTGTTGAACATATCTAGGAAACATGTAATATTCTAAGGAGTCTAAGTTTGCAAGTAAATTAGTATAAACAAATTGTGAATACCTGAACTTGACCCCCTGAACCATCCCATGAACTATAAAGAGAGAGATCCTCAGGAATCTGGTCCCATCCACCATGCTTGTTTGATAAGCTGTGGATAACCACATGGAGCAGGTATTTCCACTGGGATGAGACCTTCCCTTTCCTGAAGGTCTTTACAGAGAAATCTCCTTCATAGCCCATCTGCTCGAAGGAATGATTAACCGCTTCTTTTGGAAGAACACTTCACCTGCTTCATCATCCAGCTGAAGATGTCGGTTGATGATGGCCGGAGTGATGAAAATTGTTCTCCCCTGCACTGTGGCAGACAGTGCCTTCTCCCCATCCATAATGACCTCTTGGCAGGTCTTCCAGAATTCAAGCAAATGATCCTCATATAGAGGAGGATCAATGGTTAGGGAGGTGAAGTAGTGAGACAAAGACAAGAAACGGCAAACCTCTGAGAAATGAGGATCTTTGTCAGAGCATAACAGAGCAACCTGATTGTGTTGTCTGTGTAGCTGCATGGCAAAGTGAGGATCATTTCTGTGTGTAAGGTCAGCCATTGTGAGGTAGCTCAGAGATGAAGAGAAAAGAATGGGAAGGAAATTTCAGAGAGAAAGCTTTGGGTTTTAGGTATGGAAGAAAAGCAGATGATAGAAGAGGGGGAAACCGTTGGGTTTATATGAGAGAGAAGGATTTCAGATAAAGTTTAATGAAAGAGGATAAACTTTGAAATCCGTATGTCGGTCCCACCTCTGAAAAAGTAGTTTACCTTTTTGCTCAAAAAGTAGTTTTCTTGGAATTCGAAAAGCTTCCGAAAGTAATTTGTCTTCGGAAGTTTGATTGAAAAAGCTTCCGAAGCTAAAGTGACTTCGGAAGAATTTTCCTGAGAGTCTTAAAGATTTATGCTTCGGAAGAGAAATAAACTTTGGATGCTTTGTATAAGAATGAACAAAGCTTCCGAAAGTAATTTTTGCTTCGGAAGGAAAAAGTCCTTAAAATGAATAAGTGTCTAAGTTAGAATTTTAAGCTTCGGAAGATAAATTTTGACTTCTTCCGAAGGTAAAATTTCTTAGACAGTCATTTATTTTGAAGACATATTTTTCTTCCGAAGGTAAAATGTTATCTTCCGAAGTATCAGAAAATTTTCAAGAATCCAAGGAAAGTCTTCAAAAAGTTTTTCATTCAAAGAAAACATGAGCTTATGAAAGTGATGAACTAGACAACTTAGGACACACATTTTTTAAGAAGAAATAATTAGAATTAGTTTTAAGAAAAATCTACTCAAAGATCATCCCAATAGCTGATATCAGATACTTAAATCTCTGTTCATCAAAAGCTTTTGTGAACAGATCAGCATATTGTTCATCTGTGTGAACTTTGACTAGTTTAATTAACCCCTTTTCATAGTTATCTCTTATTAAATGATACCTGATGTTGATGTGTTTGGTCCTTGAGTGCTGCACAGGGTTCTCAGTGATAGAGATAGCACTGTTGTTGTCTATGTGGATAGGAGTCTCTTTGAAGTTAAATCCGTAGTCTAGCATCTGATTTTGAATCCAAAGCACTTGAGCACAGCAGCTTGCAGCAGCAATGTATTCAGCCTCAGCAGTTGATGCAGACACACAGGTTTGTTTCTTGCATTGCCATGAGACAACCCTTCCACCAAGAATTGACATCCCCCAGATGTAGACTTTGCAGTCATGTTGCAACCACCATAATCACTGTCTGTATAGGCATACAGATTGAAATTAGAATTCTTTGGATACCATAAACCAAGTGTTGAAGCACCTTTGAGGTATCTTAAAATCCTTTTCACAGTGATTAAGTGAGACATCTTAGGATTAGCTTGATATCTTGCACAAATACATGTAGCAAACATGATATCAGGCCTGCTAGCTGTAAGATACATAAGAGACCCAATCATAGCCCTGTATAAGTGCTCATCTACACACTCCCCCTCAAGATCTGGACCAGGGAGTGGTTTCTGGCTATGGGTGTCTTAGCAGTTTACAATCAGTCATGTTGAACCTCTTGAGTATATCTTGAACATACTTTGACTGACTTATGAAAATGCCATCTTCAACCTGCTTCACTTGAATTCCCAGAAAGAAATTAAGTTCTCCCATTGAACTCATTTCAAATCTATCTTTCATCAGCTTTTCAAAGTCTTTGCAGAGCCTTGAATTGGTTGAGCCAAAGATGATGTCATCCACATATACTTGAACTAGCAGAATGTCGTTTCCTTGTCCTTTGATGAAGAGAGTTCCATCTATAGTACCTCTCCTGTAACCATGTTTACAGAGATACTCAGACAGTGTCTCATACCACTTCCTGGGTGCCTGATGCAGCCCATAGAGAGCTTTGTCAAGCTTGCAGACATAATCAGGATGATCAGGATCTACAAAACCAGGTGGTTGTTTGACATAAACCTCCTCATCAATCACTCCATATAAGAAAGCACACTTTACATCAAGTTGGTAGACCTTGAAGTTCTTGGATGCAGCAAATGCCAGGAATATCCTAACAGCTTCTAGTCTAGCTACAGGAGCAAAGACATCAGTGTAGTCAATCCCTTCTTCTTGTGTGTATCCTTGAACAACTAGTCTAGCCTTGTTCTTGATGATGATTCCTCTATCATCCTTTTTATTCCTAAAAACCCATTTGGTTCCAATGGTAGTCTTCCCATGAGGAAGAGGACAAAGGTTCCAAACTTTCTGTCTTTTGAATTGAAGCAGCTCTTGTTGCATAGCTTCAACCCAACTTCCATCCTTTAGAGCCTCCTCAACTTTCTTTGGCTCTAACTGGGATAGAAAACAAGAGTGAAGACAAACATTTGCTTCATGGGTTTGCCCTCTTGTCTTTACCCCGGAGATAACATCTCCAATGATGTTTGTAGTAGGATGAGACTTGTGGATCCTTAGCTGAGGGATCACAGCAAGTTGCTGAGATAGATCCAAATTTGAGAAATTTAGATCTGGTCTTGAAGATTGATCCTCCACATTATCACACTTATCAAGATTAACTTGATCCAATGAGTGTGTGACATCATTGATGTTATCATCTATGGTATGGTTATTAGCATCAAGAGATTCTTGATCACTTTCACCATCACCATTGTTATCTTCTGCAATTGAGATGTCTTTATCTGGTTGAGAGGCCTCTGAACTGGAATTTGAAGGCATGCCAGATGTATCAGCTGGATTTGTCATTGTTGTGCTGATAGAAACCTCATTTGCTGAAGTAGTTCCAACTGGAGCTGAAGGTCTTCCAAGCTCAAATCTTGGATCAGGATCACCTGTATTTAAATTTTCTGCAGATCCTGAAACATGCTCACAAGATTTATTAAAACAGTTGGTAACTAAATCAAGATCAAATAGCCAATCCGGACCAGAACCAGCCACACTGGGAGTGTGCTCATTGAAAGTCACATTGGCTGACTCCTCAATGATTCTAGTTCTGAGATTGTATACTCTATAAGCTTTAGCTTGAGAAGAGTATCCAATGAAGTGTCCATCGTCTGATTTCTCAGCAAACTTGGCAACTTGATCTTTGGTATTCAAGATGGTGCAGGGACATCCAAATGACCTGAGAAAACCAATGAAAGGTTTCCTCTTGTGCCAAAGTTCATAAGGAGTCTTACCATGTGTCTTAACTACTAAGACTCTGTTTTGCACATAGCAGCAGTATTAACTGCCTCTGCCCAGAAGGTGATAGGCAGTTTAGAGTCAGACAACATAGTTCTTGCAGCTTCAATAAGTGTCCTGTTTCTCCTCTCAGCAACTCCGTTTTGCTGAGGAGTCCTGGGAGCACTGTATTGTCTTGTAATACCCTTGTCATCACAAAATGTATCAAGGATTTGGTTCTTGAATTCAGTTCCTTGATCACATCTTATGGTTTTGACCTTGTGATCACATTGATTCTCAATCTTTAAGATGAAATTCTTTAGAATCTCAGGAGTCTCATCTTTAGTTCTAAGAAAGAAAACCCAAGTGAATCTTGTAAAATCATCTGTGATCACTAGACAGTATAAGGTCCTTCCTAAACTCATTACACTGGTGGGGCCAAAGAGATCCATATGTAATAAGTGTAGGGGAGTAGTGATGGAGTTCTTTTCCTTAGGCTTGTGAGATACCTTGTGTTGCTTCCCTTTCAGGCATGCAACACAATGATCATCACTTGTAAACTCTTTCTTTGGCATTCCAGTTACCAGATCATGTTTGATTAATTTATTCATATTCTTAAAGTTTACATGGCACATTCTTTTATGCCATAGGAAAGACTCATCACTATTTGCTTTAGATAGAAAGCATGAAACTTCTCCAGAGGAGATGTTTCTTGCAAATCCATCTTGTACATGTTCCCTTTCCTGGGGGCTCTGAGCAGAATATGCTCATGAGGAATGACCACTCCAGGTTTGAGAACAATGCACTCATGCTCAGTGAAGAGCATGTTATGACTCTGATCACAAAATTGAGATACACTCAGAAGATTGTACCCAAGCTCCTTAACAAAGTTTACCTTCTCAATGCTGAGCTTACCATTTGTGACCTTGCCCCTTCCATAAATGTAACCACCTTCATTTCCTCCAAAAGCAACTGGTCCTCCATCAATTCTCTCAAAATTATGAAGTAAAGACCTATCGCCTGTCATGTGCCTGGAACAGCCACTGTCAATTATCCAGACATTCTTGTTTGTCTTGAGCTGTTCCTGCACAAAGAAAATGATTAGTTACATTTGGAAACCCAAGCCTTACTTGTCTTGGGTTCAGTAAGTGTAATAGAAGGTAATGCAACAGTAATAGATCCTATGGTTGTACAGAGGGGATCTTCGGCTGTTGTTGATGGAGAAACCTCAGTCATTTGGTCTTTCTTAGACTTCCACACCACCTTTGGAGTCTTGGACTTGACCTTCAAAACCTTAGAAGCTTTTGGAGCTTCACAAGTTTTAATGACTGATACTTCGGAAGAATCTACAGTCACTGCAGTAGACTTTAGTACTTCGGAAGAACTCCTTTCTTCCGAGACCAACTTTGCTTCCGAAGGTAATTTTCCATTTACCTTCTTCTTTTTTGGAGCTTCCGAAGGAAACACTTTCCTTCCGAAGCTTGAGACTTCTTGAGATTCTTTGAAGTCTTTGTATTGGTCATGTGGATAGTACTTTTAGGATTGTATGGACAATCCTTGGCAATATGAGAAGTACTTTCACACATAACACACAGCATTTTCTTCTTCAAAGAAATCTCCTTTTGAGAGCAAGACTGGCCTTGGTCACATCCCTTTTTCACCTTCATCTTGGTAGATTCAGATACAGTTCCCTTGGGCTGTGAACTGTTCTTGGAATTTGATGGTCCAGGCTGTGCAGCAGTGGTACACAGCAGCTCAGTCTTCTTCTTTGTACTGAGATGATTTGAACATGAACCAGAACTCTTAGATAAGAGGCTTTGGTGGATGTCTTCAGTCCTTATTGCTTTGAAACCTGCAGAGATAAACACTTGTTTCTGCTTAGCATCAAAGGTAGCCTTGATTTCTTGAGCCTTCTTTGCTTTCCTTTTGCTCTTCCTGATCAAGTTCTTTCTCTTGGACTTGGTCATCACAGTTAATTTCTTCTCCTCAGAAGGATAGTGGCCCTTGGAGGAATCCTCTTCTTCACTCTTCTCAGAGGGATTCCTCACTATCACTTCTTCATCATCCTCACTTACTGGATCTATGAGAGGAAGCTCATCTTCACAAGTTCCACACCTAGGAGATCTTACAGACAAGATTGTGTGTGGAGGAGCTATCTCATTTGATCCCAGTCCCTGTCTATTTTGATAACAAACCTTATTGTGTAGGGATGAGGATATCATGTTCTTGAAGGTCTCTTCTTCAAGAACACTTTTCTCTGCCAGGGCTTTGCTGATCACAAGCTCAGCCTGGCACTTAGTCAACTTAGTGATGAGATCTTGGATCTGAGTTCTAAAATCTGTATGTTCATGTTTTAGTACTGAAATAGTTTTCTCCAAGTCTTCTATCTTTAACTTGTAATCATTTTCAGACTTTCTAAAGTCAGATTTTAATATGTTTAATGACTCAAGATCAGATCTCATCTCTAGGTTGTAGGACCTGTATCTATTTACTTTAGCAATGCATTCAGGGGAGCAAAGATGTTCTAATACCTTGGCTTCATCATGATCAGCCATCAATGCTTGGTTTGGAGAAGCATCCTCCACCTGAAAACTCCAGTCAAATCCTCCCTCTTCAACAGCAACCGCAGCATGTTGCTTTGTCTTCTCAGCCTGAGGGGTATTGTTGGTGAAGTTTGGTCTGAGTTGTGTTTGACCCCCATTTGCTCTGGGCCTTACACTCCCTGGCGAAGTGACCCATAAGGTTACAATTGTAACACTTAACTTTGCTTTTATCCAGGCCAAACTTACCACTGGTAGCATTGCTTGGAAATTTTCTTCCTGTCCTCTTGTAGAACTTCTTGGCTCTGTGAGTGAGAAGAGCCATCTGCTGAACTATCTCCATGTATTCCAGGTCATCTGGATGGATACAGTCTAGATCTTCAAGAGTGAAGAGATAATTTCCACAGCTTTCATCTGCAGACACAAAGGCTTGAGAAGAACTTGTCTCTTGGAATGGGCTTCCTTGAGTAAAGTTCTCCCTTGGTGTCTCCGGGAAGGTGATGAAAGGACCCTTTTGTGAGTTGTCAGGGTAGCATAGGAGATGATGTTGGGGTTCTATGCTGTCCCTTTCAACCACATGAAGGGCTGAACCCATTTGATTGTTAGAGTTGCCAGATGAACCTTGTAAGTTCATCTCCATCTGGTATCCACTGAGAATCCCATATAACTCTGTCAGAGTAAGAGTTTTAAGGTTCTCAGTCCTCTTGATTACCACACAATAGTGTGTCCATTGCCTAGGAAGTGAGGACATGAACTTCCTTACAATGTCTCTGTTCTCAAGAGGAACTCCTCCATCCACAAGGGTATCCACAATCTCAACATACCTGAAGTATTGTTGGGTCATGGTTTCACCTGTTTTAAAGGTGAAATTTTCAAACTGCTGCTTCAGAAGATCTTTCTTGTTCTCCTTGGCTTCAGAGGAGCCTTCATACATCAGCTTCAGTGCATCCCACAGCTGTTTAGCTGTCTTGCACTTCTTAAAACCTCTGTACACAGAGTTTGGGATAGCAGTCTGAAGAGCAGTCATGGCCTTCCTGTCAATCTCTACTCTTTTCCTATCTTCATCTGAGTAGTTGGCCACATCTTTAGGAATCATACCAGCACCGGTAGCAGAGGGGGTGCTGGGTATGAAAGGTCCATATTCAACAGATTCCCACATTCTTGAGTCAAGAGACCTGATGAAGCCTTCCATCCTCATGCACCAGGTGTCGAAGTCATCAAGAGTGATCAATGGGGATTTGTTCATGGTTCCAGTCTCCATATCAGTCTTTGAGATGGAAGCCATTTGAAAAGGTTAGTTTTTGTTGTGTGTGAGGGATCTTAAGATGGTTAGATCTTATATCACGAGCCTGAATGCTCTGATACCAATTGCAGGATCGTTCAAGGGCTTGAACACAATTACAACACAACAACACAATGAGGAGATTAACTAAATCTTAATCAAACAGTGAACTAGGTAACCAAAGGTGATGCAGAGAACACAAGTAAAGCAAGAGACAGACACAGAGTATAGTTTTCAAGGGAGCAGTATATTGCTTTCTCAAGTTCTTTTACAAGTGTTACAAAGCATATGGAAAGATACAAGAACTTGGAATACTTATACTACAACCTACAGCCGGCTATACTATGAAAGCCAGCTGGATACAATTGACTAGACACTAACAAAATCAATTGTAGGATCAAAAGGCATATCTGCCTTTTGACCTTGTGACTATGACATGCCATAGCTCACATCCTTATACATTAAAAAGGATAAAGTACATAAAGTGGAAAGTTTCAGACTCAAGACCTCAATGTACAGTTACCAAAAGCATGGACCTTTTCACCAACTCTTGTAAGTTGGTGACTTATCAGAGACGCAGCGGAAAAGGTGCTTTATGGAACAGTACATCAGATAAAGCATGTGTACTAAAAGTCTTCGGAAGAAATCTGTCTTCATAGGTTGAAGCTTCGGAAGACTTTGTCTCTTCAAGCTTCGGAAGACTTCATGTTAGGCTTCGGAAGATATGGTCTTGGCTTCGGAAGATATTACACTTAGAGTATTTTCTAATGCTTTGTGTAATTCTTCCGAAGCATTCTTCACTTCAGTACTTAGTGCATGTTGCTGAAACACTTAGGCAGTTTTGGGTTGCATCAGACTTCAGGAATCCTTACATACCCTTGTCAGGGGCACATAAAATCAGGAACTATGAACTTAACAAACGTTAAGCATATCAACCATCATACTTAAATTCATTGAATTTAAATGTTCCAAGTGCACGTAACACGTGAATGGAATCCAGTCTCCTCATCTCTGGAAATAGTCGTCCTCGTTGATTAATCTTTCCTTGGTGGAATGGTTTCTTAAAGTAGGGAAGGGGAGACTGTAACATATCGCGGCATGTGGGTTCTAGTCATAAACCCGAACCCATTTTTCGTCTTTTTTTTAGTTCGATTATTAAACTATAATATAATTTTAATGGACCCAATGCTTAAATGTGCAATTATATTATGATTGGGCTATTAACAATTTTATGTAATTAATCGTTAATCAATTTGTAAACTAATGATACTTCATAAATTTAGGTTTATTTGTGGTGATTGTCGCTCTGTTAACCGTTAAACATCTAACTTGTTTTTAAAAATTACAAGATGTTATTTAATAGATTCATTAAAATGATAAACTTTATAAGATATTTGTTTAAATGAAACTTTAATAGTCAAGTGCTAAAAATGTATTTCAGAAACGTTGTTTTAAAGTTTGCATAACATAATAAACATCAAACCTTAGGGGGCTAAACCTGTAACTTGTCTTAATGACCAACATCACCGTCGCCTTTTGTTTCTTCCGGCCAAACTCCGACCGCAAGCTCTGCGAGCTCCGGCGACCACCAAACCTCCACAAAACGTCAAATTAAATGCAATTAAAACGTTTCTAACCTTTCGCGCCTTCACTCCAACCCTTCTCCACCTTTAATTTGGTTCTACTTGCTGTACTGAACATCCAAACTTTAAACCAAAACCATCTTTAAAAAAGATCAATCGTTCGAGTTCGATCATTGAGGATTGGTTCAAACTGTCACCATAAACGTAGAGAAAGCTGTTATGATTCTAAACATCTATTCTGTTGATTAGGTAACTGATTAATCAATTATCATTTGTATCAAAATGTCTGAACCTTACTTTGAAGTCGGTTGAACTGAATCGATCTAATCGGGTCTAAATCCGAGTGGAATCATCAAAAACGACATTAAAGTTCTGTAAACACAATCCGCTTATAAGACGCACACCTCCACATCGATCATCATCTTTCTTCTTCGACCTGCATCTAGTCGAGAACCATGGTCGAAGCACTCTCACACAAAATTGGTTGAGGGCTTTGACATATCACCCCATCCGAAGCTTTCTGCAAAGTTAATTTGATTACGAACAACGTTTGCACCTTGAATCAACCATCACATCGTCGCGACTCGTTCTTAACTTGAGATCATCAAATCGAACTCAATCACGTAAGTTACATATATCAATATGCTCGATTTACATGAGGATCAAAACCCCATGATAATCGACATTAACAACAACGGATTCATGCTCAATTGGATTCAATTAGTTTCTAGGGTTCATATTGATTTGGGTTGTTCTTAATTAATTAATGTATAATTATTTCGAAAACTAAGCAGATGGGGCTTTAGCCCACTGGTAACGGGTCCCGACTCTAGGCAGGAGGTCCGGGTTCGAACCGGGCCTCTGCCAACCTTTTTATTTAATTATTTTTTATATTTCTTTATTCTGAAAACTATTATTATACTAACTAATCTAAAATAAAATTATTTTGCTAACTAAAATATTCTTGAAATTATTAAACTAAATTTTTGAAAGGTTTTAAAAACTTATGTTTTTTTTTAATTTAATTACTTTGTAAAAGGTAACAAAGATAATAAAAATTTATTAGTTATTTTATGTAACAAAGATAATAAAACTATATTGGTTCAAATGTAGATTATTTTAACATTATAAACCTACATGTTTTAAATAAATAATTATTGAAATAGTTATTTTAATAGTTATTTAATAATTATTATTCATTATACATTTAAACATGTTATATATAATTAGTCAATAATGTATTCATTAAAATTTTATTTGAGTTTTTTTGAAACTGTTGATACATATATGTACCTAGATCCTGATCTGAATGTAATATGTCTTCCACTTATGTAACTATTGGGTACTTAATGAAATACAGAATGTTGGTTGTGTTTATAATGTTTAATATTTCATTAATGAGTTGATTAACGCATATTGACGTAATTATATAGGTTTGTGATTGTTTGAAGTGTTATGCCTAATGTTATAATATTGAATACCTCAAACTTGGTGAAGTGAGGTTCTTAGGCGTCCGACTGGACCATACGCCCCAACAGTGGTCATGCGTCCGAATGGCCATGCGACTAAGTGTCCATGCGCCTAAATAGTCTATACGCCTGAACAACTTCATGCTACTGACTCAGGCGCACGACTGAACACTCAGCCGTGTGAATGGATCAAACGCATGGCTCAATCGCACGAATGAACCATGCTAATGGTTCAGTCGCCCGATTGAGCAATACTAACCTATAAATACCACCTAATTCGTGAAAAAAGAGCATTGATTCCTATTCGACTCCAGACGTACCCTAGTCGTCCAGAAGCCTCGAAGTTCGTACTCCAAGTTCATAGAACGTTGCAGATCGATTCCTAATCGACTCTTAACGTTAGATTCAATTCCTTATTGTTTCTACGTGCGTTCTCACTGATTGGATCGCCAATCAAATAGGATTCCGCACTATTTGGTTTGGTTTACATGTTAATCAGTTTGTATTTCGTTTAATACAAGATCCTAACAAGTGGTATGAGAGCATTGGCTCTTGATTACGTGTGATTCAATAAATTTGATACAAAGGGTGTGTTTTTCACTAAAGCGCAATCTTTTTGTGTCAAAAGTTGTCTTGGACGTCCCTGCTCATCAAGTTTTGGTTCTACGGCATAAGGCGATTAGGATTGGTGAAAATCGGGTTTTTACGGCCAAAACACGTTAAACCTAGAAATTTTCAAAAAACACAGCTTCAGTCGCACGATTGACCCAATTGCACGACTGGACTTTATTTGCATCCCCAGACGTACGATTGGACTCAGTCGCATCTTCATTCATACGACTAAGTCTACCGGTCGCATTGTTCATACGCATCAGTTTCACTCGCACAATTGAACTAGTCGCATAGTTTCATTCGCATGGGTAGCCCATTCGCATCGCTCCATTCGCACCAGTTACAGATGTTTAAGAGACTTAAAGTTAATCGAGATGGAGGATCAGTTGTCAGCGTTTACAGCTGGGAAGGACTCACGGATTCAGAACTTACTACTACTGGAGAGTGAGGTGGGGAACCATAATAAACCCCGAAGCTTATAACATTAGATGAGTTTCCCACTGGAAACAATGTTTTGAGATCTACCTCAATGGAGTGGATCCAAATATGTGGGAAGCTATTGAGACGGGATACAATATGCCGGTGGGAGCCGATGGGGTGAAACTTACTCTAGGAGGAATGATTGATGCATAGAAAGTTAAATATAATGCTGATAGAGAGTATATGCATTGCTAACACAGTCTATCCCTAAGGATATTTTCACCAATTTTCAGAGAATAAGCAAGCCAAGAAGTTATGGGATGAGCTGGAGAAAATATATGACGGGAATGCTTCGTTGAAGGCCATTAAAGCTAAGGAGTTGAAGAAAGAATTTGACAACTTTTCATCGATGGGAAATGAGAGTTTAGACGATGTCATTGATAGATTCTACCATTTGATGAGCGAGCTGCACACACATAGTGTCACAACTACCATGGAAGATAAAGTGTCAAATTTTGCAAACGGGTTGCCAGAAAGTTAGGCTTCTTTTGTTTCAATTCTGAGACAGAATGGATTGCTATCAAAGTTGGATGTCAATGATTTCATACTAAAGCTGCAAGAAGAAGCACTAAGGATGAAGTATCGAGCTTAGAAGTCTTCGTATACTCAGAATCCAGCTTTGTACAATGCCACTCTTCAAGTTAAGACGTCTGGAGAACCTCTTCAGACTGCCTTTGTGTCAAACTCATCTGGTCCTTCACAAGTCTCTCCTTCAGGAACAGATACGTCAGGGTCTTCTAGTACCCAATATATTGGATCCGAAGAAAATGCTACACGACTGAAGACTGAGTATCTCGGTAACGTGACAATAGAAGTAGCTCGAGAGCACATGGATCTCTTGGCAGCAGTGGTCCAGTCCTATGATGGACTTGTTGCTGGGGAAAATTGGAAACTACCATCTGGCAGATGAGGACTATGAGCAGGTTGATGAGACTGAACTGGAAAGGATGGATATTATGTGGGCCTTAGCAAGTGCTGTACGGAGAGCAAAGAAGTTCGTGAAGAAGACCGGACAAAACTTGGTTGCTACTAAGGACATTACTTTTGGCTTTGACAAGAGCAAGGTGACCTGCTTCAACTGTGGCGAAAAAGGGGCACTTCAAAAGAGAATGTGTGAAGCCTAAGAAGACTGGAAACGGGAATCCATTCTCGTCCTTCAATCGTCAGGACAAGTCCACATCTAGAAGTTCTACTTCATCAAACAAGGACCCCGAAGCTTTGACTGCAAATGAGGATGAGGGACAGGACTGGAGCTTCCGGTTCGTCTCACCAAGAGAGTCCAATATAGCTAGTGTGGAAGACATTGATAACGATTCTGCAAGTGAAGGAGATATAGCAGTAGAGATCGCGATGTCAAATTCTGAAGACACTGCTAATGTTGTTAACCAACTGCCTGAGGAAGAAAAGTCTACTTCAACGTCAGAATCACCAGAACTAAAATCAACAAACTCTGTTCTCATGGCTGATTCTTCTTCTACATCCCGGTAAGTACCACTAACAAACTGTAATAATCATGCTTGCTTAGAATGTAATAAATTTAGAGAAGCATCGATTCAAAATTTGCTAGGTTATTAGATCATAATAATAGCTTAGTAAAGGGCCTGGAACTGTGCACAGAAGCTAATAGATTTTTGAAACAAAACGAGCACAGTTACAAAGAAAAGATAGACCTATTGAATAAACGGCTTAGGGAAACCGAAGTAGTTGCTTTTAATCAAGCAAATGACATAGGTACTATCTGAACTCCCTAGAGGACACTAAGAAACAAAAGGCAGTTTTAGAAGTAGAAGTCAATTCTTTAAAACAGAAACTGCACAGTTGGACAAGCTCATCACACATTGTCCAACACTTTGTAAGAGAGAGGAATAATGGGGAGGGACTGGATACAAAATGGTTCCACCACCACCTGAGACCTTGATGAACACCAAATGTAACCAATTAATAATAACTCCATCAAGGATCACGTGGTGTCCACTCCTCTGTTAGTGATCCAGATTCCATAAGTCAATCATTTGAATCTGACTCTAAAAAGAAAGAGGCCATTTCAAAGGCAATAGGAAAGATGCTTGTGTAAACCTGGAAAAAGATTTTGAAAGGGTAAAATTAAAGTCAGGTCAAACAAAGTCAAACCAGAACCCAAAAGGACCATAAAACCTAATCAATCACATGCATCATGTCACAGTCCAGGTAAACAAGAGATCAAAGATGTAAAACCAGGAAAAGAAATTAAGTTTGTGAAACCAATTCATACCTCTAACCAAGAAGTGTCTCGGTCCAAAAAGAATAAGGTCAACAGTGTGACATCTACATCTCCACCAAAACATAGAAACCATAAGTTGAAAGTAGATCCTGCTATAACTGTGAAGAGTTGGTCACATAGCATCTCACTGTCCTTATTACCAGACACCGAGGAAGAAAGTTGAACTTTCTACTCAACATCTAGCTCTTCTAAGAGGAACTCTGTGACGCCTCCAAAAAGAGAAAATGAACCCAAAGTTCAATCCATCAACCAGTCGTCTGTTTATCACAAACAGGCCTTACACAAATCTGGTTTATGGAAAGAAAAAACCTTCTCAGTGCCTGAAAATAAGGACATACCGAATTCTGATCAATCCTTAACCTCAAAGGGTCAGTGGTTGAGTTTGTGATATGTGATGCCTCAGGGAAACCCACCAGTTAGGTGTAGGGTGTTCGCTACAGTTCTGAGACTAACACGTGGATTGTTGATAGCGGAGCATCCAGGCACATGACAGGGAACAACACTCTCTTATCGAATGTTAGACAGATTAAAGGAGGGCATGTTTCGTTTGTTGGGAACAAAGGAGGTACATCACAGCCCAAGCGAGGTTGGAAATCAGAAAGTTAAGTTTGATAAAGTGAACTACGTTCAACAACTTCAAAACAACTTACTTTCTGTTTCCCAAATATGTGACAAAGGATTTAAAGTCATATTCGACAACAAGAAGTGTTACGTCCTAAAGAAAGACTATGTGATTCCGGAGGACCAAGTTTTGATGACTGCTTCAAGATATAAAAACTTATGTTTTGGATCTCTCAACGGCTTCTACAACGGATCATGAAGTTCAGTTTTTCTTATCAAAAGCTATTGAGAAGGACTCCATTCCTGGCATAGGAGAATGGGACACATTAATCAACGAAGATGAATCACTTGATCAGAAGGATCTAGTGAGAGGTGTTAACGTCAAAATTTTCCAACTTCCGGATTTCTGTGTAGCATGCAAGAAAGGAAAACAGACGAAGAAGTCTCATAAGGAAAAGAAAGTTCATTCTATCAAAATTTCTCTTGAACTTCTTCACATGGATCTGTTTGGTCCAGTCAGTACAAAGAGCATGCAGGTGACTTGTACTGTTATATGGTTACTGATGACTACTCAAGATTCTCTTGGGTAATGTTTCTGAAGTCCAAGTCAGAAACATTTGAGTCATTCAAGGAATTAGTAACCACACTGGAATCTCTCTACAAGCTGAAGGTGAGATAGGTACGATCAGACAACGGGACTGAATTCAAGAATCAGTGGATGGAGGCTTACTGCAAGGAAAAGGGAATTGTGCATCAGTTCACTTCTCCCTACACGCCTCAGATGAATGGTGTTGCTGAGAGGAAGAATAGAAGCTTAATAGAGACAGCACGGACAATGCTAGCAGACTCTAACTGCCTATCCAATTCTGGAATGAGGCAGCGGCGAATGCATGTTATACATTAAATCGAGTTCTGGTAGTCCAGCGCCACAGCAAGACCTATTACGAGTTACTACAATGACGTAAACCTAATCTAGAGTATCTCGAACCATTTGGGGCGCCGTGCACACTTCTGAAGAAGACTCAAGAAGGAAAATCAGCGAGAAGGCTGAGGAAGGGATCTTCCTAGGATACAACATACCAAACAAGAGAGTTTACAACAACTAAACGATTTAGTAGAAGTGTGGTGTAATGTTGATGTTCAGAGATTACCACACCACCCACTGGAAAAGGACCCGCTTACTTTTTCGACTATGATGGATTCTTCAAGTCCTTCAACATCCCTATCCTCCTTTCTGATGACGAGTCAGCTACATGAATGATGTATGTGATATCTTGAATACACCATATCTTGATCCAACATCATCGAGCTCACAGGGAGAATCATCTCATCACTCAGGGGGAGCACTAGAAGACAGTGACTCCTCCTCAGAAGATGAAGCTGAAGCGAATGACCAGAACAATCAGGAGAGACAGGTTCCAATTCCTGCAAGTCCACAAACATCTAACAGTGATGCCTCTTCGACTTCGGAACCTCAACTCCTTCTACCTTAGATGCAGAACCAAATGTTCATAATCTTGGTCTGAGGTAGTTGTTCCTACCACTCCAGGATCACGTCTAAATGTCTATCATCCCTAGACAATGTCATTGGGGATGTCAGATCAGGAGTGCAGACCAGAAATCAGCTATACTCAGCTGATTATGCCTCGGTAATGGAAAAAGGATACATTCATGATGGTGCTTATCGGTGTTTTGTCTCGTAGGTTGAGCCAAAATACGTTAGTGAAGCACTGAATGATGAGGCATGGGTGAGTTCCATGCAAGAGGAACTTCTTCAATTCAAGAAGTTAGGTGTATGGACACTGGTAGATAGACCTAAAGGTGCTAAGGTCATTGGCACCAAATGGGTCTTGAAATGCAAAAAGGATGACCAAGGTGTCATTATCAGGAACAAAGCTCGACTGGGAGTTCAGGGATTTTGAAAAGTCGAGGGGATTGATTATAATGAAGTGTTTTCACCCGTGGCCAGGATGGAAGCCATCCGCATCTTCCTTGCCTATGCATCGTATATGAAGATCAAAGTTTATCAATTAGATGTGAAGAGTGCATTCCTTCAGGGTGAAATTCGAGAGACAGTTTATGTCAGTCAACCCGAGGGATTTGAAGATCCTTATCATCGGGACAGAGTTTACAAACTTGACAAGGCCTTATACGGGCTTCATCAAGCTCCAAGGGCCTGGTATGAGAAACTCTCGACTCATCTTGTCAACACCGGATTTCGCAGGGGAGTCATTGATTGCACACTGTTTATCAAAGAAAAGGATGGAGACTTACTGCTAGTACAGATCTATGTCGATGACATAATCTTCGGTTCAAAGAACGAAGAGTTATGCAAAGAATTTGAAGCAGTAATGAAGGCGGAGTTTGATATGAGTGCCATGGGGCAAATGAAATTCTTTCTCTTCTGGGTTACAGGTGGATCAGACACCAAAGGGATTTTTTCTACATCAGACCAAGTCTGTGGGAGACATTCTCAGTCGATTTGACATGGAGAATGCTTCTGCAGCTGGAACTCCACTTGCCACAAACCATGATATAGCACCTGATGAAAATGGAGATCTGGTAGATGCAACAATGTACCGAGGAATGATTGGATCTCTCATGTACCTTACTGCCTCTAGACCTGATATCATGTATGCTACATGTCTATGTTCTAGATATCAGGCTAAGCCAAAGGTTAACCATCTGATCAGGGTCAAGCAGATATTTTGTTATCTGAAGGGCCACACCACACTTGGGTTGTGGTATCCTCATGATGATGACTTTGAGCTCATGGTGTATAGTGACTCGGATTACGGGGGCTGCAAGATGAATTACAAGTCTACATTAGCAGGGTGTCAATTATTTGGGAGGAGATTAGTGACCTGGCAGTGTAAGAAGCAGACCTCGGTTGCGCTGTCAACCTGTGAAGCCGAATATGTTACAACTGCAAGTTGCTGTTCTCAAATCATTTGGATTCAACAACAAATGCGGGACTACAGTTTAATTTCTCTTCTACTCCTATTTATGTTGATAACTCGGCTGTAATTGCAGTAACTAAAAATCCAGTACAACATCCTAAGACCAAACACATCGGTATAAAATATCATTTTATATGGGACTGCTTTGAAAAGAATTTAATCGATGTGGTAAAAATAAATACGGATTTTCAATGCGGTGACCTCTATACAAAAGCTTTTGACAAACCACGTTTTCTATATCTGTTAGAGGTCAACGACGTTAAAAAGAAAAGTGATGTTATTCCTGATGATGATCATGTGTAGTCCGATACAGTTTAGTCTATTTTTCTTTTTTATTTTATCTATTTTGTTTTAAATTAAATTCATGTTATTTAGCTGTCTATTAAAATCCTAAAATATGCAAATCGGTTATGATTTTAGAATTTTAGGGGAAGAATAGGTCAGCCAGTAACATTTAAAAAAAAGAAGGAGAAGGAGAGGCTAGCTGACAGAAGGTAGATCGTATCTATGATACCGGTTCAAATACTTTGGAAAATGATAGTACACAGGAACAAATCAAGAGGGACTTTAATATTTAATTTAGAAAAGATGCAAAATTCAAAGTCTAAGTCTGTGTAGTCTGAGCAATAAAAAGGAAATATGATAGAAAAACTGGTATCTACTAAGGTAACACAATGAAAGTAGACCTAGAGGTTGCTAGACCACAGATGATATGTCGGTAGATTCAACACAATAGATGATTAGACCTGACTGGTGATCTCAAGATCAAATTAAGTTGTTCAACTAACTGTGGGCTCCCATCTTATCACTGGTTAACACAATCAACAATATTCCAATAAGGGGTAATGAGCATGTAAAGGCCACAAATGTGTGCGGATGACCATAAATAGAGCAAAGCACGAAAAAAAAGAAAATGCTATCAAGCTAACAACTTATGTTGTTGGTGCATTATATGCTAAAGAAATTAATGATGCTCTAACAAGAAGATAGGTTGTGTGCCTCTCTGCTGTGCGATGGCACTGACCTGAGGATGAACATAACCTAGATATTCTAGAATTCATTGTTGTTTGCCGCCTCTCTGTTGTGCGATGGCACTGACCTGAGGATTGGCTTCTCTTTGAAAGCTCTAAGAATAGTCTCTTCTTGTCAAAATGCCCATAGACCGCTCAAAAGCTCCTGAGGAATGTTGATTATCATATAAGCGTGGGATCCACAACTGTTGGTTGAAATAATAAACCTTAAACTATCACCAATCTGTGTCAAAAGTCTGTGTATGGATTTAAGAGGACAAATATACTGACAATCATCATGGATACAAATTCTTGAAAGTCCAAATCAATGTGGGAATCTAATAGTACCAGTATGATTTCCTAAATTTGCTAACGACTCTGGATGAAAACCGAGAAGTGAGCATCAAATGGTTTTGATAACAAGTCCCAAATGATTTGACTTGCCTGTATGATTCCAAAATTGATTTGGTCCAGGTATGGTCAAACTAAATAGAAGTTGCCTATTCCAGATGCGAATCGAGTAGATTTCTATCTTAGGATTTACCTCTCACAAAAAGTTAAAAACAAGTTTAATTTTTGTACTTTAGTTTAATTTTCTATTTATTTAGTCATTTCAGTTTATTTGTTGTCGGACTACATCTTGGAATTCAGTAAGGGATTAATTCACCTAAAAGGGTCATGTCTGAGATGACCACATGTGTTTTCAAAAGATAAAAGGATCATGTCTGAGACGATCAAATGTGTATAATGTTGATCCTAAAGCTTAAATAAAAAAGGGGGTTTAAATGGCGAATGGTAAGAAATGCAGAAAATTTCATAAGTATGACCCATTCGCACAAATGGACCATGAGTATGGACTTATCATGCGAATGGGAGCTATACGTACGAATGGACCATGAGTATGGACAATTAAACGAATGAACAAGTCGGATGTTTAAGAGGGAACGAATGAGTAAGACGCACGACTGTACTCCAGTCGGACGACTGAAGGGGGCCAACTGAACCAATCGCACGACTGAGGCCCATTCGACCGAATGAAATGTGCGTATTAGCCAGTCGTACGATTGAATTTAGGCTAAGTATAAATAGAGGGTGAATCGGTCGCAGAGACTCACACTCCCAAAATTGCCCTAATTCGCACGACTAACGTTACTCTGCCCAAATTTCGTTTGATCACCATTTGAGCCTTCAAGACTATTGTTTGGTGTACTGACGATTTCTATTGACTTTACAGGTAATTTGCGGTGCAGAACCATTGTGTATCACTCAAATTGCTACAGAATCTGGACAATTGGACCCCTTAGAAAAACCGTAACAATTGTGTTCAAATAACCTAACTAAACGACGTAAACAAATGAAATTAAAGAAGTTAGGTGTTAAACTAATGGATTGCGAGTCTAATGAACCAGAGCACGAAGTCTAAATTCAAAATTGGTAAAAAATTGAATTTGAATTGAACAGTCAGAACAACATGCGAATGGACAGGTTGATGAACCTCAGTCGCACGACTGATGTGTGCGACTAGCTAAACCGCACGACTGAACCATGCGTATGAGTTCAGTCGCACGACTAGTGTAACCGCATGAGTTTACATACGCATGAGTCTAGTAGCACACTCAGTCGTACGTATGGGTTAATTCACACGACTGAAGTTCAGTCGCACTGCTAATGCGCACGACTTGATCTCAGTCGCACAACCTCATTCGCATGACAGAAAAGAAGGTTTTCAAGTCCAAGTTATTCAAGACATTCTTAGCAAATGGATACTAATGTTTACTTTCATTGTGTAACAGATGGCAAGTCGATGGACAATGAGTACGAAGCACAACATATGTGCTCATCTAGATCTGACATCCAGAAATGCTTCAGACTTTTCTAGCATTATCACCTTTCTAAGGAGATCGAGAATTGCACATGCTATATCTGCTCCATGTACTCCATATCGTTCTATACAGCAGGCCTTCTGGGAAGGTGCAGTAGTTGACAGATCTTCTGAGCCTCACGTATCAGGAGTACTATCTTTGGAGAGGCGATTGAGATCACAGAGGAAGATCTCAGGATTATGCTGCAGTTGGGGGAAGATGCTAACTGTCCTACTAGACTACACCCCGTTACTGTCAGAGGATGTTTTCTTCGAGCTAAGTACTCTGGGGAGATCAAGGCAAGGGTGCTCAACAAGAGCAACCTGTGTCCCCAGTTCAAGTACCTTGCTCACGTACTGCTGAAGTGCATAGCATCCAGGAAGGGAGGATTTGATGAGTTGTCGGATCAGATCCAGAACGCCTATGTAGCGTTGGTGCTGAACCATCCGTTCAGCTTCTCCAGGATGATTTTCTCCTACTTAGTGGAGAACATTGAGGGGAAAGGGAAGGAGGGCTTCTGCATGTACCCCGATTCATGCAGATGATTATAGACCAGAAGCTCCCTTCCCTGCCGAAGGAGAAGGAAGATGCAGTAGTGCTTGAGGTGATGGATGATACCACCTTAGGCCGGATGAAGGTGTACATGGGGAAGCAGGTGAAACCCTCTGTCAGGAGACTGTTCGGGCATCTGGCCCGGAGGACTATGTGGTGCCAGCTCGGAGGAGGTGACGTCACGAAGATAGTGATTCTGATGTTGAGCAGATTGCTCTACCCTCCGATGACTCTGATGATGATGACAGCGGGGATGCTGGAGATACCATGCCCATTCCACCGAGGGGCACAACGACTGATAGTACACCTCCAGTATCTGCCCCACTGGAGATATAGCAGAGTCAACTGGGTTTCACCAGGATTTTATACCTGGTGAGGATGATGAGGAGTCAGATGAGGAGCCACTGACTAGGACTATGGGAAGCAAATTCGTTCCCATAGAACATGGACTCGGGTGGTTGGTGAACGCCCCACTGGATCGGGAGAGACTGCCGCTGACCCGACCTATGCTCCAGAGCCGTCCAGCCGTGTTCTAGGGGGAGCATCCTCAACAGGATCGACGAAGAAAAGGATGGCTCAGCCCCACAACATGAAGAAAAAGAAGCGCAGACACACCTACATCACCTCTTCAGCCACTACCATAACCACCTCTACAGCCACAACCACCACCACGCACCTCCACAGCAACCACTTTCATTCCCGCACCTCCTACCACTGTCACCACTACATATATCCCATCCACCACCATATCATTCACACCTACATCACCACCACTATCATTTAGACCTAACCCAATCTTCACCACTGCCACCATTACTACCACTAGCCACCAAGCCGGGCCATCTTCACATCCTACCCACCTATATGGATCACCTCTACCTCCCATTGGGTAGAGGAACAGCTATCAGCTGAACCGTATGGTGATGCACCTATTAGCAGCCAATGACGAGAAGACTGAGCAGATTCGTCAGCTGGCAGATCTCACAGCTGCACAGTCCCAGCAGATCTCTCAGCAGGCTCAGCTGATTGAGCAGCAGGCATAACAAATGGCTGCTCAGAGCGAAGAGATTGCCCAACTCCAAGAGCATAGAGTCATATCTGCAAAGAAGATTGTGGAGTTGGAGGATGCTAAAAAGTCTATTATGCTCAAGCTCAAAGGAACTAAAGATGGGCCTCTGAAGATAAAGGAAGGAGATGGTGATGAGGGTGAGGATGATGATGAGGATGAAGATGAAGAGAGTGATGATGATGAAGGGGATGAGGAAGAAAAGACAGAGGACAGGCAGAAGGATGATGATGATGAAGGAGGAGATGCACCTGCATCTGCCTCGGCTCAGGGTCAAGAAAGAAGATCAAAGAGAAATCAAGACCAACGAGCTTCCTCGTCTGCCGCATCAAGTGATGATCCAGCGATTCAAGATAAAAGTAATGATTAGATGATTATGTATTTGATAGCTCTTGTACTTGAATCATGTATTAAACTTATGTATTTGATGTTTATATTAAGATTAATGTTTCTGTCTTGATTATTAACTAATGTTTGATGTGTTACATGTTACAATAAGCAGATCCAAACTTTCAAAGGGACGAATTTGATGTTGCTCCCCTATAACAGATCAAGACTCAATTGACTATGATTCTTGATCTGCAAGGGATCGTCAGGAGATCTGTAAGTTATACCCTTGAAGAAGGGGAAATAATTCATGATCTTTCAAATGAGCAACTGGCTGAAATGTTCAAGCTGAACCCAGATGAGATCATTAAGGATGCTCCAACTTTTGAGTCTACCAGTGAAGAAGAGCTAAATGACATTGATGAGAGAGATAGAAGACATCACAACAGAGCACTATCCGCAGTACGCTGACAACGAGGGAAATATGGTCCCCAATCTGGGTGAATCCCTAGTCAGTGATACATTTGAGGTATTGGATCAAATGGAGCAGGAGTCTGAGAAGATTGAAGGAAAAGCCCAAGCCTCAAACGACGATGTTGATATCAGAAAGGCAGAATGGGCTGCTTGTTTCGAAGAAATCCGAGCCCAACGCGCAGCTCCTAAACAGAATGTCTACACCAAACTCTACAAAGTGAAGAAACATCATAAGGTGTCAGGCAGGATTATTGCGTGGGCACATTTTAAGGATCTAAATGTTTGTGCAATAAAGAGGGAAAATGGAATAGAGTACTTTAGATTTCCACATGATCTAAAGACTCTACCTGGTTTTAAGCTCAACCAGCTGGCTAAATTGAAGTTATTATATACTGACTCAAGGAAGATGTCAGGCTGGTTTGAGGCTACCCTAAAGAAAGAGTACCACACCAGGTGGGTCAACTTCAAACCTCAACAACCTACGAGGTATATCAGACGATCTGAAGTTGACTCCATCACTGGTAAGCCCAAGATAGTGCTGAAGTGGAGTCCCCCAAGAACAATGTCTAGAATCCCTCTCAGGGAAATGCCACAGGACTTCACTCCACACTTTAAGTGGTTGTACTGTGATTGGAGAACCGGGGAGGCGGTCATAGTTCTAAATAAAGAGGGACAAATGGATACCAACAGGGTGTTTGACCCAATGTGGCTCACTAACTTGTCTGATAATGATGTCTACACATTATACAAGTGGCCACTATTCTATGACCCACAAGATATTGTACAAGCCCTCCAATTCCAAAATGTCATAAGACTCTGCTTTGCGTTTGAGATACATGCAGGAGTCACAAGAGAGGAAAAGTACAAAAAGTATGAAGAGGTGATGCAGAAGGTAAGACATTAGATAGATCTAGGTCCAAGGGGGAGTTTGTTGATACATATATGTACCTAGATCCTGATCTAAATGTAATATGTCTTCCACTTATGTAACTATTGGGTACTTAATGAAATACAAAATGTTTGGTTGTGTTTATAATGTTTAATATTTCATTAATGAGTTGATTAACGCATATTGACGTAATTATATAGGTTTGTGATTGTTTGAAATGTTATGCCTAATGTTATAATATTGAATACACTCAAACTTGGTGAAGTGAGGTTTGCGTCCGACTGGACCATGCGCCCCAACAGTGGTCATGCGTCCGAATGGCCATGCGACTAAGTGTCCATGCGCCTAAATAGTCTATACGCCTGAACAACTTCATGCGACTGACTCAGGCGCACGACTGAACACTCAGCCGTGCGAATGGATCAAACGCATGGCTCAATCGCACGAATGAACCATGCTAATGGTTCAGTCGCCCGATTGAGCAATACTAACCTATAAATACCACCTAATTCGTGAAAAAAAGAGCATTGATTCCTATTCGACTCCAGACGTACCCTAGTCGTCCGAAAGCCTCGAAGTTCGTACTCCAAGTTCATAGAACGCTGCAGATCGATTCCTAATCGATTTTTAACGTTAGATTCAATTCCTTATTGTTTCTACGTGCGTTCTCACTGATTGGATCACCAATCAAATAGGATTCCACACTATTTGGTTTGGTTTACACGTTAATCAGTTTGTATTTCGTTTAAATACAAGATCCTAACATAAACTTATAAAACAAGATCACTTTCTATTATACGTTATTTTAAAGTCTTGATAATAAATCATGTAAATCATTTAAAAGCTTGATATTAAATATTACACTTTACTTTTATTATAAGAATTTTACAATAAATCATTTAAAATTTTAAAACTTATAAAACATGTTACCTTATAATCATTGTGCTTGTAAAACGTTTGATTCTTGTAAACTTATGGCAATTCACTTGTATGTTGTGGTTAGTTGATCTTTGTAGCTACCATGTAATGTCGATTATATGTATAATCATTAACAATTGCTAGCCTAGCGAAGTCATAGATCTATGGGCGAGACAAGCCTGCTTGGTTGATCCAAGTACACTTAGCTAATCGTATATACTTGTAAACGTTTGAGACTTGTAAAACTTTGTCGAGGTTTGATTGTGCATTCTGTCTTACATCCCTAGTTACTTTGTTCTCTAACTCATAACATGAATTGCCATCTTTTATATACTTATGTAATGCAAACTATGAAAATCTCACCAACTTTCAAAGTTGACCTTTTTATTTTTGACATGTTTCAGGTTTACTACTTGTGGATTCTTTTCGTGCTCATATAAGACTTGGACCTAGTTTAACTTAACATGTTATTTCTTTGTTTGATGCTTTTGTATTGTATGAACTTATTTGTCTTGTAATGTTTTAATAAATAATGATATTTAATAATATTCAACTTAATTAGTTCCATGTGCTATGAGCAATCGTCTCCCATTCGTCTGCCTCGATGATTCCGCCGTCGGTCGGGGTGTGACAGTTATAGTTTTAGAGAAAAATTATTATTTTGAAGAAATAGTTGAACCATAAAACTTTATTTTCTTTAAAAAATCTCATTTGTCTTATAGGACTGCCATGAAACGTATAGCACGGTTGAATTTGAAGTGACCCAAGATTCTTTGTTCGTTATGTCATTTTGGGATGGTAACTATTTGTTTAGTGAATATTCAAACGTTTCGTACGTGACAGATATTAATCAAGATGATTCGTACGTTCAATCTGCTTATGAAAAACGATTTCCAAATTTAAACCAACCTTATGATCCCGATGATTAGTTCGAGTTTTTCCAAGAATCAAGTTATGACCCGCAACAAAGTAATATAAACTATCTCTCGAGTGCTGAAAATCAAAACACGAAAGTATTGTTTGAAACATGTCCAGAATTTTTATCACTCGATGAGCTAGTCTGTTGGATTGTTAATAGGGGACGTGATAATGGTTACGTTATTATTACACGAAGATCGAAGAAAAAAGAAGGTCAGGTCGTAAAGGTGTGGCTTATCTGTGATCGTGGTGGTGAACACAAAAGTAAAGCAACAATTAGACGATATGGTAGCAAAAAAATCGGATGTCCTTTTAAATTAGTGGGGATATACGACAAAAAACGTTGTTCGTGGAAATTAGAGGTGAGAAATGACGAACATAACCATGATCCTGCTCAATATATGGAGGGGCACCCATTTGTAAGAATGTTTTCTCAAAACGAATACAATTTGGTGGAACAACTTACTAATCAGAACATGGAGCCTCGTAACACCTTATCAGCTTTGAAAAAAGCAAAATATAAAGAACGCATCCATAACCAGAGACGTATACAACGCTCAACATAAGATAAGAAGTGAAAAGAAAGTCGGTGAAACACCAATGCAAGTTTTAGAAAACCTTTTATCTTCTAAAAGGTACGCTTATTACACCCGGGAAGATCCCGATACAAATACCGTAGAAGATATATTTTTTTGTCATTCAAAATCATACGACACTTGGCGTGCATTCCCACACATGCTGATGATAGACGCGACATGTAAAACAAACATGTACAAACTTCCGTTTGTTCAGATTGTTGGTGTGACCTCGACACACAAGACATTTTGTGTTGCTCATGCATTTATTAGTAAAGAACGAGAAGATAATTTTGAGTGGGTGCTTAATAGATTGAAAGATACGTTAAACATGTGTATGGAGCCGCGAGTCATAATAACAGACAGAGATCTTGCTTTAATGAGCACATGTGTTAAAGTATTTCCAAATGCTTCAAAGTATTTATGCAGGTGGCATATTAATGAGAATATCACGAAACACTGTAAAGCAAGTTTTACAAAAGATGACTGACAAAAGTTTAAATATGCATGGGCACGTTTGTGTGAGTCTCCCACGCTGGAGATTTACGAGTATAACTATAACCTTCTTTACGAACGACTAGTTGAAGCGAAGCGAGAAAGTAAGTTTTTCATTACATAATACATACAATACTATTAATATAACATTTAATTAATTTTGTTTTAATATATTTCCAGAAGTATTGTCATATATAAACAAAAGCTGGTTAGAGAGTTACAAGAAAATATTTGTATCAGCCTGGACTAACTCAAACCGCAATTTTGGCCAACTCACAACAAACAGAGTCGAGAGTCAACATGCAAATTTAAAAAGATATTTTAAATCAACAAATAACTCACTGGATAGACTTGTGGAGTTTGTAGATCAATTGGTAAATGCACAAGAGGTAGATTTAAAAGAAAGTTTTGAGACAAGCAAAATTAATATTATGAATCATCATAATCTCCCGTTGTTTGATTACTTACGAGGCAAAGTGTCACACAAAGCTCTTGATTTATTAGTTGCCGAAAACACTAAATTGCATGTGATGCGCTCAGCAAATGCAACATGTGGTTGTCAACTTTTCACTAGTTGTGGGTGGAAAAATATGAACATTCTGGTAATAGTCGTTTCATATTTATCATTTTTCTGTTACAGTAATAATTTTATATATATTTATAATTTATAATGCAGGCACTAAAATTCCATTGGATGCAATTGACGTATTTTGGACGAAGCGTGATAAAATTAAACCATCATTTATGGAGCATGAAGAAGTCGATGTTGAAGAAGAGATGGAATGTGTGAAACAACAAATAATGACACAACCCGCCCCTGTAAATTTAGTTTGGTGGAAAAAATAAAAAAAATTGTGTATCCATGGAAAAATAACAAAAAAAACCTGTTATTCAAACAGATATTCGTGGTCGTCCAATGTTAAAGGTTCAATAGCAAAAGCTAGACACTCAACATAGTACGTGTGACATACCAAGACATAGCTCGTTTACCGGAAGAACAACTTCAGCAGTAAAGTCTCAGAAGCCTGTCATGCAACGTAGTCATTCCACATCTTCTAAGGTGTCACAAAGTACTAGTGACTTTTCATTGATTGTTGGAGATCAGTAATTACACAATATAAACAGGTTAAAAAATTGGATTCCTTCCATCTTTCATCAGTATATTTCACGTATACGAGATGTTCGACCCAATGGTAATTGTGGTTTTCGATCTATAGCTTTAGGGTTGGGGTTTAATGAAAATAAGTGGATGTATGTGCGTCAACAACTTTTAGAGGAGTTGGACACATATGAATTGAGTTACAGAGAAGTTTTCGATACTTTGTACGCCGGACAGTATAACGAATTGCGTCAAACAATAGATTGGCAATGTGTGGAACCTACGCCAAAAGAACATTGGATGATAATGCCGTATACGGGAATAGTAATTGCTCAAAGGTTTGGTGTTATTCTCCATCTATTAAGCAATAACGGTTGTCAAACATTTTTCCCCTTATGGGCTGATTCGAACAGTATGATGCATTATCATGTCGTTTCGATTGTTCATGTCAACAATAATAATTTCATCCACGTTAAATTAGACGGAGATTATCCGATGCCTACATTAAGTAATCTTTGGTTTCTTAACCGAAACGTACGTGCGGCAGAATGGGAGGTTATGTATAGGACTCGTATCTCGGAATACAACACAATAATAGAAGCTAACCGAGATCCCCCAACTTATATAAATTTATTTTAATTTAATACGTTTGTATTATATTTGGATTCTGATGTTGATATTATTGTTCAACCTACCACATACATTCAAAATTAAAAAAATTAATTTTTTTTAAAAAAAATAAAAAATAAAAAAGAAAGCTATACGTCGCGTATAGACCTATACGAGGCGTATAGCTTCACGGACCCATTAAAGGGACATCTCTTCACAAACTGACCCTACCAACTTTTTCAAACAAAAAAAACTCTCTCGTATAGATTGATACTACACGTATTGTTTGTTGATTTCTCTACATTCACTAATTCAGGTATGTATTATTGTTCTTATACCTTTATTATGCTAATCGTACGCTAATTTAAACGTTAAAGTGAGTTTTATGCAGTAAAAATGTGGATTTGAAAACTGGTTTATGAACTATATGCGGCGTATAGAGCTATACGCAGCGTATATCTCAAAGGTTGAAGACGACCATAAGGGGGGCCCTATATGCGGCGTATAGATCTATACGCGGCGTATAGGGGTCCATACGAGGCACACACCCCATACGTGGGTTCTTATACGCAACGTATAGGCCTATACGCGGCGTATAGGGCCCATATGACGCACACAACCCATACGTGGGTTCCTATACGAGGCACACAACCCCATACGTGGGGTCCTATACGCGGCGTATAGCCCTATACGCGGAGTATAGGCCCTATACACATGTCTTAAAATTTTTCGTTTTCTTGTGTAGATATGTCTTCCGATTCTGAGATTGAGGCTGACATTGATGTTATTGCCAATCATCCATGGCTACAGTTTGAGCCCGGGTTTATTGAGCATGCAAAGTGCTCAAAATTCATTCGTATGAAGATCGGTCATCAAAAGGCAGTGATTGGGAGGTGATAGCCGAGCTTGGGGAGCGCGATAGACTCGCTGGTATTATCGGAGATAATACGCCATGGAGTCGTTTATTTGAGCTAGCGTTCTTACCTTCTTACTGAGAGCTGACGGTGGAGTTTTTATCCACCTTTATTTATATTCGTCCTGATGAGATAGTGGAGGACGATGAGCGATCTGAGATTTCGTTTATGCTATGTGGACGATCTCATCAGATGTCGATTGAGCAGTTTGCCATTTTCTCGGGACTTTATTATGAGCCGGAGACCGTTACCCCTCTATATACAGAGGGAATTACTGAGATTGAGGAGACCCGATTGAGAGATTGGTGACCTCTGAAGGTCCGTTTCAGAGGACTAAGGGCAGGGTCACTGGCATTAGAGATCCTCTCATTCGTTACTTGCATCACATGATCCCCACATCCATCACGGGACGTGGAAAGACTCGGGAGTGATGTACCATTCCCGACTTATTTTACTTATATTGTTTGCTTACGGGGAACAGGTGCAACGTGGCGAGATGTTTGGTAGAGTATTACGCTTCGTATTATTATCGCCAGGAGCGAGGAGCGGTGTATGGCGGCGCGTACATTACGATGATTGCACGTTGTCTTGGTTATCTTCCTCGCCATGCTGTTGAAGTATCTCCTCCGATTGAGCCGGTGAGATTAGATCGTCGTATGTTATTCGGCATGCGTATTATACGCCAGTTTCCGGGTGGCTTACGGTTCTCTCTTCGACCTGGTGAGATCTGGCATCCGGCACCTGTTCAGCAGGTCGGCGATGACCATCCACACCAGCAGTAGGAGCATATTCCGCATGATCAACCGCCACACGACCAGTCGCCTCCTCAGCCACAGTTCCCTCGACATATTTATAGAGATGTAAGGGTGCCTGCACGTATGGAGACATTTATGCAAGAGATTACTACGAGATTACAGGATCAGGGTCGTCGCCTCGATCGAGTTGAGGATCTTATGGATTGGCACGTTCAGCTTGAGATTGCACGAGCCCGTGCTGCTGGTATTGATCCTCCAGACTTGCCACCGCCTCGACATTACCCAGATTCACCATAGTTTTTTATATTATTAATTGTACTTTTATTTTGTTATGTATTAAAAACTTCGTTATTTATTTATATTATCATTTAATGTTTGTTTTGTTTTATATGTTTTATTTGTTAACTAAGATTTAAAATTATCGATTAATATGTTACAAAATATAACTTTATATGCAAAGTGTCAACCTTAACGTACAAAATAAAGCCGACAAAAATTTTTATACGCACAATAATATATAAAAAACATCCTAACCTATACGCCGTGTATGGATTACGCCACGTATGGTTCCATACGCGGCGTATAGGTTCTTCACCATACATAGAAATTTTGCAGAAAAAATTTGAAAAAATTAATACACGGCGTATAGCTACCCCGACACGAGTCTGCTCTGGTCTTGTCAGAAAATACCCTATACGCCGCGTATGGGTCCATATGCGGCGTATAGGGTATGTTTTCTCTCGTGCCAGTCGACCCTATACGCGGCGTATGGACCCATACAGGATCAACGAGTGTTGATTTAAAATTTGTGGGTGTCCAAATAAAACCACCCTAGAATAATAGATAATAGATTCATGATTTCAATGAAATAATTCCTCAAGGCATGGTTGATATCCGTGCATCTTCAATCAGTTTACATATGAATTGTAGATTTCTACTTGAACATGTCACACTGCAAGCTCTTTTAGTTTAGTAACGCTCAAATTGCACACTTTTAAAATTATGTTTAGCTAGTAAAAACAATAAGCATGCATAAGGCATATTTTGATGAAAGTATATACTCATATCATGTCTTAAATGGAATTAAACTTTGAGGGTTGTCAAGCCCTAAATTATTACAAAAAGATCGATGTTCTAGTAAAATAAATTTTATGATACAACCCCGTGTAATACACGGGTTTGTGACCTAGTTATTATAATATATTAAATTTAACTAAAAAAACTTGTGGGCCAAATATATTATAGTATTATTTTTATTCATTTATTTAATCTAATTTTGTTGTTTCACAACTACTTAACAATCAAAAGGAACATTCATATATCTTAGAGAAGGAAAAAATGTTATAATTTTGTTGTAATTTGACCAAATCACGTAGACTTTTTATGTAAGTAGTTTATATAATATCGAAAAATTGCTGGAAATATTAACTTAATAAACAATAATTAAAAAAAATTCTAATCACGCCCAATAGATGTGATAAGTTGTTTTAAGGATGCTAAAGCAAGAGCTCTTAGATGAAATAGTAAAACACATTATCTTTTAGTTTATTAGCACCGATGAGTGGATCTTACAACTATGATGTGAATTTGAATACATACTAGCGTATGTTTCAATAGTATTTAGAGGTAAAAAAATTGTTAAAAAAAGAAGTGATATTAAAAATGAGTTCTTTTACTTATTGAAAATTGTTTGTTTTTACTAACTTTATACCCAAGTAATTATTATTTACTAGGTTTCATTCCATCATGTGAGAATTCCTTAATGAACCAAATGCTCTATAAAAGGAAATTAAGATGAATGTAGTATCAATACTGTTTGTGTTTAAAATATTTCAAAGTTGCGAAAACAAGATGAAAATGTGGGAATAGAAGATAGTTGGAACTAAGAGTGATTAATATAAATGGGGGCATTACTTAGTAATTTTTTGCTTGGGTATATGTAACAAGTTAGAACTCTGAAGATAACTCGAACTCACGAACGTATGGCGGGGGTGTTAGGAGCATTATAACATTTTTTGCACACTCATATCACCTTGAGTGGCTTAATAGTTGTTTATATTTTTTAGAGGTAGCTTTGACATCAGTAGCAAATTTATAGAAAATGTAATAAGAAACTTTCTAATGCTTAGTTTCTATTGATGTCACAGATCATAAGTTACAACTAACATGGTGTTTGGATTGTTATTGATAGATACTCATTACTTCTAGTCAATTAGTAGCAACATATTGTTGTTGAGAGTGTTCAGGAACATAAAGCTACCACTAATGATCAAATTTATGGTGTATATACTCGGTTAATTATCACTCATGGTTCCCATTGATGACGAGCCACAAACAGTTCCTACCAACAGGTTAACCATAGTTGGTTCTCACTTTTGTTGGGTTACCGTGTAATAGTTACTAAAAAATCATTTCTAAATCAAAATATTAAACCGAATAAATCGTATTGAAAACTTTTAATACAATTTTTATTTGCTTAGCTCAAGCTGAGCTATTCCAATTTTTGAAAACATATCGCGGCTCGCAAACTCACAGTGAAAACACACACATTGATTTCATCTTTGAAAACATATCTTCATTTTTTCTTGTTCATATGTTACTTTTATATCGATCATGAACAAGTAGTTTATAAATACAGGGGGGGGGGGGGGGGGCGACGGACGTTCTAGAACCGTGGGAAGTCGCATTTGGGAATTACTGTTGATTCACGTGCCACACTACTGTAGACTATAGTGCTATGTTTGGCATACTTTTGATCGTGGTTTTTGTGATTGGATGTTTGCGTCCGTGGTGATCACGTATATTTTAGTGTTTGGTTATTTATTTTCTATGCAAAAAGTTTACGATATATAAGTAAACAATTTGTGTAAATTGTACCAATTGACCATAAACATTGATTTTAGCGATAGACTGTTCAAGATAAAATAAACAAGAAATATGTTTGGAGGGTATATTTGAAAATAGATTTGTTGATTTTTTTCAAATTTTCTTTTTTTTTTGAACTCATATAACTTTTTTAATATTTATATACATTATTTTAAAAAAACATAATAATATCGAGCATTTTATCCTGTTTAATATGAGTATAGTATTGTTATATATTTTAAATCACATTTTTTTACAATTTCTATATTTTATGCGTATAATTTGCATGATTATTATATGCGTAATTATGAATATAACATGTGTAATTATAAATATAACTTTCGTAATTATTTTTGTAGTAATAATTATAACCTACATAATTACAAATATAACTTGTGTAATTATTAATATGACTTGCGTAATTATGTATATTTAAGTATAATTGTAGCGTGGACAAAACTACTTCACCAAAAAACATGTGTCACGCTCTGATAACTTTGTACACTTTCATATAAAAATTACACTTTGTATAGTAACCGATCCTTGTTTTTATATAACCTACACTAAAATTTGTGTACTATAAGGAATTAATAACAATAAAATAGCAATCATAACTGCTAAAGAGTGAGTCTTATTGGAATGAATAACAAAACAATATGACTTGTTGGACTAAGAATTTGACGATGTAGTAGTCTTCGTGTAAGTTTCTCCATTGAATCAACAAATAAATCCGATGTCACCATGATTATATGCATGGATCTTATTCGTCTTCATATCAAAGACGTCATAAATCAATATCATGTGTGTCATGAAAAAACTGTGTATTTAATGAAAAACTCCGTCCTCGTTTCATCTTCATTTCTTTCCGATATTATAACTTGATTTCTTCACCAGTTCCTTGTTTTATTAAAACTAAGCAACTAAAATTTCAAACACATGATAGATTGAATTGATACATCCAGGGGTAATTGATTCTTTGCAAAACACAGTTCTTTATGAGAACGAGGATAATATTTAATATTAATCTTTTATTTTTCAATCCAAAAGTCTTGTATAATATAAAAATTGTTCATCCCAATCTCTACTAAAGTATATGATTTTTATTAATAAAAATATTAAAAAAGTCTATCTTAAATAAAACCTAAAACCCTAAATTTTCCACTATAATAAGAATCTTATTCTTATTATTTTAATACATCAAAATCTAAATCTAGAACTTCTATAGAGTCAAATATTAACTTATAGCACCTCTCTTGAAGATCCAAGAAGTTTTCCCTATTAAGTAAGTTTTAGTGTTCTTTGTGTTCTTCGTGTTCATACCTTTCCAATTTTGTTTTATCAAAATTTACTCATAACTAGCTTGTATCTATGGTTAAATAATATATTTGTGAAGTAATCATATATCTAAGATGGATCAAAGCACCAAAAGAATATGAAATCATCAAAACTTTAATTAAACACATCAAACTTAAATTTTCAATTTTGATTTATAAGGCCAACTTCGGACAATCACATCTCCCGCATAACAAATTCTTTTTCGATGATTCCTTTTATAAATATAAATTTCAGAGTCTTATCTTTCCAGCCATGTAAATAAGGTCTTCTAACTCATTGATTTGATCCCTCAAATAACTCATGCGAGTTTAGTGCGTGAATCTGTCCAAAACTATCAAAACCCTAAATTTTACAACATTCCAATATTTTTATGAATATTATGTAAAGAAATTATTTTTTATTATGAAATAAATAATATAAACATGTTTTAAACAAAAAAATCCAAATTTTAATGATTCTTATAATTATCTATCAACTTGAATCATGTTTCTAGTAAAGTTGTTTATATTTTTCAATTGTAACTGTATCTTATACAACTTGTTTATTCTTATTCTTACTAAAATTATATTTACATTTGTTTCCTATACTTTATAAACATACTAAACACACATTTAACTTGGTTTAGTATATATATAGAATCGTTTCATCTTGTATGTAATTATATAACAAACAAAAGGTTCTGGCTAAAAAAAGACGGGATACTTAAGTGATTAAAATCCACTAACTCTTTCCTGGGATCCTTTTGTTGGATGTGCTACTCTGGGATGACACTTATCTAGTTTATGATAACCATTCTTAAACTTGTACAATACCAACCCTTTAAACCATCAACATAACAAAAAAATAACTAAATAAACTTACTTAGGGCAATCCTCACTCCAAGTTACTACACCTTGCAAGATCAACCCACATACTTTACAATGTGAGTTAATAGCCCCTTTTTATTTTGTATTTTAGGGTGGAAACATGCTCTCTATATCAAACTGGAAATTCAAATCTAAAGTCAAACTAATCTTTTGCAAACTTGATGACAACTTTCTTATACTAGTAAAACTAAACTGATTATACATGTTGCTATATTATATATATATTTTTTACTATAAAGTCCATTTATTTTCTAAAATCTACACAACTATTAACTTCAGGGAAGCCACAAGAGTACGTAGATAGATCTATCGGCCTGACAAGCCCATTCGATACTCGGGTTGTTGCATGTCAATCAATACCGAGCGTACTTTGAGTCAACATATTCTTTTTGACTTAAAAGTAGCTGAATGTTCAGAAACTACATACTAGACAAGCATACTATTAGTGTGACATCTTGTGTTAGGGGGTTAGATGGGAGGGCATTCAATCACTAGGGTTGGTTGTGGATTCATGACTTGTATTTGAAAAATTATGTATTGGTTTGTATATTGTTATCTACTATATATATACTTCTAAACTTATGTGCTCACCAACTTTTTAGTTGATATATTTTAGTATGTTTTTAGGTAATGGAAACTAAGTTCATTGTTTTGCTCATGCTAGGATTCAAGGATAAGCTTTAGTTAGACCTAGTTAGATTTTAAAATGAAGACTTATTTATTTGTTATTAGGATTGAATATAACCAACTATTCGACTTTAATAATTAATTTTCTTTATTACTATTTATCATTGTGTTATAATTTAATTTATTCATGCCTTGATGTTTTCACTTTAGCTGAGGTGTGATATTTACTAAGCTCGGCAAGTGGAATTATCAAATCCACTCCATGTCCTCTTATGTGTTAGGCCACATAGAATTGTCTCGAGGAAGCCTCGAGAAACCATCAATGAATTCAATCCCCAATTGGTAATACCTCCATTTAGTTTTCGGGTTTAAATTTTCGCCACCGATTGGTGACCGCGAATGCTTCATCAAAGAAGGTGTGTAAAAGAGTTGTAGCCTACCACTCTATGATGCAACTGTGGGAAATGGAAAAAATGGGAGACCATTTCTATAAAAATGAGAAACGTACGGAGATCGATTGATAATATGACTTTAACATGACACACTGAGAAATAATAAAGTCAAGAATCACTCCTTATACTCTTAAGTTAAATGGTTAGTTATTTAACTCACTCTGTAATACTTAGGATATGTGCTTCCATATATAAATATGTTATTCAATGTATTGGATAGAAACAATTCCACTTATAAAAATATATACACACTTTATCTTCTTAATTTATCGTCTGAAAAAAACATAATATCAAGATATTAAAAACCCTTTTACACATGGATTGTTTTTAAAATAGACATTTAGAGTGATAAGATGTCTTGTTATTTCACTAAAAGTTATGGCTCCAATCATGCAACCGATATGTAAAGAAGTAGATTAGAAACCGTTTTTAAGAAAAATAATAACAATAACAAAAGAATGTGTGTGGATCAAATCAAGTTGATCATCATGACCCTACGTTTTCCTACAATGTTTGATTATTTCGTAAAGTTAAATTAACCACGTGTGTACAATCACGACCTTTAAATCTACGTAGTGTCACGTCACATATTTCAACATTTTTCACTCCATTCCATCGACTCGTTAAAGAATGCGCACTCTCACGCCCCTTAAATCAACATAGATATCCCTTAAAATCATTTATTTGATATTGAATACTCGTTAGAATCGTGTTGTATTTATCTTTTACTCCAAATGATATTTCACTCCCTCATTGCCATATCAATCTTCATTTTATGTTTGATCATATGATACGACCTATCTTTCACCTTCCTTCATCTTTCACTTTTTTTAATTTTTAAATACAAATATAAATTAATAAAATTACAAAAGGCACACATAAACTAAGATATTTAATAAAAATAAAATATTACAGAATAATTTAAGAAAATGATCAAAGCTAATACTAAATAACAAAACATTAAGTGTACTTTTCTACGATTTCTCAATGATGTTTATTTCACAGGGTAGGTTATTTTGGTTGATGATCGATGAGACTAGCCAAGATATTAAATCTTTCCTCTCGATCGATTGTTGCTTCAATAGGAGTCTCTCTTATTAAATATTATTAAACTATGCCAACCTATAAAGAATCCAGTTTTTTGTGTTCAGAGCCGGTGAACGAAGATAACTTTTTTCCTATATTCTTACATGGTAGCTGTGATGATTATTTCGAGCTCTCCTCCTGATCGTTATTGTAATATCCGTCCATTTTCAAAGTATAAACTTAAACCTAAAGTCGTTTGAGTCAATCTTATAAATCAAATTCATTATTTAGTCATTTTATTTATTTTTATGTTTCAAAAATAATAAATGTATCACTTAATCAATTTCACTTAAATTTTATAATTTATAAAATAAATTTTATAAATGTTAAAAAGTTATTAAATAATCAACTAAATAAATAATCAAATTACAAGTTCTTGTGAGATTATAAAGTCTATAAAGATTTAATAAAAAAGAAGTTATTCAATTAAATTTAGAGTTTAAATTGTAATTATAATTTTATTTATTTAAATGATTTAATTTTATATTTATTTAAAATTTTAATCATAACCCCTTTTGAAAAACTTATAATTCATCATTAACACCATTCATAACCCACTTCTAACCTCACTATAAAAGCAAATTTTAGACTAATTTTTCATTTATTTATTCTTCAAAAATCTTACTCACATATCTTTCTTTCATCCAATGGTTTTAATCAATTTCAAAAATTTCCTTTTAAAAGTAATTTAAAGAATTTCTAATACTAAGTTAATCTTATATTGTTATAATATTATGTATTTCTAATACTAAGGTAATCTTATATAAATATAATCTGATTTTAACCAACCATAACTTGATCATAACAAACTAATAAACTCAGACTCCAATATCAATTTCATTGAATTACCTTTTTAACGATATTTTATACGTCCTCAAATCAATCTGACGACTCAACAATAGCCTTCATAAGATAAGTGCGCATTTCAGCACCTTCTATCTTGTGCTGCTGTTTTGACCTATTTACAGATCTTTCATAAAAATGTTTCTGAATGAAAGTTATCCGGAAGACTTTGATCTAGTCAAATGTAAATTTTTATAAATTTATGAAACCGTTTGCTATTTTAAAAAATTGTTTAAATACGTACCAAACATTCTGTCCAGAATCTAAAATTGGTACATTAATCCTTTTTCAATCTACCTTTCGCTTTTTGGCGTTTTCTAAACGTCCTAACTTATTGTAATGAATTCCGACCTCAAGTTATTGTTCTTTTTATCCTTTAAGACACCACCTTTAACTTTTGACATCCAAGCTTTCTTATGTACTCTACAATCATCCTTATACAATGTGAGTTTTCCATGTGAGTTCTCCATACCCCTTTTTTACTTTATTTAACACCTTTTGGGGTGAAACATGTTAACCTTATCAACTTACATTTGTAAACTTTTATACTTGTAACGCACATTCAATTCATCTTTACTTTTTGTCATGGTTATTTGAATTATTGTGAATGTTATATGAGATACATTATATGTTGACAATCATTAACTATTATTAGCGTGACGACGTCATAGATCTATGGGCCTGACAAGCCTATTTGGTGCTAAAGCCGATATATTGCTGGCTTCTGATGACATATGACTTGTTTATCATGGGAACCAAGTACACTTAGCTAATCGTTATAAACTTGTAAACGTATTTGTGACATCCGTCACCTTAAGGTCCGTCGAACGACATAATTAACCATAGAATTATTTTAGTTATTCTTCCTCTTCTTCATGAACTCCTGTTTTAAGGAATCATGTTTGCTTTATTACCCTTGTGCCTGTACTTCCTCCGTGAACGTGTGCTAAGCATAAACCTTTTATAAATTTTATCGCCATTATCACCAAATATATCAATTTTAGTTATATCCATTATCATTAATAAAACCATTTTAAGCCATCAATTACCATAAAACACGCTTTTAACATTAATATAGCGAACATTCTAAAGTCGTTTTCAACCGAAGCAAACTTTGAAAACTCGGGGGCTAAGTGCAGGGACTAAAATTGACATTTTGTAAACCTGGGATGGGTATAAAAACCCCATTCCCAGCCATTTTATTCATTCTCTCCATTTCTTCTTCACTTCTTCTTCTTCACCTATCTTCTTCACTTTTGCACCAAAATCGCTCCATTTGATCTCGTTTTCGTCGTCTAGACTTCGTCTACAACCTAGTATACTCCATCCTTGCAGGTAGACGACCTTGGTTGTCCATTTCTTGCTTGTTTTACTACTGTCCATTTCTAGGGTTTCGGGTGTTCGGGTCAACTCGAACACAAGAGGTCGTGTGGGTGCGTGTGATGACTTTCTGCGCGTGCTTCTTGTTCGTGTGTGTTTGTTGTGTGATTCTGGAAGTCCTTGTTGTGTAAAACCCATGCTTGGGACAGCCAAAGGCTGCTCTGCACTTCAGCAGTCGCGAACATGCAGTTCAGGCGACTGGGTCTGTCATGCGACTGAGCTGTGTGACTGAGTGAGTCGTGCGACTGGGTGAGTCGTGCGACTGTGTCTTTCAGGCGACTGAATCGTGCGACTAGGGATGTCATGCGACTGAGTTGTGCTATCGATTGAGTGTGTGTGCAATTGAGTCAATGCGGATGAGTTTGTGTGCGATTGAGTCAATGCGGATGAATGAATGCATGTGACTGTGCGTGTATCGCACGACTGAAGGCCAATCGTACGAATGAAGGTTCAGTCGTACGAATGAAGCTTATTCGTGCGTATGGAGGTTAAGTCGTGTGATTGGGTGTTGTGTGGTACGACTGAATGCCAGTCGTACGAATGAAGGTTCAATCGTGCCAATGAAGCTGATTTGTACGATTGAAGGTTGATTCGTACGAATGGAGTGTTGAGTCGGGCGTCTGGTCCTGTTGTGTGACTGATGATGTTTGAGTGTGAATTTCCATCTTGAACGTCTGACGATGATAAGGTAACATCAGTAAAAGTGTCATTGCTTGATCACAAAGATTAAAGTCAATGCTATCAACACGCACATACTATTTCAATTGAAATCAACCTAACATTTTACAATTATCGACAACCCATTTGGAACTACAAATATTTAACAAGTGCTATCTTTTATAACAATGGGATCTTTATATGGATATCATAAGCAATGACGACTACTCTTAGTACTTGGATCTACAAAGATCTGATACTTGTATCCGCTTGTGTGTGTGCTACCCATGACCGAACCGATACAACCCGAACCGACCAAACATTACTATATGCTTCATACACGTCATTAATGCTTAACAATAACTGTCAATAGGTGTTTGACTGTTCATTGCATTCAATTGTTGGAATCTTGATCATTCATACTTACCACTTACATGTGAGTTTCATGGCCCCTTTTTATGCTTATACTACTTTACAATATTTACAAACATGGGGAAAAGTATGCTCACCCATTTTTGTCACACCCCAAGCTTGACGGCGGAAACGTCGAGGAGTGAGAGTTAAGATCGTTCATAGCCACATAACGCTATTAATAATCCAAATATATTTTACACATAAGTTTCATTTGTCACATTACAAATATAAGTCTCAAAGGATATAAAAGCATAACATAAAATGTAACAATTCATTCTGTTTTATTTATTAATCTAGGTCCATTCCTAGATGTGCAAACTTCAATGTGTAGATAATCAAACTTGGGCATTTCCTGAAACATGTTAAAAATAAAAGGGTCAACAATAATGTTGGTGAACATTCTATAGTTTTAAATACATAAGTATATATAAGATGGCAATTCAAGTCATAAGTTAGTGAATAAAGTGATTAGGGATGTTATGAACAATGCAACAATCAAACCTCGACAAAAGTTTTACAAGTCTCAAACGTTAAAAGTATATACGATCAGCTAAGTGTACTTGGATCAACCAAGCAGGCTTGTCTTACCCATAGATCTATGACTTCGCTGGGCTAGCAATAGTTAATGATTGTACATATAACGCCATAACATGGTAACCACAAAAAGTTCAACTAACCACAACTTTGCATGATGAATTGCCATAAAGTTTACAAGTCTCAAAGATGTTTACAAGTGCAGTGATAATAAGATAACATGTTTCACCCCAAAGTGTGAAAATAATCAAAAAGGGGTATGGAAATACTCACTTGATCAAATAATATATATATTATGATTAATAAGAATAATAACAAGAAACGCTTCAACGTAGTCCTTCACAATGCACCTAAAACAAGTATAACTATAAGATTTTTAAGTTAATAATAAAATTAACGTTTTAACGCGAACAAGAGTTTAGGATTTTGAGGTTTTATAAACAATTTGGTAAACCCTCATTTATATATTTAGTTCAATAGAGAAGTATTATAAAATTTTAAAGGAGAACAGCCGTTGTTAATAATTTGCAACAAACATATATCTTTAATCAAAGAAAACATAAGACTCAATAATAATTAATAATTCAAATTGTTATATAAATTCATTTGTTTGTACATTACTTAGTTATAACTTTTTATAAAAAATATTAAAATATTTTATAAGGATAATTTGCAAACACAAAATATTTTGTTGATTTTAAAAGGTTAGAAGTTTGTAAAAATCATTTTTACATGAAATAGATTTTATTCTAACATAACATTAAGGCTAAAAGCCATTTTAAAAATAATAAGAGGGTACCCGGGTTCGAACCCAGGACCTCTTAGTTGAGATGTGATGAGTGAACCAGTGAACCAAGGCATCCAGCCGCGTTTAAACTCTGTTTTAATAAGCTAAATACAATAACACAGAAATCCCCCCAAATCGCACGAACCCTAGTTTGATCATGACCACATTGAAGATCAAATTGAGGTTGCTATCGATTTAAATCATGGGGCTTTTGTTTCCCACAAGATTTCGAGTATATACATTCATTTAATTACCCGATTAAGATGGATTTGAGAAGAATGCGACAATGAGCAACCCGCGGCTATTGAACAAGTAATCGATGTGTAATAGTTGATGATAATGGAATTAATCTTGTGTGAAGCTTCGACGAGTAACCACGACTTGAAGCCCTCAACAAATTTCCGATTTTGGAGCGCAGAAGGTCGTGTTGATTAGTTGCAGGTTGCGACTTCGAATGATGATGGATTTTGATGATTTTGTTTGTTTCAGGTGCAATTGAGTGTTGCATTCGATTAAGGATTGATAAACGACCGTTTATGCTAAGTTAATTCGATTATTATTACGGTTTAATGATGAAACGACAATCGGGTTAAGTGTTTCGGTTTTGAACTCGATTCGGCTTGTAACCGATGTTTGAAGATGATTAGATGGTGAGCATAAGTTCGAAACGTTCAAACGAACCGATTGGAATGATTTTGGTACCAAAATTCAGAGGTTTCGGGTGGGTTTGGAGATCACCGGCGCCACGCCGGACCTTGCCGGCCGGCGGCCGGAAATACGGGGAAAGAGGGAAAAGAGGGGTTTGGGTTTGGTTAATTTACACCATTAGTCCTTGCGGTTTCCAGTTTGTTATTTCGAGCCCAAACTTTCTTTTCAATGTTTCAAAATTGACAAAAAGGTCCCTTGAGTTTAAATTAAGTTTAATGTTTAAACATTTTCAAGTTTAGAAATTTTCATTTCATATTACCTTTATTGTTCTTATTATTATTATTATTATTATTATTATTAGTAACATTATTATTTCCCTTATAATTTGTTATTATTATTATCATTATTATTATAACATAATTATTATTACTCTTATAAATTTAAAAGAGCAATTAAGATAATAATCATAAGCAACCCATAAGTTTCATAAATAACACAATTAGCCCATGCAAGAATTTAACAATGCTGATTTTAATTAACCTAAAATTACAAGATGTTACAGTCTCCCCTACTTAAAAGAATTTCGTCCCGAAATTAAGAATAAGCTAAGAGAACAAATGCGGGTATCTCTCCTTCATATGATCCTCACGCTCCCAAGTGAACTCAGCTCCACGTTTGTTTTCCCAACGAACTTTAACGATAGGTGTGGTAGTTGTTCGGGTCTTCTTCAGGGTGTGATCCATAATCTCAACAGGCTTCTCAACAAAGTGCAATGACTCATCAACTTGAATTTCCTCTAGTGGAACATGCAAGTTTTCATCAGCCAAGCATTTCCTCAGGTTTGAGACATGAAAGACAGGATGAACTCCGCTAAGTTCAGAAGGTAACTCCAGTTTGTAAGCCACTTTCCCAATTCTTTTCAAAATCTTGAAAGGTCCTACAAAGCTTGGGGCTAACTTACTCTTCTTCCCAAAACGTACAACACCCTTCCATGGAGAGACTTTAAGAAGAACCATGTCGTCGACTTGAAACTCCAATGGTTTGCGTCTTTTATCGGCATAACTCTTTTGGCGACTTCTAGCCACTTCAAGGTTACTTCAAATTTTGGAAACTTTGTCAGTCGTTTCCTGAATAAGTTCCGGACCAGTGATAAGATTTTCCCCAATATCAGTCCAACAGATTGGAGAACGACATTTACGACCATACAAAGCCTCGAATGGTGCCATCTTGATACTTGAGTGGTAACTATTGTTATACGAAAATTCCGCGAGCGGTAAATGCGTATCCCAATCACCACCAAAATCAAGGACACAAAGACGTAGCAGATCCTCGAGGGTTTGGATTGTTCGTTCGGTTTGACCATCGGTTTGAGGATGGTAAGCCGTACTTAAATCCAATTGAGTTCCCAAAAGCTCTTGCATCGAAGACCAGAAGTGCGAAGTGAAACGAGCATCTCGATCGGAAATGATGTGTAAGGGCACGCCATGACGACTCACAATTTCATCAACATAGATTCGAGCTAGCCTTGAAACCTTGTACGTATCTCGTATGGTATGAAATGTGCTGACTTGGTCAAACGGTCAACGATGACCCAAATACTATCATGACCACGAGGTGTACGAGGTAACTTGGTTATGAAATCCATGGATATATGTTCCCATTTCCACATAGGAATTTCAGGTTGCTCAAGTAACCCACTTGGTCGTTGATGCTCGGCTTTGACCCTTGCACACGTGAGACACTTAGAAACATAAGACGCGATATCTTTCTTCATTCCAGGCCACCAATATTGACCACGCAAGTCCATGTACATCTTATCGGAACCAGGATGAATGGAATATCGGGTTTGATGAGCTTCGTTCATAATGAAGTGTCGAAGGTTGTCTCTATTCGGGATCCAAAGTCGATTCAAGAAATACCACATGCCATTCGGTTTTGTTTCCAGTTGTGACCGAACATTAGGCATCAAATCTTCATCCTTCCCTTCGTCAGTAAGTGCCACTTGTTGAGCCTCGCGGACACACAACTCAAGGTCACTATCGATCCTTATGTTTTGAAGCATGATAGTAGCCTCGTTGACGTCCACATGAATCTCGGTATCAAATTCTCCTAGCGTATCAAACCATTGTCTTCGATCTCGAATTTCTTGAAGCGAGACAGTCTTATTGTGAACCTTGCGACTTAGCGCGTCGGCTACAACATTCGCCTTTCCAGGATGGTAGCGAATATCGCAGTCGTAGTCGCTAATTAACTCAATCCATCGTCTTTGTCTCATGTTGAGATCCTTTTGGTTAAACACGTGTTGGAGACTCTTATGATCGGTGTAGACTATGCATTGCGTCCCATATAAATAGTGTCGCCAAATCTTCAATGCGAAAACCACAGCACCAAGTTCGAGATCGTGAGTTGTGTAGTTCACTTCATAAACCTTCCATTGCCTCGACGCGTATGCTATAACTCTGCCTCGTTGCATGAGCACACAACCAAGACCTTGATTTGAAGCATCGCAGTATACAGTGAAGTCATCATTTCCATCGGGAAGTGTGAGAATAGGAGCATTGCACAACTTGCGTTTTAATGTCTCGAAAGCCTCCTCTTGCTCGGGTCCCCATTCAAAGAGTCGATTCTTTTGGTTAGCGCCGTTAATGGCTTAGCAATTTTCGAGAAATTTGCTATGAACCTACGGTAATATCCTGCTAAACCCAGAAAAGAACGGACCTCGGTCGGGGTTGTGGGAATGCACCAATTCTTCACCGCTTCAATCTTAGTAGGATCAACGTGAATACCTTGGCTATTCACCACATGTCCTAAGAATTGAACTTCTTCTAACCAAAATTCACACTTGGAAAGCTTAGCGTACAATTGCTCCTTCTTCAAAAGTTCAAGAACTTGTCGCAAGTGTGTCTCGTGATCGACTTTCGTCTTAGAATAGATAAGAATGTCATCAATGAACACGATTACGAATTTATCCAAATACGGTTTACATACTCGATTCATGAGATCCATGAACACGGCAGGTGCATTGGTCAAACCAAAAGGCATAACCATGAACTCGTAGTGCCCATATCGAGTACGAAAAGCGGTCTTTGGAATGTCATCATTGTGAACACGTAGTGATGATGCCCAGAGCGTAGATCGATCTTTGAGAATTGAGTTGCCCATTGAAGTTGGTCGAAGAGATCATCGATTCGAGGAAGAGGGTATCGGTTTTTGATAGTAAGCTTGTTGAGTTCCCGGTAGTCGATGCACATACGAAATGAACCATCCTTCTTCTTCACAAACAGTACAGGTGCACCCCACGGTGATGAGCTAGGGCGAATGAAACCCTTATCGGTCAACTCTTGCAATTGACTAGCTAATTCTTGCATTTCAGACGGTGCAAGACGATAAGGTGTTTTAGCCACAGGGTTTGCGCCAGGGATTAAGTCAATCTTGAACTCAACTTCTCGCACGGGAGGTAATCCTTTAAGATCCTCGGGAAAAACCTCGGGAAAGTCTCGCACAACAGGAATGTCTTTTAACTCCTTACCCTTGGCTTTCGTATTAACTACATATGCCATGAAAGCCATGTAGTTTTTACTTAAGCACTTGTGGGCCTTGATACAAGACATGAGTTTGAGTCTTTGGGATGATTTCTCCCCAAAGACCTTCAAAGTATCTCCAGTCGGTAACGGAATTCGGATACACTTCTCGAAACATAGAATTTCCGCATGGTGTTTGGCTAACCAATCCATGCCAATGATAACATCAAAGCTTCCCAATTGCATAGGAATAAGGTCGACGGAGAACTCGTGTTCGTTAAGGCTCAAGGTGCAGTCGCGTATCACGACATCAACGACAATAGATTTTCCATCGGCAACCTCGACCGTGAAAGATCTCTCCAGTTTTGCACGCGGTTTAGAAAGTATAGGTTCGAATTCCAAGGACACGAAACTCCTATCAGCACCCGAATCAAACAACACAGATGCATAATGATTATTTACAAGATACATACCATTCACCACGTCGTTGTTGGCTTGCGCTTGGTTGGCGTTGATGTTGAAAGCCCTTCCACGAGCTGGTGGCACAGTTCCCGCATTGCGAGGACATTGAGGGCGAATATGGCCAGCCTCGCCACAGTTGTAGCAGGTTCGGTTGGTAAGCATGGCAGTGTTATTTGGTGCACGAAGACAAGTAGCCACCAAATGACCATACTTTCCACACAGCAAGCAGACTCGGCATGGCATGTTGCTTGAATGATGGTACTTGCACGTGTTACACATAGGATGTGGCCCAACATAAACTTTAGCCATGGGAGCTTGATTTGCAACCACCATTTGTTTTTGGGGAGCATTGGAGGCGGTCACATCGTAGTTGCGTGTCGGGGTGAACTTACGCTTCCTGTTTTGAGAAGATGACTCGGCCTTTACCTCCTTTGTTGCCTCAGGTGTCACCTTCGCTATAGCCTTGGAGCCCTTTGCCGACATCGTGCCAGCTCTTATAAGATTCTCAGTGAGCCGTGCAGTAATAGTAATCGCCTCCTCCAAGGTTGTGGGCCTACTACCCACCACAGCATCTTGAATTTGAGGTGGCACCCCCTTGATAAATTTTTCAATGTTACGGGACACGGTGTCCACCATGTGAGGTAGAAGCATACTCAACTCATGATGTCGGGTGGAATAAGCCAAATGATTCCCACCATCTTGTTTGAGATTCCAGAATTCCTCCTCCAGCTTTTGTAACTCGCTCCTTGGACAAAACTTTTGAATCATAACCTCTTTGAACTCCTCCCAGGACAAGGCCAAAGCAGCCTCAGTTCCACGGTTTCTCTTCTCACTATTCCACCATGTGAGTGCTCGTTGTTGAAGAACACTTGTGGCATAGCGAACCTTGAACTCGTTAGGACACTCGCTAACAATGAACGTATTCTCCATACTTTCAAACCACTCGAGAAGTCCAGTGGCTCCTTCTTTTCCACTAAAACTAGTGGTTTGCACGAGTTAAAGTGTTTGAAGGTGCAAGTACGGTTGTTCCCTTGTTGATTGTTCTCATTTTGATTGTTGCTATTATCTCCATTAGCACCACTATTGTTCCTATTGATGTTGTTGTTGTTGTTATTAGCCATTAGTGTGCTATTGAGTTCAGCCACCATAGTCGGGAGAAAGGCAGCCATTTGTCGTGCAATCATGGCAGCCAGCTTACGGTCGGAACTTCCACGCTTTCCATGATGACGAGACATGCTGAATATATAAAAATGAGTTAGTTACAGGAGCGGGGATACAGAGGATAGTAGTTTAACAAAGATAAGCTAAGGGTTTTAAGGTACACGGGATGTTTCCATTTGGTAACGCATTACCATTTGAAAACATTGACACGTCAAGGTGAATTAACCCATTTACCTTAGAAACTTGTGTATGTTGACCATAGTTTATCACTCATTCCAGAAATCCCCAGGTAAGCATAACTAGTCCCGTAGGATTTATGCGATATGCTTGCCTTAGCCCAACCTTGACGGCGGAAACGTCGAGGAGTGAGAGTTAAGATCGTTCATAGCCACATAACGCTATTAATAATCCAAATATATTTTACACATAAGTTTTATTTGTCACATTACAAATATAAGTCTCAAAGGATATAAAAGCATAACATAAAATGTAACAATTCATTCTGTTTTATTTATTAATCTAGGTCCATTCCTAGATGTGCAAGCTTCAATGTGTAGATAATCAAACTTGGGCATTTCCTGAAACATGTTAAAAATAAAAGGGTCAACAATAATGTTGGTGAGCATTCTATAGTTTTAAATACATAAGTATATAAAAGATGGCAATTCAAGTCATAAGTTAGTGAATAAAGTGATTAGGGATGTTATGAACAATGCAACAATCAAACCTCGACAAAAGTTTTACAAGTCTCAAACGTTAAAAGTATATACGATCAGCTAAGTGTACTTGGATCAACCAAGCAGGCTTGTCTTACCCATAGATCTATGACTTCGCTGGGCTAGCAATAGTTAATGATTGTACATATAACGCCATAACATGGTAACCACAAAAAGTTCAACTAACCATAACTTTGCATGATGAATTGCCATAAAGTTTACAAGTCTCAAAGATGTTTACAAGTGCAGTGATAATAAGATAACATGTTTCACCCCAAAGTGTGAAAATAATCAAAAGGGGTATGGAAATACTCACTTGATCAAATAATATATATTATGATTAATAAGAATAATAACAAGAAACGCTTCAACGTAGTCCTTCACAATGCACCTAAAACAAGTATAACTATAGATTTTTAAGTTAATAATAAAATTAACGTTTTAGCGCGAACAAGAGTTTAGGATTTTGAGGTTTTATAAACAATTTGGTAAACCCTCATTTATATATTAGTTCAATAGAGAAGTATTATAAAATTTTAAAGGAGAACAGCCGTTGTTAATAATTTGCAACAAACATATATCTTAATCAAAGAAAACATAAGACTCAATAATAATTAATAATTCAAATTGTTATATAATTCATTTGTTTGTACATTACTTAGTTATAACTTTTTATAAAAAATATTAAAATATTTTATAAGGATAAATTTGCAAACACAAAATATTTTGTTGATTTTAAAAGGTTAGAAGTTTGTAAAAATCATTTTTACATGAAATAGATTTTATTCTAACATAACATTAAGGCTAAAAGCCATTTTAAAAATAATAAGAGGGTGCCCGGGTTCGAACCCGGGACCTCTTAGTTGAGATGTGATGAGTGAACCAGTGAACCAAGGCATCCAGCCGCGTTTAAAACTCTGTTTTAATAAGCTAAATACAATAAAACAGAAATCCCCCAAATCGCACGAACCCTAGTTTGATCATGACCACAATTGAAGATCAAATTGAGGTTGCTATCGATTTAAATCATGGGGCTTTTGTTTCCCACAAGATTTCGAGTATATACATTCATTTAATTACCCGATTAAGATGGATTTGAGAAGAATGCGACAATGAGCAACCCGCGGCTATTGAACAAGTAATCGATGTGTAATAGTTGATGATAATGGAATTAATCTTGTGTGAAGCTTCGATGAGTAACCACGACTTGAAGCCCTCAACAAATTTCCGATTTTGGAGCGCAGAAGGTCGTGTTTGATTAGTTTCAGGTTGCGACTTCGAATGATGATGGATTTTGATGATTTTGTTTGTTTCAGGTGCAATTGAGTGTTGCATTCGATTAAGGATTGATAAACGACCGTTTATGCTGAGTTAATTCGATTATTATTACGGTTTAATGATGAAACGACAATCGGGTTTAAGTGTTTCGGTTTTGAACTCGATTCAGCTTGTAACCGATGTTTGAAGATGATTAATTGGTGAGCATAAGTTCGAAACGTTCAAACGAACCGATTGGAATGATTTCGGTACCAAACGAACCGAGCATACAATGTTATTATCTATGTTTGTCTTATATCATGTTTATGCTTATGGCTATGTTGTCGTGAATACTGACTAAACACGACACAAGTCCCCTTGTTGTCGGGTGTCGTCATGACACGCTTGTCGTCATTATTATTATTATTTCATCTCTATCGCTTACCATATGTTATGACGATTCTCGTCTCGTTACATCCTCGTGTTTCCGCTCTTAGCGGGGGTGTGACAAACTGATATCAGAGCCATTGGTTATAGAGAATTAGGCAATACTCTTGACCTAGACTATAACCTAGGAACCTTCATGTAGATTTGCATGCTAGGTTTGTGTGCATTTTATATCTCATACGTGTTCCTCATTACTTGTTCGGTTATCTATCTGTTTCGTGATCATTTCACCCTGTGAGGGAGCCATTGTGCTTGCTCTTTACGGATGCTTCTATTGGATCTTCCGTTTCCCTCTGCGCACACGAGTTGTTTTATCAATCCGGGTATTGAACCCGAAGAGATCTTCATAGATCATGCTATTGCGTTTGACCTTAGTCACTGGGATTTACCCCGAGGAGGTTATGTCTGAGACCTCGAGAGAGGAGGAAATAGCAACCTCCGCTAGACTAAACTTGATTTCATGCATGGATATGCCATTAATATGATGGACTAGTGTTTGGACATTACCTATACATGGCGTGAGAATCGCACGATTTGTATGTGATGTGTGACAACCATAAGTATGGCATTAACCCGGAAAGTTAGACCTTAATGTGACATGGATAATGTGCCCTGCAATGGTTAAAACTTATGCGTTTACTATTCTTATGATTAGAATATGCCGCCTCGAAGAGTTACCCGCAGCAACAGTGGCGGAAGTGAAGCCCCGAGGGGCAGAGGCAAAGGCAGAGGTAGAGCACCGAGAACAAGTGATGATCCTACTAATGTCACTCCGGGAACAGGAAACGCTTACATGGCAGCCTTAATCGCTCAACAGCTGGCCACACTGATTCCGACTATCGTGGCCAAGTGAGCGATGCTCTTTAGAATTCTCACCCCCACGGGGATGGTGGCAATGATAATGAGGATAACGGGAACCCGACTGGGAACGAAAGCAATCAGGAGACCGAGAATGGTGGTACAGCCGGTAATGAAACTGGAATTGTTAATGAGACCGGGGTTGTGAATGCTAGACGAGGATGTTCATACAAGGAATTTGTGGCTTGTAAGCCGAGAGAGTTTGATGGCAAAGGTGGAGCCATAGCCCTGACTAGGTGGCTTGAAAAGATTGAGGCGGTGATTGACATCAGCGAATGCCTCAACAGTCAAAGGATCAAGTATGCCACGTGCTCACTACAGGGCAAGGCACTAACTTGGTGGAACACCCAGATTCAGGCTAGAGGAAGAGAATCGGTGATGCAAATGTCGTGGGATGACTTCAAAGCCCTAATCACCGAGGAGTACTATCCTCTCAACGAGATGCAAAAACTTGAGTATGAGTTCTGGAATCATGCTATGGTGGGGGCTGGGCACGCAGCTTACACCGATCGTTTTCACGAGCTAGCAAGATTGGTTCCGCATCTGGTAACCCCGGAATCAAAAAGGATAGAGAGGTATATTGGGGACTTGCACCTCAAATCCGGGCAATGGTAACCGCAGCTGCTCCTCCTACTATATCCAGAGCGCAATTCTAAAGGCTGGCGCTCTAATTGATGAGATGGTGAGAACAGGGGTATTGGGCAGGGGAGCAGAGAAAAGGAAAGATGTTGGGGAAACGCCGGTCGAGTGCCGGAAAATTCGAGAAAAGGGCCAAGACAACCAGAAATTGTGTGCCCGTGACCCAGGGCAGGCGAGAGTATGTGGGTCCGCACCCTAAATGCGATAGGTAAAACTTTCATCATCCCCCAGCTATGTCGTGTTGGGTGTGCGCGAACTGTAGATGCCCAGGGCATTTAGCAAGAGACTGCAGAACAACGCCGGATATGGTCGCACTAATCAACGCGGTTAACCCCGCCGGAATGCCAGGGGCTGTTACGGGTGTGGAAGCCCTGATCACTACAGGAACATGTGCCCCAAATTGAATCGGGCACCAGGCCAACAAGGGAACAACCAGCATCAGACGATGGCTATAGCTGAAAATCAAGGCCCGGCAAACCAAGGAATGCGGCTCGGGGATGCGCTTTTGTCATTGGAGCCAATGATGCCCGTCAGGACCCAAATGTTGTCACGGTACGCACTTACTCAATAATCACTTTGCATCTGTACTATTTGACACTAGAGCTGACAATAGCTTTATATCTTTTGAGTTTGTGCAATTACTTGATTTGAGTCCTAGTAGGCTAGAAACTAGCTACTCTGTAGAATGGCCAATGGTAGGGTTGTTCAGGCCGACGAGATTATTAGAAAGTGCTCGATAATATTGGAGAACCACGCCTTCGATATAGACTTGATCCCCTTTGAGTTAGGAAGTTTCGATGTGATTGTGGGAATGGATTGGTTGTCGAAACACGAAGCCGAGATTGTCTGTCGGACAAGGTAGTACGAATCCCTATGTCAGACAAAGGAGTACTCATTTCAAGGAGAATGAGGGAAGAAACTTAAAGCTTATTTTCTCTGCATGAAGCACGCCGGAGTTTACGAAAACAGTGCTACGCTTTTCTGGCTCATGTGGTAGAAAAGAAGGAAGAGGAGCAGAAATTGGTAGATATCCTGTAGTGCGGGATTACCCAGATGTATTTCCTGATGACTTGTCGGGTTTGCCTCCTCCACGACAGGTGGAATTTCGTATTGAGTTGCTCCTGGAGCTACATCGGTAGCAAAGACAACGTATCGGCTGGCACCATCTGAAATGCAAGAGTTATCTAGCCAGTTGCAGGAGCTACTGGAGAAGGGTTTTACTCGGCCGAGTCACTCGCCTTGGGGAGCACCGGTGTTATTTGTCAAGAAGAAGGATGGGTCGTTCCGTATGTGCATCGACTACCGTGAATTGAACAAGTTAACTGTGAAGAATCGGTATCCTCTCCCCAGGATCGACGACCTATTTGATCAACTACAGGGAGCTTCGTATTTCTCGAAGATCGACCTTCGTTCTGGATATCATCAACTAAGGGTTTTCGAGGAGGACATACCGAAGACAGCGTTTAGAACTCGTTATGGGCACTATGAGTTCTTGGTCATGCCGTTCAGATTGACTAACGCACCAGCTGTGTTTATGGACCAGATGAATCGGGTGTGCAAACCTTACTTGGATAAGTTTGTGATTGTATTCATAGACGACATACTTATCTACTCTCGATCGAAAGAGGATCATGAAGAACACCTTCGGGCAATACTGGAACTGTTAAGGGAAGAGAAACTTTTCGCCAAGTTCTCGAAGTGTGAATTCTGGCTGCGAGAGGTGAAGTTTTTGGGTCATGTAGTTAACAAGGACGGGATTCATGTAGATCCCGGCAAGATCGAAGCGGTGAAGAAATAGGATGCGCCCCACACACCTTCAGAGATACGGCAATTCTTAGGACTGGCCGGATACTATCATCGTTTCATCGCGTAAACTTTTCAAAGATCGCCCAGCCGTTAACACTGCTTACCCAGAAAGACAAGAGTTTGATTGGGGACATGCACAAGAACGGCGTTCCAAACGCTGAAAGATAAGTTGTGTAATGCACTGATATTGTCCCTCCCAGACGGAACTGATGATTTTGTGGTATACTATGATGCTTCGCATCAAGGGTTGGGATGTACTAATGCAGAATGATAAGGTGATTGCCTACGCTTCGCGACAACTTAAGGTGCATGAGAAGAACTACATACTCATGATCTTGAGTTGGGCGCTGTAGTATTCGCACTCAATATATGGAGGCATTATATGTATGGAACCAAATGCATCATCTACACAGATCATAAAAGCCTCCAACATATTCTGGATCAGAAGGAACTCAATATGCGACAACGACGCTGGGTAGAGCTTCTTAGTGACTACGATTGCGAAATCCGGTATCATCCGGGAAAGCTAACGTGGTGGCTGATGCTTTAAGCCGCAAAGAACGCGTGAAACCACTACGTGCTCGAGCTTTGGGATTGACCATTCAAACAAATTTGAAAGCTCAGATCCAAATTGCACAAAGTGTGGCGTTGAAAGAAGAAAACCTTGCGGAGAAGAATTCCAAGGGTTGGATAACAACTGATGTGCAAGGACGATGGTGTACAAGACTCCATGGACCGTATATGGGTACCCAAGTGGGGAGGTGTACGTACCTTGGTCATGGATGAAACACACAAGACACGATATTCTATTCATCCTGGCGCAGACAAGATGTACCACGATCTCAAAGATTTGTACTGGTGGCCAGGCATGAAGAAAGACATTGCCACGTACATCAGCAGATGCTTGACATGCTCTAAAGTTAAAGCTAAACATCAGAAACCATCGGGACTGTTACAGCAACCTGAGATTCCCGAATGGAAATGGAGAACATAGCCATGGATTTTATTACCAAACTCCCTCGAGCAAGCAACGGGTATGACTCGATATGGGTCGTAGTGGATCGAATGACGAAATCAACAAATTTCTTGCCAATCCGAGAAGACTACAAAATGGACAAGTTGGCGAGATTGTACATAAAAGAGGTCGTGACAAGACACGGAGTGCCGGTGTCAATCATATCCGACCGTGACGGCCGATTCACTTCACGATTTTGGCAGACACTACAGAAAGCGATGGGCACTCGATTAGACATGAGTACCGCCTATCACCCTCAAACAGATGGCCAAAGTGAATGAACCATACAAACGCTAGAAGACATGCTGAGAGCATGTGTAATCGACTTTGGTGGTAGTTGGGACACTCATTTGCCATTGATTGAGTTCTCTTACAATAACAGCTACCATACCAGCATTAGGTGTGCTCCGTTCGAAGCGTTGTACGGAAGGAAGTGTAGATCACCCATTTGTTGGGCCGATATTGGTGAAAGTCAGTTAACAGGCCCAGAGATCATTCAGGAAACAACCGACAAGATCTTCCAAATCAAAGATAGACTGAACGCCGCGAGAGATCGCCAAAAAGAGCTATGCCGACAATCGTCATAAGCCTCTAGAATTCAATGTTGGGGACCAAGTGTTACTCAAAGTATCTCCTTGGAAAGGAGTTGTTCGGTTTGGAAAGAAAGGGAAGTTAGCCCCAAGATACGTTGGACCATTCGAGATTACAGAAAGAATTGGTCCAGTGGCTTACCGATTAAGGTTACCACAAGAACTCAACGGTGTGCATGATACTTTCCATGTGTCGAACCTCAAGAAGTGTTTGGCTGACGAATCACTTCACGTACCAATTGAGGATATCAAAATCGACGAAAAGCTTCATTTGATTGAGGAACCCATTGAGATCATGGATCGTAAGGTCAAATAGTTGAAGCGCAGTAGAATACCAATTGTTTGCGTAAGGTGGAATTCAAAGCGAGGGCCAGAGTTTACATGGGAACGGGAAGATCAGATGAAACTTAAATACCCACACCTATTCGTGGATGACACTCTTGGACCTAACTCCAGCTGAATTTCGGGACGAAATTCTCTCAACTGGGGGATACTGTGACATCCGTCACCTTAAGGTCCGTCGAACGATATAATTAACCATAGAATTATTTTAGTTATTTTCCTCTTCTTCATGAACTCCTGTTTTAAGGAATCGTGTTTGCTTTATTACCCTTGTGACTGTACTTCCTCCGTGAACGTGTGCTAAGCATAAACCTTTTATAAATTTCATTGCCATTATCACCAAATATATCATTTTTAATTATATCCATTGTCATTAATAAAACCATTTTAAGCCATCAATTACCATAAAACACGCTTTTAACATTAATATAGCGAACATTCTAAAGTCGTTTTCAACCGAAGCAAACTTTTGAAACTCGGGGGCTAAGTGCAGGGACTAAAATTGACATTTTGTAAACCTGGGATGGGTATAAAAACCCCATTCCCAACCATTTTTCTTCATCCTCTCCATTTCTTCTTCACTTCTTCTTCTTCACCTATCTTCTTCACTTTTGCACCAAAATCGCTCCATTTGGTCTCGTTTTCATCGTCTAGACTTCGTCTACAACCTAGTTTACTCCATCCTTGCAGGTAGACGACCTTGGTTGTCCATTTCTGCTCGTTTTACTGCTGTCCATTTCTAGGGTTTCGGGTGTTCGGGTCAACTCGAACACAAGAGGTCGTGTGGGTGCGTGTGATGACTTTCTGCGTGTGCTTCTTGTTCGTGTGTGTTTGTTGTGTGATTCTGGAAGTCCTTGTATGTAAAACCCGTGCTTGGGACAGCCGAAGGCTGCTCTGCACTTCAGCAGTCGCGAACCTGCAGTTCAGGCGACTGGGTCTGTCATGCGACTGAGTCGTGCGACTGGGTGAGCTGTGCGACTGAGTCATGTGACTGTGTCTTTCGGGCGACTGAATCGTGCGACTAGGGATGTCATGCGACTGAGTTGTGCGATCGATTGAGTGTGTGTGCGATTGAGTCAATGCGGATGAGTGTGTGTGCGATTGAGTCAATGCGGATGAATGAATGCATGCGACTGTGCGTGTATCGCACGACTGAAGGCCAATCGTACGAATGAAGGTTCAGTCGTACGAATGAAGCTAATTCGTGCGTATGGAGGTTAAGTCGTGTGATTGGGTGTTGTGTGGTACGACTGAATGCCAGTCGTACGAATGAAGGTTCAGTCGTGCCAATGAAGCTGATTTGTATGATTGAAGGTTGATTCGTACGAATGGAGTGTTAAGTCGAGCGTCTGGTCCTGTTGTGTGACTGATGATGTTTGAGTGTGAATTTCCTTCTTGAACGTCTGACGATGATAAGGTAACATCTGTAAAAGTGTCATTGCTTGACCATAAAGATTAAAGTCAACGCTATCAACATGCACATACTATTTCAATTGAAATCAACCTAACATTTTACAATTATCGACAACCATTTGGAACTACAAATTTAACAAGTGCTATCTTTTATAACAATGGGATCTTTATATGGATGTCATAAGCAATGACGACTACTTTTAGTACTTGGATCTACATAAGATCTGATACTTGTGTCCGCTTGTGTGTGTGCTACCCACGACCGAACCGATACAACCTGAACTGACCAAACATTACTATATGCTTCAGACACGTCATTAATGCTTAACAATAACTGTCAATAGGTGTTTGACTGTTCATTGCATTCAACTGTTGGGAATCTTGATCATTCATACTTACCACTTAACATGTGAGTTTCATGGCCCTTTTTTATGCTTATACTACTTTACAAACATTTACAAACATGGGGGAAAAGTATGCTCACCCATTTTCATGTTGTACAACATACATACAATTTATATACTTGGAATCAACGTGCTACTGTTTTGTGGGTACTTATCTGATACATGCTTGAGTCTGCTTTGTGGTTCTTTCTTACAGCCATTTAATTCCAGTGTGGGAACCGACGGATAGGTATTGGTAGTACTACTTGGGTTGACACCCCACCTAGTTAGTACCAACAAAAGCCAAGAACGGGCCTTGGGTGAATATATTCCGACAAGATTCTTTGTGTACGTCGTTAGGTTTGGTTGTAAAGCTCTTGTCATGTGATTTTGCTTACTTATAACTGTATGCACGGTATTCTGCAACAACTTTATACAACATCATTACTTATTTACTTTTAAACCCGTGAGCTCACCAATAATTTTGTTGACCATTTTGAGCATATCTTTTCAGGTGATCATGCTAGCTGAGGTTCTAGGTGTGCTGCCTTAGTAGAGACCCTAGGATGCATTTTCGGGCTAAACTTGTCATTTTGAAAACAATTGTTGTATCTGTTTCAAAACAACATTACACTTTGTAACTTGTTCCCGGGTTGTGAGAATTGCATACAATGTTATTATCTATGTTTGTCTTATATCATGTTTATGCTTATGGCTATGTTGTCGTGAATACTAACTAAACACGACACAAGTCCCCTTGTTGTCGGGTGTCGTCATGACACGCTTGTCGTCATTATTATTATTATTGCATCTCTATCGCTTAGCATGTGTTATGACGAATCCCGTCTCGTTACATCCTCGTGTTTCCGCTCTTAGCGGGGGTGTGACAGTATTCTTGGTCAAGGTTTGATTGTAGCTATATGTGTTCTATAAACTCGCATAATTCATAACCATTTACATGAATTGCTACTTGTAAATCTTTTTATATATTTATGTATACTTAACTTATGCAAACTCACCAATTTTCAAAGTTAACACATTATTTTTAACATGTTTCAGGATTGCTATTTGAAGAAATTCTTCTTGCTCAGGACTTGGACTTAGTTAAATAAATATCTTATGTTGTTGTTATTTCTTTGTTGTATTGTAATGACTTAATTGTCTAGTATTATTCAATGAAAAATGACATTTTATATTATTATAACTTATTTAATTCCATGAGCTATGAACAATCATTTCACATTCGTTCGTCTCGATGATTCCACCGTCGGTCGGGATGTGACAGTTGTTATTAAGGTCAAAAGAGTTCCTCATGCATTTAAAATAATTGTATTGTACTCTTTGGAATCAAATGTCTTTTTTTCGTTTTAAGGATAGACTAGACTTCTTTGACTCGTTTTTTAAACCAATGCCTATCTAGTAGAACGTCTTACAACATCTTAAGCCGATAAATGGTTAAACTTTAAGCCTTTATTCTTTATACGGTATTGAGAAGTTGTCACGTACAAAATATTGATATCACCGTGGCCAGATTTTTGTCCAAATGACATTTAAAACCTCCACCTTTTGAAGAATGACATATATCCCAACACTTGAATACTGCTAGGTTAAAGACCCTTTGACATATAAATTTAAATATTACTATGATAAAAAAATATAGATAATATCATATCATGAAGCAATATAATTTTGAATATTACATAATCCAAAAATACTAATTTATACATGCAGTTTAAACATTAGCGGTTAGGGTGTCATCTGAAATATAGCAAGAGCTAAAGTTGCTTCCATATCCAAATTTCATGGTTGAGCGGATGCGAGATCGCCACTTCAACTAGCATTGCTTTTTTAGAGCTCTTCCTTTTGGAGCTCTTAACCGATTGAATTTCGAGGAAGGATTCAGGTTGAGTTTTGGGGACATATTCGGTTAATGGGTATCAGGTTGGAAATTAAGTGGGTTTTGATTCACAATTCGAAAGACAACTTTGAGGTTGGAAATAGGTTTGGATCAAAATATACGTATACAAATTAGCTGTATTGAAAGAAGTGTTCTATTCCCCACTTAGAAGGGTGAGAGTCGTCCTAGGTTTTTCTGTGTTACCATATTAACGTCACATCAGATTTTCCTCATAGTTTTTGCACGTTTGACATGGTGTCGTCCTAATTTTTTTTTCAATCCTCCAATGTGCATTATGACTGATACAATACAAGTTGCATTTAAACAAAATAAGTTGTTGAATCTGAGGAATTTCCACCGACCCGGAGGGTTTATTTTCTTATCAGGACCTAAGGGGTGTTCCTACCCGAGGTCGGGTTTCACCAGATTTTCCCCGGTCACGACACCGGGTGGCGGGTGCTTTGATAGGAAAAAAATCATTCAAAGGTAAATGATTTTCAAATGCTTCATTTGAGTCGCTTGACGTTGTTTTTATTTATTTATTTTATTTACAACCTTCTCAAATTTCACTATATGTTTATCCTATGTAATATCTATACTATTATATAAAATATTTGAGAATTTCATAATTGCAATTTTGCTTAAAGTTTAAGACATTTAAACCAATATTTTATACATAAGATACAGCTGTTTTATAACATGGTTGCTAAATTGCCCCACTTAATAATCTTCTCCTAATTAATAAATAATTTAATGCATATTAGATTTTTTAGTTTTCTACATTAAGAATTATTTTATTTATAATAATTTATATTAATATTTAAATTTAAATTGATATTTTTATATCTAAATGTTATTAAAATTAAGTATTATCTTATTTAAATATTTAAGCATATATAATGAAAGGTTCATAAGAAAACCACACAGTATGTGAAAACTAAAAAGAATCAATAAATCCGATCATAAAATTTATAAATATTTATCATTACCTTCTATACATGTGTGTGTATAGTAGGATAATGATCAAATGAAAACTGTAATATAGTTTTAATACGTCATACATATATTATGTATACGTATAAGTTTTTCATTTGACATAATGTCCATGGTCTTTTTGGTTTTCGTATAATTGTCGGTTTCTTAGAACCCTCTCTTAAGTAGATTAAATTTAAATATTTACGAAATAATAATAATAATAATAATAATAATAATAATAGTAATAATAATAATAGTATAATAATAGTTAGTAATAATAATAGTAATAATATAGTAATAATAATAGTAATAATAATAGTAATAATAATAGTAATAATAATAGTAATAATAATAGTAATAATAATAGTAATAATAATAGTATAATAATAGTAATAATAATAGTAATAATAATAGTAGTAATAATACTACTAATAATATAATAATAATACTAATAATAATAATAAATAATAATAATAATAATATAATAATAATAATAATAATAGCAATAGCAATAATAACAAAAACAAAATAAAAAAGTAAAAAATAAGTAATATTTTCGTAATTAGACCAATGTTTAAATGAGGATGTGGCATGGAGGGTTAAACAACAGAGATTTCCACCAAACTCTCTACCAACATAGTAAGCCATTACAAAGAGCGGCACTAACAGACTCTCTAAGATGCCAAATCATCAACGTCGCCACAAGAAGTTTCACCACTAGGGAGGGGATGTGCTCTCACTAATACATCACACAACCACTAATCAAAATTTGTCATATCATACCAGACTCATTACATCCCACACTCAACATACGTATAATTTTATTTTATTTTGTGTCGTGAAAGGGGACAGCGACGGTGTTACCACATGATGCTAGACCATGACGTTGCCTCATGACGGATGTGCCCCGCCCACCCTAAGTCCATAACACATACTTCAAAAAAAATATGTTATAAATCATTAGTTCAAAGATTAATAATTTAATGTTATTAAATATAATAATGTTTCATAGGTTTAACATTTACATAGATGTACACAAAGTTGAAAAAGCTCACTTCACTATGTTGACTTATGGTGGCTTGCCTGTCTGCTCTCTCCTTGCCTTCTTGGCTTCTTGGTGGTGGTGTGGGGCTGTAAAGTTTTGTCACATTCTACCTTCTAATCCTACGCACCCACCCTCCTTATCCTACGCACCAACCCTCACTCCAAACTCACCCTGTAAAAGTAAAATTGAAAACCCAAACAACCCCTTTTCACAAGATAAACAACACTCTTGTACAACGTCTTTCATCATCATCTACTCTCTACAATTCACCATTAAGCCTCTACTGATCACAATTTACAGTCAAGAATCAAGATTTTTGATGGGTTTTTCGATCTGAGATTAGTAGATTAACTTCTGTTTACTTTCTTGATTCTGTATTTGCTGACTGTTGTCAGATCGTCAGTTGTTTCTTGTGAGCAAAAGTGAAAAAGCAAAAGCATCGGTGACGAGACGTACGGTTGATTTAAGCAGCCAACGTGAAGTTGTTTTCTTGATTGATGCTTTTGGAGTACGGTTTTGCAGAAGATTCCTCTGTTCTTTCGTGTCAATTTTAGCCTCTGTCTTCTGTTGTCATCATTACCTTCAAAATTCCCCCTTGCCCGAGAGATTAAGTAACGCGATTGGACCAATTAAAAGTGAAAACTGTTAAGGAATCAAGACGGTTTCATATTTTTAAAGAAAATGTGGTTAGATTTTGAGCTGAAATTGGGGAAATCATAGGCTCTGTTTTTCAACATTTTGGAGAAGAAGATGAACGATAGTGCGAGTGTAACGTCATCGTCGTTAGCGGTTGCGGAGAAGACCCATCGAGGATATGGTGGTTGTGTTGGTGTGTTCTTTCAGCTCTTCGATTGGAACCGAAGGTTGACGAAGAAGAAGCTCTTCTCCAAACGATTGCTTCCACCAGTTAACACCTGCAACATCATTTGCTTCAAAATCATTCAAGTTAGCGACTTTTGATATAATTTGATACAGTTTTGCTGTGTGTTGCTGTTTTAATTTAATAGATCGTGCGAAAGAAGCTTCAAAGATGTTTAGAGGTGATGAGAAGCAGCCCAAGCTTCGATTGGTACGTCCCCATTCGCATTCGATCAAATGTTTGATTCAAATCGTTACCATCATATTATCATATTATGATTATGATATTGTGTTTGTTGTGTTTAGATTGCTGATGAAAACAGTGGGGGCTTCCCAAATAAGAACAAAAATGGTGTTAATGGAGTTCAAACTCCTACTCTTGTTGCTAGACTCATGGGGTTAGAGTCTTTGCCACCCGATCGCCACCGCAATAAGCTTCAGGAAGACAATTCAGGCGAATTCAGAGGTGGGATAAGGGAGAAAGTTGCGGGTGATAATCGCGTGTTCGTAAAGGAATCCAGAAGCCATGAATTGAGGCCTCAAAAGCTTCAGAAGACTGGAATGGTGGATAGAAGATCTGTGAGTAGGTTTGGAGCTGAAGCATTGCAGTTGAAGAATGTGTTGTCTCAATCTAGAAAGCATCATCACCCGAAGCTTGCATCGCCTGTTAAGAGCACTGGTCATCACCCGAAGAGGAATGCATCGCGGTTAATGGGTGCAGCTACTAGGATTTTGGAACCTGGGTTGCAGGGTAGAAATAGGTCTAGATATAGCATTGGTTACGGTCAGGCTGCGCGCAGACCGCAGGGAAACGGGCTCAGATGGGAGCCCTCGAAGGGTGAAGGTCTTGGTGTATTGAGTTCACCAGCATCTTGCAGAAACTGTGGCAATTTGATTGATATTGCAGAGTCTACATCAAAGAGGGATGTGCAGACATTTGTATTTGATTCAGTCAGTTCTTCTCAAGCGTCACCGAATAGTAGTAACTCGAGATATGATCAAGAACGCGAGTGTTCCATCGATGGTGTGTCTGTTGACCGTGGGCGGTGGCACTTAACAGACCAACATGGACCCTCAGCTTATTGTAAGGAAAGTAACAGAGATCAGTTGAAACTGAAGTGTTTTCCATACAGTAGTGACACCAGAGACTTTGTTGCATTGAATAGGGGTTTAAATGGATGCACGCGATCAAGAGTTTCGCCTAAAGCCGGGGATATGAAGTTCGACACGAGTGGTAAGTTTGAAAGAACACGTGTTAATTGCTCGCCTCCAAGGCAGAAGAGGCAAGTAACACATGCCAGAAGACAAGGGGAAAGTTGTGGTGTAGACAGTTTTTCTGTTAACAGGCTTGTTTGGCAACCAGGTTATCAGGGACAAATTGGGAACGGCAACAGCGACGATGGGATAGCGTTTCGATTCAATTCTCCAATGAAGAACAGATGTGAAGTCCCTAGGAAAGTGAGAGTAGAGAGAGGAGGGAACAACCTGAATGCTTCTCCTTGTAAAACGGATTCACGCAAAAGGTTTACATCAAACCTGCGTGACGAAATGATAAGCGCGCAGAAACCATTCTCGTCGACACTTGGTGCATATGAATCAAGAATAAGTAGAAACCATTCTCGTCACCATCACAGTTGCAGGCTTGACCACTGCAGCAGCTTCTGTTTGCCGCCTGTATGTTTTCCTTCACCTGTGTTAGTTTGCCGCGTGTTTGTGTGTATATCTTGACATAATTTATATATTTTAATGATTAGATGAAATCTGAAAAGGTAGACGGGTTAACCCGGGCCAAAAATAGTGATCATCATAGCCCCGGATCGGTGCTTGAAGCTTCTTTTTCAAATGACAGCTGCTGCTCCAGCAGTTTGGAAGATAGCTCAGGTAAGAGATTTATTTTCAGTTTCTTGCAGTACATAGTTAAATTTTGATTTTGACCCGTTTATTTAATTGCTGGTAAACCGGTCGGGTTGAGATGGGTTTATCAATTACTAGTAAACTGGTTGGGTTGAAATGCGTTTATCAATTACTGGTAAACTGGTCGGGTTGAACTGGGTAACTGCCGCCTGTTATGTATCTAAAATGAACAAAAAACTACTAAATTATCTTAATAAAAAATGAACTTGGCCGAACCGTTTTGACCCAAACCTGATACCCTAATACCATGCGTGACCATTCTACCACCACCTCTACTTCACCCTTTGGAAGTTATTTATAGAGACTAGAGATTGTATTTTTAACTTTATGTTTCATTTTCTGATTCTAGTACGTACGCAACACGCGGACTCCATGAGTTACTCATACGATGATGAATCACAGTTTCAAGAATCTGAGACCGACCCTTTCTATTCTCGTGTCATGTTGAGAAAAGAGAACACTCATAACAAGTTTGTTGCCGATCTTTTGACTTATATCTCACAAGTATTATGCAGCATGGACCTTGTTAATTTAAGAATAAATGGAAACACAAAAGAAGTGATCTTCAACTCTGAGCTAGTCCTTTGCAATCAAATGACACATAACGCAACTGAAATAAATTCTTTCTTCATATGTGATCTTATACTTGAACTAGACACCCTTGCAGATGTAATGGTGACCAGATGTGGAAACTTTCTTGGGTCTCAGAACTCAGGATGTCAACTGAAACGCTTCGTCTTTGATTCTTTAATAGAATATTTGGAGTCAAAATATGTCCCATACGCGAAATGTGGATTTAGAGCATGGATGAACCTCCCTCGGTTCATGGGTTTTGATGATTTAGTTCGTGATGTCGTGGAGGAGGTGAGAAAGTGGATGGGTGTGACATCAGATGAGCTGCAGGTAGAGATGGACATGAACGACAAGGGCCATTGTTCAGGAAAATGGACAGATTTCGAGATTGAAGTGTATGAGTTGGGTGATAAAGTCGAGTGGGATATCGTGCAGACGTTGATCGATGAAGTTGTGATCGATATTTCGACAGGGATTGGCATTTTGCGGGTGTGAAGTAATTCTTTTTGGTGGTACAAATGAAGATGGTAGTAGGTCTAGTATTTGTACAGTGATGGATTTGAAAGATCAGAGATGTTATATCTTTAGGGGAGTAGTAAAATTTTGAAGGTTTATTCCTTTTGGTTTATTGAGCAAAATGCAATTTGTTTGATTGGAAAGTGGTCTATTGTTGTAATGAAATGGTAATTGTTACCATGAATATAGCAACTTGAATTATGCTACATTCTTTGCATGCATGTTCAGTTCCATTCTCTAAAATAAAGAGTAAATTTTCAAAACTCACTATTTAATTCTTATATTTTTGTGTGTCTTTGCAAAACGAAAAGAGACGTAGAAGTTTTTTAATTGAATAGAGATAGAAATGAAAAGTCAGATATAAAGGCCTTTCTAAAAGATAAACAAATTTAGATATTGCTCAAATTATTAGAACTAGAAAAAGAACAAACTCCCACAAGACAAGAAGACAACCTAAAGACCATATATAAATTTACCAATCCCTCCTCCGGCATAACTCCCACCTCTAATGCTTATCAACGATGTATGAAATATAAATTTGTTGTTTTAGACGAATGCCTATATATATAAAGATAACATAAATATACATGTGACAATTTGTTTCCCCAAAAAAACATTAAATTATAACATGTGTCTTCAAAACATTTAGCATCCGATATCTAGACACCCTCAGTTATAAATTAATACCACAGAATTCTATACGAGTCGTATAGACCTATGCGCGTCGTATAAAAAGGTTTTATAGCACGAGACATATGACCCCCTTGAATTTCCCCTCGTGTTTAGTATCGAATTTTACAACACGCGTTGTATAAACTTGTATGTGTCGTATAAAGGGTCCTATAGGGTAATACGAGACACATAGTTTACCGACATCCGCTTTTTTGTTTTTAGTGTCGTCGATTTTATACGATGCTTAGGGATCCTGCACAAATCACGTCGTCTTCTTGAGTTGCATATCAAGAGCAACAGGACCTGTACATTTTAATTTCAATCCATCTCAGTTTTCATTCATGAACACTTGAACAGCATTGCATCCATGGATGTTGACTTCTACTACCTGTTTTCAATGTTTGACTTTAGGTCTAATGTAAGATACACGTTAGAAATTTGGGCATAAAAAGGAAACGTGAGTTTACATGTTCAAAACCTTAGGGTTGATCAAGGCTTAAAACGATTGAAAAACAGAGCAATCACTGTCTGCATGAGTCAGAGAGGAAGCCGATCTTGTTTCGGGTTAAGCTTCGGGTCGGATCCTATGGCCCTTGAGCTTGGTCGCGTAGGTTTCCGATCATCGGCCAAAACCAGATCAGTCAAGGCTCAACTTTCTGGTTTGTGATTCTGCTTCCCCGATTTAGTTTACAATTTCATGATTTTGATATTGTGTTCTGAACTTCTGGTTATTTGATTGTATCTCTTTGTGATTCTTCATTGTTATTATAGTGAATTTTGATCCTTGAATTCATCAATCATCCATGGTGGGTCATGTTTTCTTCCAATTTAATCTTTATTAAATGGATTCATTGTGCACTCTAGGTGTTTGATCATTTGTTTGTGCACTCTAGGTTATGATTCTTGTATCTATTTGTTGTAAGTAAGAGATTGTTATCAGAAACCTTTGAGCTGTAGGAAATTTGGTGTCATTGTTATAGGGTGATAGATGCATAACAAGTAGACCAATCTTTGTTAAATGGGCGTGTAATTCACCGATGGAAACAATGGCATTTAGTTGTTGCTGTTTGCTATACAGTCATTACTTTCTAATGAGCAACAAATGTGATTATATGCTAGATGGAGATATTGAAGAAAGTTCTCCTCTCCAAAGCCAATCAAAATCTTCTGGTTCAGTTTTGCCATATGTTGCTGTTGCTAGCTTGGGAGCCATATTGTTTGGATATCATCTAGGGTATGCACCTTAAGATTGCTAGATTCTTACTTTATTACTAAAGTCATTCACTTAAATTATTACAAATTTTTGTTCAGTGTGGTGAATGGTGCACTGGAGTATCTTGCAAAAGATCTCGGTATTGTGGAAAACACTGTTCTACAAGGTAAGTTGTACCGATTAGACCGATATGTTTATTCGTGTCAAATATATCAACCTTTAACCAGACACTTATAAATTAAAATAGTGTAATCCGGACATGACCCTTATAACCTGTTTATTTAAATGAGTAAGACAAGTTGTAAACAGGTCGTTAACCTGTTTATCTTTGGGTCGTGTCAGGATTTGCCACCTGTAACTGAATTTCCAATAATCTTTTCTCTGTAAATGAGTTTCTTGTTATTTTCATTTCAGGATGGGTTGTTAGTACACTTCTTGCTGGTGCCACTGTTGGTTCATTTACAGGGGGATCACTTGCAGACCATTTTGGAAGAACAAAAACTTTTGTATTGGATGCAATCCCACTTGCAGTTGGAGCTATTCTTTGGTTAGATATGCTTTTTATTCTTCCCAATACTTATATATATAATTTTATTTAATATGACATAACTTTTCCAGTGCCACAGCAAAGAACGTAGAAACCATGATAATGGGCCGCTTGCTTTCTGGCATTGGAATTGGCATATCATCAGCTATTGTCCCTCTGTATATATCCGAGGTAAATTGATCATAAACTTATTCAGACTTTCAGGTCAACTGTCAACATCCTTATAATCCATACCTAACAGGATAACACTTTTCTTTTAGATCTCACCAACTGAAATTCGAGGTACACTTGGATCTATCAACCAGTTGTTCATTTGCATTGGGATTCTAGCGGCTTTGGTAGCTGGATTACCCTTAGCTGGAAACCCTATATGGTGGAGAACAATGTTTGGCATTGCTGTTATCCCCTCTGTGTTATTGGCACTTGGAATGGCATTTTCTCCCGAGAGTCCTCGTTGGCTTGTTCAGGTTCCCCATTACTTATTTTGTTACATGCATCTTTTCTACACCTTCTTAATCAAGTTTGTATTACATTAGCTGTTGATAAAACTGAGATAAGATTTGCTTTCAGCAAAGGAAACTTTCCCAAGCCGAGCATGCAATTAGAAAACTATACGGAAAGAATAGGGTTACAGAACTTATGGAAGATTTAAGTGCATCCTGTCAAGGTTCAGAAGAACAAGACGCTGGTTGGTTTGATCTTTTCAGCTCCCGGTATTTCAAAGGTATAATAAGTTAATAACAGTTAGAAATCAGAGTTCGTTGCATGGGCTTAAGCCTTAATTAGTAATGACTAATGAGCGATGGTTTTATGACAGTTGTCAGCGTTGGTGCGGGCCTTTTCTTGTTTCAACAGTTGGCTGGAATTAATGCTGTTGTATATTATTCGACTTCAGTTTTCCGCAGTGCTGGAGTTACATCTGATGTGGCAGCAAGTGCTTTAGTTGGGGCTGCCAATGTTTTTGGTTAATGTTTTTGGTTAATGTTTTTGGTTAAATAAGCTTGATCTTTGTTATTTGCCTCTAAATAAGCAGCTACAACATTATAGTTGACCCATAGTGTTGACCTTTTTGCAGGCACAATAATCGCGTCTTCTTTAATGGATAAAAAAGGACGCAAAAGTCTTCTCATCACAAGCTTTACTGGAATGGTATTATACGTTTCATATCGACATGAAAGTCCACACATTTTTTTTCTTTTTGTAGATTTATTGATTTTTTTGGGGGTAAAGGCTGCTTCAATGCTGCTGCTCTCTTTGTCCTTCACTTGGAAGCTTCTCACACCATATTCCGGACCACTTGCTGTCATCGGGACCATCTTGTGAGTCGAATAATCGATTTATTTTTAGCTTTAGCTTAATATATAAAAAACTGCTTATGTTGTTTGACCATGGTAATAACAGGTACGTACTGTCATTCTCACTTGGTGCTGGTCCAGTCCCGGCTCTTTTACTACCCGAGATCTTTGCCTCCAGAATAAGAGCAAAAGCAGTCGCCTTATCGCTTGGCATGCATTGGGTAAGTCATGAATTGCGTAAACCGGCATTTTGATACGGACTTGATGACTAACAAATGGTTACTTTATGATTGATCAGATATCAAACTTCTTTATTGGCTTGTGTTTCTTGAGTGTCGTGACTAAATTTGGCATAAGCAAAGTGTACCTTGGGTTCGGGTCCATTTGTGTTGTTGCTGTTATGTACATAGCTGCTAACGTCGTTGAAACAAAAGGGCGGTCACTGGAGGACATTGAACGTGAACTTAGCCCGCCCATATGAAGGAATACACCATTACATCATAATTTCTTGATCGGGATATCGTAGCTTTTAGTTGCCGCTCATTTGATCTTGCACATTTGAATTGATTTAGATTTGGTTGTTTATTCATGGTTAGAATATTCGGTTTTGACATTTTTAACTTAAGCCATGAGCGAAACTGTTGTAAAGGCTTTCAATCTCTCTATACCAAAACCAAATGGTTGAAAGATATAAAACGAACAAAACTAAACCATTACCATGGTTTAAGCTTTTTAGGCTTTAAAGCAGGTAACTTCTAACATGGGTTTGATCGACCCAAAACTTCTATGACTATTGACACATTGATATATAAGATTGAAGATTCGAGGCCTTAATTGGTTTTATCTATCTTGAGCATGATTTTGCTTTCATTTCTGATTTCTTTGGTTTTCATTATCATGTTAGGCTAGATAATCATTGTATTGTGTAGGTGGATATGAACCAGGGATTACATTTGATTATTTATGACTGATGGTTGTGAACTTGAATTTAGTAAAATATTTTATATACTATTGTGATATATATGCGCGCTTAAATAATCTTTTATTTTTAACTTGAATTGTTTGGGTTTGTTGAGTTTGTAGTATAGACCACTTCCATCGTCTTCACATCTATATTTTTAACTCTAGCGAGTGCTAAGACGAGTTATAAGTGTTATTTGGTAAATCAATGTGCTATCTGGTAACTACATTTGAATAAGGGTTTAGGAATCAGTTAGGGTTTTTCTATACACTGTTGGTGAATTGAAAGATTTTTCTAGTGGGCGACCTTTCATTAGCATGTGTTGGTACTTTTAAGTCACAAGATCTAAAAATATTTTTTATGTGTCAATTAAACAGGTTATATTAAGTCTATAGCTATAATCCCCATCTGTCATTGGTACTTAAATTTAAGGGTCGTTGGTCTTAAATGTAGTAAGTTATAAAAGTAGTAAGCATACTTCTTGAAAGATTTTATAATTTTATGCATCTAGGTCATACTCTAGGAATCCATTTATAACTTTGAGAGGAGCTTTTGAGAGGTGGAGTGCTGATGTTCTTTCTCGGAAACCAACCTTTGAAACCTTTGGAAGTTTTTGTAGGTCCATTAATACTTAGAAGCTCGAAATCATTTAACATCTGGATTACCGGCTTGATTGTTTTAATTTACCGATAACTTTATTACTATCTTCTATCTTTGTTGTTATGTTCAAGGTTATTATGAGTTAAACTTTTTTTACAATTCTAATTTAATAAATTTTCATGTAACTTGTGATAAACTAATGATGTGATTTATCTTGTGTTAATGTTATGATAATTTTGAATAAACTTTTGATAGGTAGCATCTACATTTAAATTGAAAGTTATAAACTTATGATTTATGATTGTGAATGTCATACAAGATTGAAAAACATATGAATTAACTTATATTCGTGAAACCGGTCTTCATACTAAATTCATGCTAATGAACTAAAAATGATTATTAGAAATCATATCACCTTAACTATCTGATCATTTGCAGGTTTCTTTTTATCAATATGAAAAATCTACAACAATTGTTATGATTTTCTAAAACTAATGATGTGTTAAAAAGGAATTTGATCTACTCTCTTTCTTAAATTAAGTTATACTATTAGAAATTATATATTCAAAGGTACACAAACACTATCTATATCATTAGGGGCTCGATTGTTGTTTCATAAGTTGCTCGATGCAACCTTTCTTATCACTACAGAGTTGGTACATGATAACTCTATGATTGCTCATGTTTATAAACATCAACAAAATTACATCAATCAATTTCTTTAACCACATAAGCAATTCATCATAGTTACATAATTTAAATTCGGATGATTGTCTTGTTTCACGGGAAGAATGATCATAAGTCTATCTTTATTTATCATTTATCTATTTAAATTATCATTTTAAAAGATTAAAAATGTTTGCTCACTTTAGATCAAAATTATCATTTTCTAAATCAAAACCCAATGTAATAGTTAATCATAAGGGTTATCGAGTAGGCTAAATGTGTTCATGAATTAATACTCGATTCTTACCAACATTATAGTACCACACGACAAGTACATTTGTCTTTTGTAGGCTAAGTGGGTAGCAAAAACTATTTAAACTGAACTAGTGTGAAAATCTTTATCAAAATGTATATATATATATATATATTATATATATATATATAATATATATATATATATATATATAATATATATATATATATATGTGTGTGTGTGTGTGTGTGTGTGTGTAATATATATATATATATATGTATATACAGGCCGGCCCAACTCAAGCCCAAGTAAAACAACGGGTTTGGGGCCCCCCAAAAATTAAGGCCTCGTTTTAATAATTTATAGATAAATATGTATGTATATATTGGGTTTTTTCTTAGACATTACATGAGTTTCTTGTGGGAACATAATCATAAGATTTTAAGTCTAAAAATATATTAAGATTAGTTTATGTTTGAGTTTGTAATTCTTATTTTTGTCATCTCGTGGGAACATGGTTATTTTTGCAACATGAAACAACATCGCACTGGGATGACTATATTTTGAGAAAAGTGTAGTTTTATTTTTAGTGTTAGTTTTAATTTATGTACCTTTTTTCAATATAACTTGTATTTTTAGTTTTAGTTAGTGGATTTTAACATTTTAATTTAATGTTATATTTAAAATTAATATTAAAATAAATAATTACAATTCGAGTGATAATGGAGTGACATTTTAGGGATGGGAGAACCATTACCTTCACTTTTATGGCGGTTGAAGTGGGCTCGGTGGTAGCAATCCGTCAAGTAAACTAGCAACCCTGATTAAAAGAAACACACGATGATCTAACACCACTGATGATAACTATCTATGAAAACTAAAAAAAGTTATTCGAAAATTGTTAATAACCATAAAATATATAAAGTTGATGTTGACTCGTTGGTTTGTCATGTTTCAAAAAGGAAAGCTAAGAAGTAAAATTGAAGTTTGTGAAGTCAAGGATGAAATTTGGTACTTCATTGTCGTTTTTAAAGATAGTAAGTATAAAAATAGTTGTTATTTATTTGAAATTACTTTTAAATCTGGTTAAAAATAAATAATTAAAATTCAGGAGAATTTGAGAGAACCATTTCTTTATTTTGGGAAAAATTAAGAGATTTTATGAGATTTTATGACAACCACTCCCTTCACTAGGAGTGTTCAAACAATTTACCTAGTTCGTTTTATTAAGTTATGAATATTTCCGGGCCTATCCATTAATCGAATGAAATTGAATTTATATAACTAAACGGAATTCAAAATTCAGGTTTGGTCGAATTCAATTAAGTCTGGCTAAATTCAGAAAACTAAACCGAAAATAAGATTTTATGAAACTGATAACCGAACAGAACATCAGATTCACAATTCGAATACGGTTAGAAACCGTACAAAAAACCAAATTCACAATTCAGATACGCATAAAAACTATATGATTCAATTTTTTTTGGTTACTGATACAACACAATCTTTTTTTAACACCCCTACCCCACCCCTCTTAAAAAGTTGTTAAAAGTAGAACATGCAATATTATTATAACATAATATTATAATGCTTTCACAATTGACAAAAACCGCGGCCATATTATATATATATATCTATTGATACACACCACCAAAGTCCACATTCACTTTCATCTTCTCCACCTCTTTTCCGATCACCTCCGGCGACCTTGTGGCCGGAAGCAGTCACCTCCGCCGTGATATCCGATGGACGAAAACTATTTGCAACTGTTCGTCGACGAGACGTCGTGGACCAATCGGATCGTGCTGGGAACGCTGCTGCCGGCGAAGATATGGGAGCCGTTACCGCACTTCTTTCAAACATGGCTCCGGAATTACACCGCCGGAACCCTAGTTTATTTCATCTCAAGTTTTCTATGGAGCTTTTACTTTTATTTCTACAAGCATAACGTTTATGTTCCTAAAGGTATGTTATATTTTTCATATTCATCATGGTTTATTTTTAAAATATTTGTATTTTGGGTTGTTTTTTGTTTAATTATATGTCATATGATGAGTTTAATTTTTTTTTTTTATGATCTGATATTCTGATATAATGGAAATTGATTAATGCACTATGAATTTGTTACTTTCTATGTGTCGTATTCGATGGAAAAGAATCTTAATTATAATTAACATACTGATGTTTGAATTACAAAGTGAGTTTACATTTAATATAGAAGATGATTATGTAGTCGTTTATCCCGTTGAAAGACCACTCACTTTATTTCTAGTGAACACTACATGTAAGTAAAACATTTGGTTTATATAAATTTTTTTATCGACTATCTTTCATCTTTGACAAATTAATCTATGCATATCTTATTAATAAGGTGTTTGAATCAAAGAATACAAAAAGTAAGAAAACAATTCTTCACATCATCACATGGGTGTTCTTGCATAATGCCTAAAGGCCGGCAACGTGGTGGATCCAAAAATAGCTTAATTATTTTCTATTTAGAATTTGATTAAATTGAAAAAGAAAATTACATGATTGCATGTGCATTGTGATGGGGTTCAGGCTGGATATTAGATTTGAAGTTTAAGATATTTATTTCGACAGAAAAAAAGAGATCCGAAAGGAAAAGAAAACAAACTCTTATTGAAACATGTCATTTTCAATTGACAATAATAATAGATGTTGATTAAGAAGTAAAGCTGTTGTAACTTGGTTCTTCTCTTTCAATTACTAAAATATGTTATTTTGACTATTTTCTATTGATTATCTAATGACTAATGACTAATGACTTATACTCTAGCATATTAATTGATTTAATAATTGCCTCTAAAAATTTCCTTGTAATCTTTTTTAACTAAAAATATATGCCTTTGATTCAAATGATATTTCTCCCAACTAACCTTCTTAGGGAAAAACCTATAGTTAAGAAAACTCAATGACTAACCTTTACTCAACAAAAATAAAAGTAACAAAAATAAAAATAAGAAAAGTATACACTTGTTAACGCACGTAGATAAATCACACATGCTTCATACAGTTTCATGATAACTATGAATTGAACCTAGTATATCTGCTACAAGTGATAGAGTATGGACACTTTCTCTTTATTGATGGATCTTGTGTAATGGATCTACACAAAAGACAATTGAAGAAAACGACTTTTGTTGAATGGTTTTATCACCCATTGAAATTTGAAAACACTCTTAAATAATTAGGTAGATATTAAAATAAAAAAAAGAAGTCGAAGTCCTAAAAGTAATAAGAGGCAGTTCATTAATATTAATATCAGAGAGCCATAGACAGGCCACGGGGAGATGAATTAATATTAAAAAGTTGTAAGGTTTAATAGAAGTAACCAACTTTGTTGACATTTTTTAAATTATTTCTTTTAACATCAATAACGTTTTAATATGTCATTACTTTATATAAAAATTATATTATAAAAGTTAATGTTTTTTAATCTTTAATATGAGTAAGTTATTATTATACTTTTTAACATTGCTTTTGTGACTAGGGTTTCAACTTTTTGTACATGGTGTTTTATGTTTTCTGCACATGGAGTTTATCATCTAAATGTTAATTTTAACAAACATTTTAGATTTTCCCTGGTGTTTTACATTTTGAGGCTAAATTACATGACGTTTAGTTTCTTATACCTGGACGTCAATTTTGTAGATAGCGTTTTTTGTTTTGTGATGACGTTTTACCATTTGAGCGTCAGATTAATACATGACGTTTTTAGTTTGTCATAGCATTTTATCATCTAGGGGCGCGCGTGTGTGTTTATGAAACATATTTGCACATTCCCCCTTATACATAGAGTCAATCTCTTGTGTTCTCCTAGCCTTCTTAGGATGTTATATCTGATGGGTTTGATAGAACACAAGAAAACAAGTTTAACCTTTTAAACTTTCTGAAAAACGCAGCGGAAGTATAGCATTATAACATGTTTATAATCTGAAAATTTCATGTTCTCAATGATGTTTTAAGATGGAGAAACAAACCCAAATCAAAAGGGATCTTTTGTATGTGAATAAACATGCTATGTATACATAAAACAACATAATATGACAACCACAAAAGGGCTGCCATATCTACCTTTCTGCAGCCCTAAAATCGACCAAAGAAGAGTAGAAAAGATGCTAAAAATTCGGCCAAAACTCCAAGGAAGGAGCCCTCAAGCTTGTATACCCCAAGCCTCCTTGCAAAGCACCTTCTTGTTAGGAAGATTCAACACCAAAATCAACACAAAATGGCTCTCAAAACTCCTAATGCTGCTGCTCCTGGCTGTAGCTATTGTGAGAGAGAGAGAGGGATTATTTTGGTTGTTCTTGCATGTATGGAGAGTGGTCAAATGAAGAGTGTAAGACTAATTTAAGTTATGTGTGTTTTCAAGACACCAAAATGGTCCAATCACCATTAAAGGGGCGGCCAAAATAAATTTAAAACCCAAGTTTTCCACTAAAACTTGAACACACACACAATTAAAACTAGTCTTTTGTCACACATCAATAAGTCATCTACTAGACTTATTTAAAATGTGACATATGTCTTCTTTAATTAAACAATTTAATTAAAGTACACTCATATGTTATTAATGTTATTTAAACCCTTTTAAATGACAAAAATAACAATAAACTCATTAACAAACCTTATAATTTGTTCCATCTCATATGCAACTTATTTAGAAAACCCATTTTCTAAATTTGGTGTAGATATTTAATTGCATGATCATATCATCAATTAAATATTAATTGGTGTTTGCTAAGCTTGTCATTGGGTATAACCCGACTTGGATCATAACGTACTAACCACATCAATATTCTAAGTGTCTTGGGCACATAGAATCCTACAATCTCCCACTTGCCCAAGATTCATAGAAGATTGATGCAAGCAGTAAATACCGCCTAACAACGGTTTACTACCCTTAATACGCATGACTTATAGCCATTCAATAATATCATCCCTTTCAAGTACCCTACTTGAAATGATTTAGGTGAATCAATCATTTATCCTTTTGTTACAGATGTCATGTTAAATCCAAGAACACAGAATGATCATTCCTTGTTGATTTAACTTATCAGGCCTTAGACATCTAACTCTCAACGAATAAGAGGAACAATTCCATCTTGACTACATACGTTTCTCACAAACACCTCGTGTCATATCTGAACATACCCTTATGTGCTGTCCACTATTTCAGGACAGTGAAGAATAAGCTCAAGGTATAATACTTGGTGAATATCAAGACCCAATATGTATCTCAGGTCGGAGGATACCAAATGATATTCGCCTTTACACAAATTTACTTATGATCAATCAATAAGATTCCATGTAGTAAAATTTGAGATGCGGGTTAGTCCAGTATTTGTATCCCACAAATATCTATGAACCTTGGTAGCAACCCATTGCTCTATATTCATTCTTATGAATATCAACCAATCCAAGTTCATAATAATCTTACCCTCACACTTGTTCCCACAAGTATGAACGACTACGGACATTTAGAGTAAATAATTTACTCATGGATTAAACATGCTAAATTGGAACATTAATTGAAACATTATAACCAAATAATTTTATTCAAATAATAAAGAGTTCCACATATCCAAATACAAAGTTTACCGATCAAATCCAATCACTAGAATATCGAAGTCCCATGGCACAAGTGTGACCTTCATGCTTTGCCTTTTCAAGGAGCTTCGTGAGAGGATCCGCAATGTTTTGATCCGTGTGAACTTTGCGAATACATATCTTTCCTTTTTCAACTTCATCTCGTATGTAGTTGAATCTCCGCTCAATGTGCCTAGTCTTTTGATGAGCACGAGGTTCCTTGATTTGAGCAATCGCACCTTCGTTATCACAAAAGATCTCTAGGGGTTCCTGAATGGAAGGACAACCCCTAGATCGGCAATGAATTTCTTCAACCATGCAGCTTCTTGAGCTGCTAATGAGGCGGCGACATATTCTGATTCTGTAGTTGATAGAGCCACCACATCCTGTTGGAGCTCTTCCAAGAGACCGCTCCTTCATTCAGAATGAAAATATATCCCGATTGTGACCGAGAATCATCACGATCGGTTTGGAAACTCGCATCCGTGTAACCTTTTACAACGAGTTCCTCATCACCAGATCCATAGATTAGGAACATATCTCTTGTCCTCCTTAGGTACTTAAGTATGTTCTTAACAGCCATCCAATGACTGTTTCCAGGATTTTGCTGGTAACGACTTGTCATGCTTAAGGCGCATGACACGTCCGGTCGAGTGCATATCATGCATACATGATGGATCCAATAGCAGATGCGTATGGGATTGCCTTCATTTTATCTTGCTCATCCTTTGAGCTAGGACATTGAGTCGTACTCAATATCGTTCCTCTTTGAATAGGTACGGTACCTTTCTTAGAGTTCTCCATCTTGAACCTTTTCAAGATCTTATCAATGTATGCACTTTGATTCAAACCAATCAACCGCCTTGATCTATCCCTATAGATCTTTATTCCCAGAATATAGGCGGCTTCACCAAGATCCTTAATGGAAAAACAACTTCCAAGCCAGGTTTTTACACCTTCCAAGGTTGGAATGTCATTTCCAAATAGTAGTATGTCATCAACATACAATACTAGAAAGTTATTGTGCTCCCACTAGCCTTCTTATACACACAAGCCTCATCAGCGTTTTTGATGAAGCCAAATTTCTTTACCTCCTCATCAAAACGATGATTCCAGCTTCTAGATGCTTGTTTCAATCCATAGATTGATTTCTTTAACTTGCATACTTTATTAGGATGTTTTGGATCGACAAAACCTTCAGGCTGAACCATATAAACATCTTCCTCAAGATATCCATTTAGGAAAGCCGTTTTGACATCCATTTGCCAAATCTCATAATCATAATGAGCAGCTATGACAAACAATATCCTTATAGACTTTAGCATCGCAACAGGTGAGAAGGTTTCATCATAATCAACCCTTTGAGTTTGAGTGAAACCTTTGCTACAAGTCTAGCTTTATAAGTATCCAAGTTTCCATTCATATCGGTTTTCTTCTTGAAAACCCACTTACTTCCAACTACCTTGGAATTAAGAGGTGGCACAACAAGTTCCCAAACTTGATTGTCATACATGGATTGCATCTCAACGTTCATGGCCTCAAGCCATTTGTCACAATCCAAATTGGACACTGCATCATGGTATGTGTTGGTTCATCTGAATCTACCACATAGCATCCATCCATGAAAAATCCATATCTTTCAGGTGGATTACTAATTCTACCACTTCTGCGAACGTTTTGTGTGTATTGATCAGCCATTTGATCATCTTCAACATCCTCGTATTGAGTGCTAGCTTCAACAAAACGTGTATCGGGTTGTGGTTCTTGATCCTCCTCAAGATCCACTGTTCTACAGTTAGTTCCTTCCATAAGGAACTTTGCTTCTAAGAACTCACCCTTTCTGGCAACAAACACCTATTGTTCCAATGGATCATAGAAATAATATCCCATAGAATCTCTAGGATATCCAATAAAGATACACTTGGTGGATCGGACATCTAATTTGTTTGGGGTGGGAGTCTTAACATAAGCCTCACAACCCCAGACCCTTAAGTATGATGGGATGGAACTCTTCCATGCCATATCTCAAAAGGTGTCCTTTCCACCTTTTTGGTTGGGGCCATATTTAAGATACGGGCGCGGAGAGCAAAGCGAAACCCCAAAATGATAGAGGTAATGTGCTTCTAGCCATCATAGATCGAACCATATCCAATAAGGTTCGATTCCTCCTCTCAGACACACCATTGTGTTGTGGTGTTCCAGGTGGAGTGAGTGTGAGACAATCCCACAACTCCTAAGATGATCTTGAAAAGCATCACTTAGGTATTCACCTCCTCTATCGGTACGGAGAACTTTAATTGACTTGTTGAGTTGATTTTCCACTTCATTCTTGAAGATTTTAAACATTTCAAAAGCTTCATCTTTGTGTCTTAATAAGTACACATACCCATAGCGACTATAATCGTCGGTAAAGGTAATGAAGTATCTTTCACCATTCCTAGTCATTGGCTTAAAAGGACCACATACATCCGAATGTATGATTCCTAATAAATCTTTTGCCCTTTCGTTAGTCCCACTAAAAGGTGCCTTAGTCATTTTACCTTGTAAACAAGATTCACATACATCAAATGAATCACATTCATTTGTTTTTAAAAGACCATTCTTTTGAAGTGTTTGTATACGTTTCTTGTTTATATGACCAAGACGACAATGCCAAAGATAGGTATCATTCAAGTCCAACTTGAGTTTCTTGGTGTTAGTTTGGTACAATGAACTATTTAAAGCGTTTTCATGAACCAATTCATAAATACCATTAATGGGAATTGCTTTAAAATAGAACATATCATTTAAAGAAACATGAATATCATTTTCAACAAAAGATAATATATAATCATAATGTCTTAATTGGGATACAGAAATAATGTTCCTAGTCAAACTACGAGCATACAAAATATTCTTCAAAATAACATCCAAGCCACTTGGAAGTTTTAGGATGTAGTCCCCACGAGCTTCAACTTGGACTTTGGTTCCATTGCCCATGAAGAGGCTAACATCCCCTTGATTGAAGTCCCTACTTCTTTTGAACCCCTGCAACAAATTGCAAATATGAGTTCCCATCCGGTATCTAATACCCATGTGTTTGAAGATGTAACATTAAGATCAATATGAATCATGTATGTTGTACCTGAGGTCTGCCCGGCATCCCTCTTTGCTTTCAACTCTTGGAGATGGACGGGACAATTCCTTGCCCAATGTCCTATCTCCCCACACTTGAAGCATGGGTCATTAGTAGCAACCTTTTGCTTTTTCTCTTGTGGTTTGGGTGGCACCCTTGCCACCCCTTTCCCTTTTCCCCATACCTTTACCCTTGGCAACCTTTGCCTTGGGTGCGGGATAAGGCCTTTTCTTGTTCCCACCTTCATTGATGGTGAGAACGGGTAAAACCCTTTTACCCATGGCGCCTCGGCCGTTTTAAGCATTGAGTGAAGCTCACCAATGCTCTTGTCCCAAGCATTCATGTTGTAGTTCAACACAAATGTCTCGAACTTCTTGGTAAGGCCATTAAGGATCAAATCCGTGGCCAATTCCTTCGAGACGGGACAATTAAGCCTCTCGAGGCGGTCAATATGACTTTTCATCTTAAGTACATAAGATGAAACAGATTGGTTATCGTCCATACGACATGCATGGAGTGCTCGAACCGTTTCGAAGCGCTCAACCCTGCTTGCTGTTGAAACGTTTCCTTCAGCTGGGTTATCATGTCATAAGCTCCGTGATGTTCATACTCCTTTTGGAGATCCGGAGTCATGCTCGCTAGCATGAGACAAGACACTTGGACGGAGTCCTCAGTGTACTTCAACCAATCGTTGAAAGCCTCCTCATCATCCTCAGTAGGTTGATCGGGGATAGGGTCGTCTAAAACATATGATCGTCTCTCTTGCTTGAGAACGATTCTCAAGTTTCGATACCAATCAATAAAGTTGTTATGATTTAGACGTTCCTTTTGGAGGATCGCTCGTAATGATTGGTTGGACGCGGATGAGTTATCGTGATTTTCATTGTTAGTGGCCATCTACAAAATTTAACAAAGGTCTATTTAGTATTTTCGATATTGCTATTTTTAATAATTAATGCCTTTTAAGGTCATTTTTATATTAAAATATAGAACCCAACATTACATTTAAATTGTGGTTAGGTGACCTTTATCCCACGATTTAAATTAATAAGGTGGTCAACGATTGACGGTTGCAACCATTTGCAACTTCTAGAGGTATGGGATCGACTTTAAACATCATATGTAAAGTCGGCATGTTAATCCCATCAACACCATTTGGAAACCATATTTAGGTGATCCATTTAACATGGTTTGCAAATCAAGTTATCCTACTTGCACACACGTGTAAGTTTACCCACATAAGTGTTTAGGTGACCTTTATCCCACCAATGTGGTATCCCCACCTTGAATCACAAGTTCCCTCTAAATGGTTAGGTGACCTTTATCCCATTTAGAGTTTCCAAATGACTCAAGTGTTGTGCAAAAGGACGGTGTTGAACTTGTTTGTTAAAAGTTTAGAGATTTCATAATTCTAGTTTTAGAAAACTCTATGTACTTGTATTTGCATGCTTTCAAATACAAGGTACCCTATGGTCCTTTGATTAAAACCAATTTTAATCTTTAAAATCATTAAATCATTTTAATAACCTTTTATTACTTTTAATGATTAAGAACTACCAATTTTCAGCTTGTAAAGTTTTGTTAATGAGTTTGTAATGTATGACAAAATATCAACCAAACAATCAAACAAGCATAAACATAAACAACCATAATGTGCATAACCCTAGCTACTATTGTGACCACACTTGTTTGCCATCACAAGTGTGGTCATTTGGTCTTTCCTAAGGGTTGAAATCAACACAAAATTGAGGTCATCATAGACCCCCACTTGAACTTGCATCCATATGCTTCAAGTTCGATGTCTTTGATGTCCATCTTTGGGTCTTGATCTTGTGCATCTTCCTTTTACAAAAATTGTATCCTAATACATTTTCTAATAAAAGAAATGCACCTAATCTATTAATTACATAACCAAATGAATAAATAATTACAACCCAAATAATAAACATAAAAATTACAACCCATTGAATGAATAAAACCAACCATTCCAATCATCCAAATCAAAAGGCCAAAGGCTAGGTTATGCACACTAACATCCAATGATCATATCATCAAAACATATAATGAAACCCCATTTAAAACCACCAAATTCAGCCAACATAAACTGAAATTTTGGGTTTTAAGCATTGTCCAAACAATCAACATTTCATAATATATATCTTTCAAGATCTAATCACTAGCATGTGTGATATGACCTTGAAAGTTTGGGGAATCATTCATACAAAATATAGCAGCCCAAAATCAGCCATAATAAGTAGATAACACTTCTTTAAAACCGATTTTAAAGACTATGAACAAGCAAGTTATCCACATAACCGGCTCTTGATGCCATTGATGGGTTTGATAGAACACAAGAAAACAAGTTTAACCTTTTAAACTTCTGAAAAACGCAGCGGAAGTATAGGATTATAACATGTTTATAATCTGAAAATTTCATGTTCTCAATGATGTTTTAAGATGGAGAAACAAACCCAAATCAAAAGGGATCTTTTGTATGTGAATAAACATGCTATGTATACATAAAACAACATATATGACAACCACAAAGGGGCTGCCATATCTACCTTTCTGCAGCCCTAAAATCGACCAAAGAAGAGTAGAAAAGATGCTGAAAATTCGGCCAAAACTCCAAGGAAGGAGCCCTCAAGCTTGTATACCCCAAGCCTCCTTGCAAAGCACCTTCTTGTTAGGAAGATTCAACACCAAAATTAACACACAAATGGCTCTCAAAACTCCTAATGCTGCTGCTCCTGGCTGTAGCTATTGTGAGAGAGAGAGAGGGATTATTTTGGTTGTTCTTGCATGTATGGAGAGTGGTCAAATAAAGAGTGTAAGACTAATTTAAGTTATGTGTGTTTTCAAGACACCAAAATGGTCCAATCACCATAAAGGGGCGGCCAAAATGAATTTAAAACCCAAGTTTTCCACTAAAACTTGAACACACACACAATTAAAACTAGTCTTTTGTCACACATCAATAAGTCATCTACTAGACTTATTTAAAATGTGACATATGTCTTCTTTAATTAAACAATTTAATTAAAGTACACTCATATGTTATTAATGTTATTTAAACTCTTTTAAATGACAAAAATAACAATAAACTCATTAACAAATTATCCTTATAATTTGTTCCATCTCATATGCAATTTCCTTAGAAAACCCATTTTCTAAATTTGGTGTAGATATTTAATTGCATGATCATATCATCAATTAAATATTAATTGGTGTTTGCTAAGCTTGTCATTGGGTATAACCCGACTTGGATCATAACGTACTAACCACATCAATATTCTAAGTGTCTTGGGCACATAGAATCCTACAATATCTTGTTAACTCTCCCTAACTAATTAAGATTGATATAAAACGATATAATTTATTAAATAAGAAATTACATTGTTTTAAGTATTTGAACATACTTAGTGTTATTATCATTGTTACATGTTCAAATTCTAATCACAGGTTAAGGATTTTGTCTGTGTTGGTTAGAAGAAATTAAGTGAAAACCAAAAAAATAATATCAAATTCGATCAAGTACCTTAGTTATTTTTTTAAATAGTTATGAACGGTGTATTACCTTTACACGATCATGACATGTGATCATCTAAAGTTCTCATCATAGTTCTTAATTTACCTATTGTAACTACATCTTAATTATTATCATATGTTCTTGTTTATTAAACCTGAATGGTTTGCAGATGCTATTCCCTCTAGGAAAGCTATGTTGCTACAGATTTATGTTGCAATGAAAGCAATGCCATGGTACTGTGCTCTTCCCACGGTCTCGGAGTACATGGTTGAAAACGGTTGGACCAGATGTTTTTCGCGGATAAGTGATGTCGGATGGTTCTCTTATGCTTTTAATTTATGTTTATATCTCGTAATTGTTGAGTTCGGCATCTACTGGATGCACCGAGAACTGCACGACATCAAACCTTTGTACAAATACCTTCATGCAACTCATCACATCTACAACAAACAAAACACACTTTCACCTTTTGCCGGTATGTGTCTTTTAAAAACTATCTTGTTTGAGACATGCATGAAGATTAATGATAACAGTGTTAATTTGATACTAAATCTTGTATGATGATTGTGCGTCAGGATTGGCGTTCCACCCTATAGACGGGATATTGCAAGCGGTACCACATGTGATCGCGCTATTTCTAGTGCCAACACATTTCACGACTCACATAGGGCTATTGTTTATTGAGGCAATATGGACTGCAAATATTCATGATTGTGTAGATGGGAAGATATGGCCGGTTATGGGTGCGGGATACCACACGATTCATCACACAACTTATCGTCATAACTATGGGCATTATACGGTGTGGATGGACTGGATGTTTGGTACGCTTCGTGATCCTGCAGAAGATGAGACCAAAAAGATGTGATTTTGATATGCGGTTAGGTGCTGGTGACTTGTTTTTTTGTTGTGTGGTGTTTATGTAAATGGTTTGAGTTATCATTTGGATTCGGATTCATTTGGTTTTTTAAGCTAGTAATTGCGTATGTTCTCTAAATGATCATATATGGTTCATAATCATCATTTATACGGTAGAGCCATTTTTATAGTTTTCATATCACGAATCATGTGCTCTCGTGTCATGTGACGTTCAAGTAAATGATGGGTAATAATCATATCAATGAAGCTTATGAAACGGTGTCATATCATGTCACGTGGTCAAATCTTCTTGCGAGTATACTATTGTGAATATACAAAGAGATATTTTGTGTCCTTGCAACTTATTTAGAGAATTTTGTTCAATACATCTTAAACACGTAACATATTTAGTTTGAAGCAAGATATATATATCTTCATTATTACAAAACAATTATATAGAAAAAAGTGATCAACCAACTAAGCTAACTGAACTAACTAACTTTCTAACTAACTAACTAACAGATAGATAAATAAAGCAAAGCTAAGATAATCACACCCAACTCAACTTGAATAGAAGAACATGATGTTATGTGCAAAAAAACACTTTTAAGAATATCAGCAATTGTTCCATAGGAGTAAGAGTCAAAGTAAAGAGACCATTGGTACTAGTAAAGTATTGGTGAAAAGCTGGATTGTAACACCGATACCTTTTCTAGACTCGGAGTTCAAGTTCAGTGAGACCTGGACGATTATCATGAACATACGCTACATACACAATTTTAGATGCGAGTGGAAAATAGGTTGCTTTAGGGAACAATACAGAAAACAGAGTTTGACAACCAACGACAGATGAGGGCATACGATTTATCATATAAGCTGCAATAAGGATACTGTCACCGTAGAATCGAGGAGAGACATGAGAATGAAACATGATTGTGCGAAGGGGTTGGGGGCAACCGGCCCTAACCCTAATTGGCCTCAACTTATTTTGTTAAGTTTATAGTCTTTAATATAAATACCCACATATGTACTTGTAATCTCTTATCTTAATAACAAGAAACCCTGGTTGTAGCCCGTGGACGTGGGTAAATTTTTGACCGAACCACGTTAAATCGATGTGTTCTTTACTGTTTTCAATGTATTATGTGCTCATGTGTTTGTGTTGAGTTTCTGCCAAGAGACCAGCAGCACCTTGCTGCTGTCTACTGCCGCCGCCAACAGCCATCTGCAGGGCTGCTGTTTGCAGCCGATAACCACCAGCCTCTGCCACTTATAGCCGCTGCAAGGGGCTGTTCTGTCGAGAACAAGGACTGCTGTCACTGTTATGATTTTCAGGCTGCTGCTTCTGTCTTTGTTTCTAATCAAACAAAACACATTCTATTTTTGGTAATCTGTTCAGTTTGATTAGTTCAATTTAGTGGTTGTTTTGGTTAAATTATTTCCGCTGCATAGTTATGTTTATTACTACTATTATGGATACTGTTATCTCATCACTTGTTATAAAAATCAATTAGTAATACCAACAAGTTCTTAAGGCCCAAGCCATAGTATATTATTGATTTCTGTGCCTTATCTGAATCCTCGGGTCAGCTGCGTACACATAATACCTAATACGAGCAACATCCAGCAAATGAAAATTCTTGTGTTCAACAATACCGTTTTGTTGATTTGTTGATTTGTTGAGGTGTATACAGGCAAGAAGACTTGTGAACAATACCATGTGTTTTCTATATGTAGAGAATTCAAAGGATAAATATTCTTTCACATTATCAATGTGTAAGTTTTTGACAAATTTGTTGAACTGGTTTTTTTTACATATGAATGCAACTCACGAAACGTTGAGCTAACTTCACTATGATATTTGAGTAAGTAAATGTAATAAAACACTGATATGCGAAAGGGAAATTTAGTAGGGCAAGTACCCTAGATATCAGAATGCAAAAGCTCAAATGAAGTATTCATTCGACTAGACAATTTTGGAAAACAGGGATGTCGGGTAAGTTTACCAAGCTAATACAACTCACAATGAAAATTCTCAGAAACAGGAAAATTAGGTCTCCTTGTCCTAGAACCATTGCAAAATGATGACCTAACCGACAATGAGTCTCTATAAATATATATGTTGTTGGGGACAACAATGGGGACATACGATAGAGACCTCTTGATTCATCACTGGTAGTCATCCAGTTCGTCCCTAGTTCCTGAGAGACATAATGAGTAGGATCAAATGTCACAAAACAATATTTGTTTAGTTATTTTACTAACTAAACAAAGGATGTTAGGGAACCTAGAAACAAATAAGATAGAAGATAGGTTTAGGTTTTTCGATCTACTAATCGACCCGCTGCCGTGAACAGGGCTTGAGGATCTTTTTTATAAACGAAAAATGTGCAACCCTACTTCGGATGATAGGTGTTATTTTAATCGGGCCCACCTATCCACTGCACCTCAAACCCTCTTTGGAGGAAACTCATTACTAAAAAAACCTTCGGTGTCTCAACTCTGAGTATTTTGCTCAGACTGAGAATTGAACCTATAACCTCCTACTATTTACATGTTATGGGTACCTCACGTTAACCAATTGAGCTAAAGATCATTGATATATAGGGTTTGAGGATCTATCAGCAAGTCAAACGGATAAGTAAGAACTATCATGTAAACCAGAAAGAATACCTTGATTTCTAATCATGCGATGTGTATCTACAATATCAATCATCCCGGTGAGTCAAGGCTAGAAAACATACCTGAAGGTGCCGAGTTAGTATGAGGACTAGGAGCAATCCACGGTGAGGCAAGCAACTGTCTGAGCAAATAATATTCCTCCTTGGTGAATGTATAACAACAATTGTTTTCATTTCCCGTCGCACCAGACTAAAATTAAAATGGTGCTAAATCACTATTGTCCTGGAGAATAAAAACAGTTAGTGACATTGGCTGATGCTGGTTTACTTGGAATAGAAAACAGAACTAGCCAATCCCGGGCAAAAATACTGTTGGAGATTAGTAACTTCTTGCATGAACAGTAACATCTGGCAAATGAACGAGTTCCAGCGATAAACATTTGTTGCCCATACAACCGATGTCAGACAAGTTGATACCTTACAGTGGTTTCAGTCAGTACCACAGGCTTGAAAGAACAACTAGCGTGTGGGCTGAGCTTGTTGCTCGTACACCTGATTACCTGAGGGCTTGAGGTGGGGGGAACAGTGGTGTTCCAGGCAGAGAGTCAGAAATGCACCTACCTGATGTGATCATAGCACTGAAGGTCTCATCGAAGCCGTATATTACATGAATCGGATAACTAAACACAAGAAACTCAAACACCAATTCATATTCAGATATAATGTTTGTTTTACATAGCAGAAAGTAGATAACAAACACGAAAGATCATTAAAAAACAAGCGGATACATTGTGACCTATGTTCAATGGCATACAAATAATTTTGAACATAGTAAAACTAAATATGCAACAAGACTCACTCTCATAACAAATGATACCAACAGGCCGTCAAGAAAAAAACTTGAGTAACAAGTTACCTTCTTTATACGTCTATTACCATCATAACTCAATCCCATGCAAAACTTGCTCCACAAGCATCACCACACCATCCCCTTTCGTCTTCTAAACATGTCGACACTCATTCGAGACTTCTCAGGCTTGTTTCGCTTCTTTGACTTCTCAAGTCTACTATCTAAACTATTTCTAGAAACTTGTGGAAGGTCAGCCTGCAACTCGAATGTATCTGCGTTACCAGTGGTGCCATTTTCAGATGCTTTCTTCTGATTCTCAACATCTACTGTCGGGTTCTTTGACCCGTTGGTGGTCCCTTTTGACTTTCCAAGGGATAAAACGAACTTTTTCAGATGTCGTATGAACTCAGGATAGAACTCGAGGTTGCAGTGGCCTCCGCCTGTAAGCCACAATGGTTCATACTTGTTCTTGCAAAGCTCCCATAGCTGTTTCCCATGAGAATGATCAACAACTTCATCCGCTGTACCCTGTATTCAGATTCAAACCCGCTTGGTTATATATGTTTCAAGATCCGTTTTCATTTTGTTTCTTTGAAAACCAAAGTTAACAATCTTACGTGAATGACAAGAACCGGGCAGTTCACTAAACCTATTTTCTCGATGTTCTGAAACCAGTGAATACAGAGAATGGATTATTTTTCTATTTGCAAGACTATATAAAATGGAACATCAATATATTAATAAGCATTTATATATTTCTATTATGACCTTATAAATATCGAACCAGTAGGTTCTTTTGACAGGATATAGCACCCTCATGCCCGAGAGGATTGGACTGTGTAGAACCACGCCTCTTAAGTCGGGTATACGCGATGCAAGATCAATGGTGGGACCGCTACCAACAGATTGACCGTATAGGATCAGTTGATCATCTTTAACACCATATTTCTCCTTTAGGCATTTATAAACTGCATCAACGTCCGCGTATGTATTATACTCAGTTGGCTGTTATGAACATAAGGAAGGATGATTGTCATATTATTAGGAACCAAAGCTTTTATTAAATGAATATAGTTGAAAAGGTTTATGATGCGTATATGGAGTTACATAGCGAACCTTTCCGGTCGATTGCCCATAGCCAGAGTAGTCGTATCTGTGCATATACATAAGAGAATAGTTTAGACATTGAGAATGAAGAAATCAGTAGACTTGGAAATGGGTTTATTTGGATAATTTGTTTAGCTAAATGGGTTGATTTGCGTAACTCAAATGGGGCAATTGCATATCTCACCCTCTAAACTAGTAATATTTCATATTTCCTTAAATCATGCTTAAAGAGCACTGTACTTGTGCATTAAAACTTGTGTACTTGTGCATTAAAACTTGTGTTTCTCTAAATCTAGTTATTTTCACTCTAAATGATAAGAAAATCCAAATGAGTGATCATTTTACCCAACACTCATAACTGATTATTACGACACAAGATCGCGATAAGCATTATAAATGTGCATTCAAACACCTGTAAGCATCAAGATTATCCCACAAACATAAAATTTACAACACAATTATAATTCATAACACTCGTTAAAGCTCTAGATGGTTCTACAACTACCTACAGCTTCCACCGACAGGTGTTATATCTCAGCCTATAAATGCAAACCCAAAGTCTTCAGCAAAAGTCCCTACTAGAAAGACATAACATTAAGCTCATGTTAAATCCTAAGACAGGCTTCAAATGAGTCAAAATCTATTCAACAGAAAGAACCATATGATATAATGAACAAATGAACAATAATCTTGAATTGAACAAGATCAAACCCTTCAATTTATTGCCATAAAACTGATTAGACATATTCAACACAACCAAATACCTAAATTACTCGAACGAAGTACTAGATTTCTTGATATATGTGCATAATTATGAACTTAATAAACAACAGAAACATAAATTCTACAGCTGAAAGAACCAATTTCTAGCTAAATTAACCAAATCTCACATAACATGATATCATCAATTGCAAAGATTGTGAAAGGATTCAAAAACATACCCAACAAGATTAACACGAAGACGAAGGCTCAATTCGACGAAAAGCTCGAACATTTGACCCAAATCAGCAGCATTACCATGAGAATACAGAAGTGTAGCAGAAGCTTTAGGGTGTTTAATATGCACTGTCACAATTTCATTACCCCTTTTAGTTCGAAGCTTCAACACATCAACACCTTCCCTCCGAGGGACCTCCGGAATAAAGAGTCTGCCACCGCAAGACTCGTCGGCTTCCACCGTGTACGACGGCGGAGTAGGTGGGAAGAAGGCGAATTTAGCAGCGATTGATGACGTCACTCCACCCATCTATGGTTCGATTCATACATAAAGCTTCGAACTTTTTAACAATTTGTGGTTCTGGGGTACGAATTGGGTGTTGAAATCGATCAGATCTCCGTTTTTCTGGGGGATTTGGGGTGAATAACACACAGTGATGATAATTGCAAGTGAGGACAATAGGTTGTGGGGCGACAGCGGTGAGCTGCGATGTGTCACTGGTGGTGGGGGCGGCGCGTGGGTTTTAGCTCCGGCTGATTAAGGGGCGGAGGTGGTGGTGGTGGTGGTTGCAGCGGCGCCGGCGGCGAGTACCGACGCTTTACTAGTGGCGGTTTTTGTTCATCTGGTTGTCTTCTTGGGTTAAGCTTTTGGTACTTGATTGTCACAAGTGAGGTATAATAGGGTTCAAATTTATGAAGTTTTCTCCTATCATAGTGATCAATTTGGTCAAAATTATGGGTTAGTATGATATTATTCTACAAGTACGTTTAATTAAAAGTTAATAAGACAAAATATGTCATATGAAAAGATTAAGTTTATATCAACTTTGAAAAGTAAGAGGTTACTTATTTTTAATGATTAAATTACTATTTTATTCGGTTGTTTAAAATAATTATTTTCATTTGAAGTTTAAAAGTATCTATTAAGTAAAGAAATCCATTCACCCAGTAACCTCATTTATTGAATTACGTTAAAAGCTCCTCGTGCCTCCTATATAATGGGTATTCTAATCAATACAACTTGAAAAAAAAATCTTTTTGGATTTTACTTTCAGACTCGACACTTACAATCGATTGATTTCACAACCTGCAATTATTTGTCAATTGGCTTCATAAGTTGCGACTTCTCATCAATCAATACAACCTACGATTCCTCTATCGATCGGCTTCACAAGTCGTAAAAACTCATCTATTGGCTTCACAGAACTGAAACTCCTCTATTAATCCTTCAAAGAATCTATCTTCATAGTTGTTTCGTTGTGATATGTTTCGAAACAAGATTATGAATTAGATCCTTATCAAGTTTATGGTGAGTTTGCATTATTATTCTTTTAAATTTATTGTTTACTGTCATTGTTGTTCTATCTTGTGTTTGTTTGATTTTATCCAGAGCAAAATGTATCTTTTTATTATTATGATTTTTTTTCTACATTTGTTTGCTGTATTTTTATTTGATTGCATTTGGTTTTTTAGGTTAAATGATAGCAACAAAACATTTTATATAAAAAGGTTTTTTTTCATGTTAAATTGATTAAAATTTCTCTCACATGGGGGCTTTTAAAGAAATTCATGAATGAGGTTAATATAGTTGATGAAAATTGTTATTTAATGCAAACTATTGAATTAAAATGATTATTTTACTGCAGTTTTTAGCAAATCTTAGAGATAGAAATATAATTTATTCTATTTTTAATATCAGCTTCGTAACATATTTAGAATCTAAAATTAATTTGCGTTATAATTTCTCTTTCATAAATAAAGTTTGGTTCAAATAGGAATTGATCCACCCGACTTCGAGCACTAACATTAGCGAAATAAAAATTTGAATCTTTGCATAACAATCTTATGGAAACAATATCAACCCTAGTCAACATGTTTTTTACTATGCTTGTAGCAAACACTTAACTTATTGATGAAATTATATCGACAAATATAGATAATTGGCTAAAGAAGAGAACATCCATTTTGCAAATATGAATACCATTCTTTAACAATGTTGGTTTGTGAATTATATTATACCTGTAAACATCTTAATTGCTTATGTTGAAGGAGAGTATCTATCTTTATCTTCATAAATGGTAAAAGAGTGTTTGAGGGGGTGTTCGAGTCTATGTGGTACGCTGCCGGGCATAACAATGGTCCTAACTTTAATTGGCATAAGGTAGAAAGCTAAAAAATATATATGCAGTAAATATAAAGAGTTGTAGCATTTATGCAGCAAAATAATTTATATCCGTGTTAGAATTCATGTGAAGACCTCACAAGAAATTGATTTGTTTTATTATTTTGTTATCGTAAGAATCATAATTGAAAACGATGTGCATTTAGATGGTTTGGTTAATTGTATTTGGCACTTTCTATTTGAAATGATATTTCTCATCACTACCATTACACGATGATAAAGAAAAGCAAATTATGACCCAAATTCGACAAACTTAGGTTGATAAGTTTAATATGTATGATAAGTCATAAAACTTAATCATGTTCATTAATGAAAAGACATTGAAATTGGTCATGGGATTAAAACATAAACCATTATCACAAATTTTGGATCGAAAAGTAGGAAAAAAGTTTGTCTATTCCTTTAGTTACAAGGTCTAAAGCGATAGGTAATAAACAAAGTTTGCTATTGAGATAAAGGAAAGAGAGCATAAAAGAAAGAAAGGTTTAGGCTTTCATATCTTGCTTTACGTCGCTACAAGTTTCAAAGGGATCTTGATTGATAATCAGGTTGGACCAATTCTAGCCTCTGACCTTTACTGATTTGGACTGTAAGTGTATTATGTAAGTAACTTGTTATAAGGTGATACAAAGTTAGGGTCTGTATAACACCTCTAACATCAAATTTATGTGTGTAATAACCGATGTATATGGTGTAATGTGTGCAATGTGTATGTATGTATATATAAGGGAGGGAGAGAGGGATGACCTTTGCAAATCTTGGTTGACTTCATGAAGTCATCGTTAAGTTTTCATCAATAATGTTCTATTAAACTTGAGAATGAGCTATACTATATAACACAAATATGATGTTTGTTAAGTTGAAGACTTAAGGTTATACGTATATTCCTCAACCATGCATAACTATGCATTCAATACTTGTTTTTATTTCCTGTCTGGTTCTTCTTGTCAGTAACAAATTAAATTTGTAGTCCATATTCAAAAATTCTAGTTATGTTGCACAAGTCATAAAATCATCTAGAAAAACATGTTTTTTCTTAATATAACCTATAAATATATACATTCTTATAACGCCAAAAAGAAAACTACTGATTCGCGTCATCAAATTCAACTCATGAAAAGTTAAAAGGAAAAAGTGTCATTCCATTCTTAAAAACCACTATCTATAAAAAAATAAGATTAGGACATTTCACATCAATTAAAAAAAGCTAATTTTTTCTAGTTTTTTTTATTTATCTTTGTCACACGGTATATGCTTTTTTGAAAAACAACAATAAATCTAAATGCACTCATGGTTAATCTAGTTAGCTGTTCGATTTGTGAAAAGTTGTTGAGGAAACTTTTTTTATAATCAAAGAATCCATCCTCTTTATTAGTTTTTAAATGCAACTCTTTTGTTTTTAATGCTTTTGGTTCAAACTAAATATTTAGTAAAAGTTTGAACAGACTTCATACTCGGAATAAAACATACCCCAATAATGTGTAGCCCCTTTTGCTCATTTCTATACAATAAAAAGCAACAACATGAAAAGACCCCACGATAAAGAGCCACATCTCCATTATGAAAGTTCTGGTGGGTCAAATATTAATTTATTTTATCTAGTTTAACATTTTTTGTTAGTTAGACGTATAAAGCAAAAAATTATTACGAACATTGAGAGCATTAAGCTACACGATGTAGAGTCGGTAGCAAGCTCGATGATTAGATGAAAGGTATATTTTCCCGCATGTGGAATCATGTAAAATATATTAGCATATTTCTATTTACAACTCAAAATAGTGAATGAGCTTTTATTGCTCTTTTATTACCACAAAGATCTTGGTTTTTCAATTAAAATGATCTTATTTGTTTTAATTTATAGTAACACCTTAAAAGTTTGATGTTTTGAAAATATTATAATTTTCAATAATAAACAAGAAAAAATCTATCGAATAGTGGGAGTTGTTCGACTAGAAAGATAATAAAATTTATAAAATCAAATAAATTTCAACTCATGTGGCAAACATTAGGGACTACTTATGTTATTTATAATCTTGATATCTTTTGATGATAGGATCCTTTATTCGGCCTTCACAAACTGAAAGCGGGAGCTAATAGTGTGTGTTTTTATGGTGTATGTTGGAGTTGGTTGTGCTTCTGCTATTTCACTTTAGTACAAAAGTGTTATATGTCATTCCTAGAGTTGCAAGGTAATAGTGACGTATGGTTGTTCTAGGTGTTGTCTTTTGTTAATAATTTTGTTAAAAGTTAGTTAGTAAGAATAGAGAGATAATATACTCATTCTTATATGGATGTCTTCATCTTCTTCTTTGTAATCATTCGATTGAATGAGATGTTCCATCTGAGAGGGTGAATCATTTTGTTAGTTGCTTTCATTTTTTATTCAATTGTTAGGTAAGCGAGTTGATTTTAGTGTTAGAATTCTACCATAGGTATCAAAGCTACGACTTAAATCGATTCGATTAGACGATCGTCTTGATTGGGCAGTTTAATGTACACGATCAATCAATTGAGGGAAAATATGGTGACGGCCAAGTTCGACTTAGAGACGTTCGATGGAAGGAAGGAATGATTTCAGTCTCTGGAGGTTAAAGATGCGAGCACTTCTAGTATATCAGGGTTTGCTGGAAGCACTGTCAGGAGGTCAAGCGAAGATCCCTGAAGGGGCATCTGATGACAAGAAGAAGGAACTTCTAGAGAAGTGGAAGGATATGCTCGAAAAGGCTCACAGTGCTATAATTCTGAGTCTTAGGGATCGAGTGTTACGAGAGGTTTCGGAAAAGACCACAACAAGTGGTGTGTGGACAAAACTCAAAGGATTATATATGACAAAGTCCCTTGACAATCGATTATATCTAAAGAAAATATTTTACATATTCTAGATGAATTTGGGTAAAACTCTCGAAGATCACATTGATGAGTTTAGTAAGTTGATTTTAGATCTTTAAAACATTGACGTCTCTATAGAATATGAAGATTGAGCAATTATATTTTTGGCCTCATTACTACAAGTGCATGAATATTTTGTGGATACTTTGATGTAGGTCGGGATACTCTTTCCATGTATAAAGTCATTGCTAGAATGAATTTAAAAGAGCTCCATAAGAGGTCTGAGGTAAAGGAAGAAGGGGCTAAGGGATTGACTATGAGGGGAAGAACTGAGCAAAGAACTAATAAGTTCACATCAGGAGCAAGAACAAAATCAAGAACAAAGACGAGATGTTTCATTTTTCAATAAGAAAAGCACCTTAAAAGGGAATGTCTTGATCAATTCAAGAAGAAGAAAGTTGAGCCTAGTTACCCCAATAATCTAAGCACTCATTCACTAAACGGTGGATCAAATTGTACGAGAGTTTAGATGTCTTGGTCATTTCCAAGTTAATACCAATAGTTGACTGGATCTTGGACTCTGGGTGTTCATACCATATAACACCCAAAATGGCTTTTTTCAAAGAGTTGAAGATGGGTTCCCAAGGTGTGGTACAACTAGGTGATGATAGGTCATGTAAAATTAAAGGATTGCGGTTAGTGAAGTTCAAACTGGCTAATGGCTCTAAAGTCACCTTACATGAGGTAAGATATATTCCTAGTCTTAATAGAATCTAATATCTTTAGGGACATTTAAAGTGAATGGTCATGTGATAAACTTGAAAAATGGGTAGGCCAAAATAATAAAGGAGTCAATTTGCTTGTTGTCTGAAACTAGAAAGAGTAATAACACTTATGTGTTAGATGGGTGTGTTAAGGCTAGGGTGCTAATGTGTCGCAACTCTCGCGAAACCATACATTCTTTGTTCTTATGTTTCTTTGTATTGGGTGTTCAGATATTTTAGAAACCCCATCATAAGCAAGCTTCTGACCTTTTATCGTTGTTATTAAATCTGGTGTTTAGTTTTAACCTGATGTTTTAATTTTCGGGACGAAAATTCTTTCAACAAGGGGATGATGTGACAACCCGAGTTTTCAGGCTAACATCACAACCCTCACAAACCTCTTTCTCGATAATTGACAATAACATTTATATATATATATATAACAACTTTATTATTGTAATTAATAATAACTAACCTAAAACTTAATAAACCAAAACACAATTTAAGTAGACTTAGGGGGAGCATTATGCAAATGGGCTGAACTCGAGGGACCCGGTGGGAGATGTGTGGGCTCATAACCGACCCACCTTCGGTTCTTCTCCATAAACTTTGAACAACCTCACATTCGCAACCCTAAACCATTGAAACCTCATCTGCCGTCAAAACAACCACCCTACCACACTTGAATAATCATCCTTGGCAGCACCCGTCCCATTGGCGAGTTCTTGCTTGTGATCACCACATCTCCGGTAGCCTCCTTTGTATCAAACGACACCGCGATCAACCGCGAGTACCCAACGATTTAGCGAACCGGTGGTCGCAAACAGTGATCGAACCCGCCTCGAATTCGCTCGGTATGATTTATCGACTATTATTCTTGTTTACTACGTTTTGGTTTCGGGTTCGGCGGCGGCAATCGGGTTGTCTTGGGTATGTGTTCTTGATAAGTGTTGTCATGAATCCATTGTTGGTGTGCGTCGAGTGGTTCTTCTTTGATGTATGCTGGAATCGTTTCACTTTTTATGCATATATAAATGCATGTGTATGTGCCTTTTTGCATATGCATGTGAGTGTGTCTTCTGTGTATATATAAATGCATGTGTGTGTTTATTTTTGCAGCCAGGGGTTGAGTGTGTGTGTGTTAATGCGTAAGTGTGTGTGATGATGCATGTGTAGGTGTGATATTGCGTGTGTGTGGGGTGATGCATGTGTGCATTGTGAGATGCATGTGTGTGGGTGTATTCTGTTGTGTGTGATGTCACTGTGTGTTTATGGGTATATTTTGCAGATGGGTTCATGGATTTGGTTCAACATATTCATGCATATGTGAGGAATGAAAGTGGGCGCATGGGGGGTGAAGGTGGATGCATGGAGTGCACCATGCGTCCATGCTTGTGTTTTGTGTGTTGTTGGTGGTTTAGGCGCATAAGCATGGGATAAAAGTGTTGGGCATATATATATATATATATATATATATATATATATATATATATATATATATATATATATATGTATCAGGTTGTAAGTGAAAATGTGATTATATGCTTGTGTGAGTTTGGGTATGCTTGCGTTTGTTTGTGTATGGGGAGTTCGCCGATTAACCGACACCGTAACCGAGATGTCAAACGTGAAATTGTACCTTTCTTATATTATATTCAACAATTAATATTAATAATGTAAATTAATATTAACTCAGGTTAATTGGAACCCAATCCTTTATGCTTACATTTTTGTTGTTGCCCGCATTCGAGGTGAGTCCTCACGGCCCCTATTTTACTTTCTTTCCTTTTTAGGGGAGAAAACATGCAAACGTATTTACAAAATGGTTTTAGTATTATTGATATCGCATGTTACGTTAGTGCAAACATTCTTGAAAAGTCCTTACATTCTCGAACCGTTAGTAATGTGTAGCGAGGTAATTCTGAGTAGTACTACTGGGTTTGACAAACCCCGCCCGGGCTAGTCGCGCTAGCTTGATTGGAGGTCAAACGGGTGCGTTATTGACCTAACATTTGTCATTGTCTAGTGAGACGTGATGGGAAGGAAACAAACATACGAACATGCGAACATACAAACAGTCAGCCTCGGTTCGAAACGCTAAGTAACTTGTTTATAGGCTAGCTACCTATCGATATGCTTTAATTACTTTACCATTCAAACAGTTACAAACATTTTTATCTGTGATAAAACCTGTGAACTCACCAACTTTATGTTGACACACTTTAGCATGTTTTCTCAAGTAACAGACACGCTTAAGCTTATGATGCACGATTAAGGAACGCACTCAGGACATGCATCATCAAACATATTTACTTGCATTGAACATTTTGTTTTGACTTAGCACTTATAACTTTCAGTATTGTTTACATTTCGTTATTCGCTTCCGCACTGTTATTCATTTCAGTTTTATGCTTCCTCACTGATGTTTATTTCTTTTATGCTACTCTGATTTAAGTCAAACGTTTATTTTTAAATTCATTTAGTGTCGTTTGATATGACCGTGTCTGAGATCCTGGTTTGTCACACGCCTCGCGGTAAAACCCCGCACGTGGAATTTGAAGGTGTGACATAATGTTTTAGAGACAACATAAGTTCCAACAGATCTGATTGGGCATCAAAGATTAGGCCATATTAGCACACAATGGTTGTAGGAACTTAACAAGAAACTGTTGTTGGGAGAGTTAAGGACTTGTGATGCTGGTTTTTTTCAACATTGTGTGATGGGAAAATGTTGGATCAAGAAGAAGGTTGGTGCAACCAAAACCCAATCACTTAGACCATTTTGGTGTATCTAATAAAAGGCTTTCGAAGAAAAGTGTGGAACTTCCGAAGGAAATAGAGTTCTTCCGAAGACAAAGTGCAAGATCAACTTCCGAAGACAAACTCTACTTTCGAAGTCAAAGTACTCACTTCCGAAGATCAAGTCTGAGAAAAAAAGATCAGAAGAAAACTTTCAAAGTATGATGAAAATAAGAAGTCCTCAAGCCTCGGAAGAAGTAGCCTCTTCCAAAGTATAAGTGGCTTCGGAAGAACTTGTTCTTCTGAAGCCAACTACCCTTCAGAAGACACTGCTATGAACCTGTGGACATAAGTATGGTGTCTCTGACACTCCGCTGCGGACCTCTGATATACTGCATGGCGCTTTCTTAAAATCCATGTAGTTGATCATACTTTATTCCACTGTTTACCTTTATTAGATAGCACAGTTGCCGACTTTAGTTGGTGACAAAAGGTAAGTCATAGACATGTCATGACTACCATATCTTAGATAAGACATTATCTAAGATATCTTAAACTATAGCTTTGTAGTATTTTCTTTAATTAGAGGATTCCAGCTGGTATCAAAGTATATCCGGCTGTAGGTAGTATTATATATAGTTTCTCATTGTAACTCATGTCATATGCTTGTAAGAGTCTTGTAACACTTTGAGTTGAGAAGCAATATATGCAAGTACCTTGAAAATTGTCTTTCTATGTTCATTGTTACTTATTATATTATTATCAACTCTTAGAGACTCTGCTTCATTCGAGTGTAGTTTAAGTGAGTTTGAGAGAAAAACCAAGTGTTTAGTGACATAAACCGATCCTGCAATTAGTATCAGAGCATTTTAGGCTCTTGATTGTGAGATCTTACCATCCAAATCAATCTATTTTTCACTCCTCCTTACAACTTACTCAAAAATGGCCCTCAACAAATCTGAAGTAGAGATGGGAACCATGACTAAAGCTCCCATCATCACTCCTGAAAACTTCAGGTCATGGAGCAGACGCATGGAAGGGTTCATCAGGTATCAAGACAACAAAATGTGGACATCCATTGTGAATGGCCAATATAAACCCAAGGTGGCTGCACCTGGTGGAAATAGGGCCATGATAGAAAAAGGCTGTTGAAGACTACTCTGATGAGGACCGAAAGAAGATGGATATTGACAGCAATGCTATGACTATTCTTATGAATGCAATACCCAACTCCATTATGGTGGGGTTTGAGCATTTCAAGTCAGCCAAAGAACTGTTTGATGTACTTTCTCAAACGTACTCTAGCTCAAATGACTCCAAGAAGGACTCACTGAAGCAGCAGTTTGAGAACTTCACCTACATCACTAGAGAGACCCTCAACCAACAATACTTCAGGTACATGGATCTCATTTCGTCTCTTAGTCTGTGGGAATCACTCCTGAACTTAGAGACCTCACAAGAAAGTTCATAAGTGCTCTTCCTAATGAGTGGACGTTCTACTATGTCTCTATCAAGAGGATAGAAAATCTGAACACCCTCACTATGACCGAACTCTATGGCATCCTTGATGGATACCGCTTGGAGATGGAGAGCAAAAGAGGCCATCAGACAAGAAGATCCCTGAGTCTTCCTGCTAGCAACGCCTTAAAGGTTGATGAAGGCTCAGGACCCACACAACCTCAACAGTACCTGACATACACATAGTAGCCATCCTGCTCATCTGGACCATACATTACACTTCCTGAGACTCCCAGGTCTCAACAGGCTTAGCATGGTCCCTTTCAGGTCAACTGTGCATTTGTTTCAGGAAATGGACACTCTAGTGATTTTCAATACTGCTTTGATGATCTAGAGTGCTTCAGTCCAGATGATGTAGAATATGTGGACATTGTCCAACAAATGGGTCTTTTAAACTACAGAGCAAAGAAGTTCTTCAAGAGAACTGGAAGGCAGTTTCCCTAGAACCCAACCAACTGCAAATTTGGGTTTGACAAAACCAAGGCCAAATGTTACAACTTTAACTAGCTTGGTCATTTTGTAAGGGAATGCAAGGCTCCCAAGTCAAATGCGGGAACCCCATAGGCCTCCACACATCCCTCTACATCAAAGCCCTCTAGAAAGTCGACTGAGCCAGCTGCAGTGGCTCAAGAAGTTGACTGAAGCTTTATGGTGCAAGATGTGACTCCTGCTCAAGCACTCATGGCAGGAATAGACGACAATAAGATATATGAGCATCTATGTACTCCTGCATGTGTTGCTAAGGTTAAACTGTATCAGGACTACAATATGGAAATTAAATATGATATTAAGTCTTTAAATGTTTTAAAATTTGATTTTAAAAGGGTTGAATCTGACTACCAAAGAAAAATTGAAGAGTTAGAGAAAACTGTGTCCCTATTAAAACATGAACACATAAATTATAAGACTCAAATAAACAATTAATATCCAAATTATCTGAGGCTCAAGCCCAGCTTGTCACTGCTGAGGCTCATGCCAGGAAGTATGCTATTTCTGAGCAAAACTTAATCTATTATTGCATCACCCCCCACTCCAAAATTTGTTATCAAAACAAAGGAGGGTTGGGGACAAATGAAATTGCTCCACCACACTCTTATGAGTCTATAAGACAACCAAGGTGTGGTACTGAAGAGCAGGAGGTCCCATCTACTGACCCATCTTCACTTGAGTTGAAGAATGATGCAATAATAGATGTCACCACAAGGAAGGAACAGGTAAATCAACCCACCTCTCCCAGTGCTAATCAAATTCTAACCACCAAAGCCAAAAAAGGCAGAGCTAAAGCAGCAAGAAGAACTGCCAAGAAAGTGGTCGAGTCTAAGCTGATCATTGACCCTAAACAAAAGGTGTATTCATCTCAGCTGGATTCCAAGTGGTAGGTAACTTTGATTCAGGAAAAGGTTGTAGTACAAACACTCCTGTCCTACCAAAGGATCAGAAGTTAAAGGGAAAGGTTGCTGATGAAGATAAAAAGCACAAGAAACAATAATCTTCAAATTTCCAAAAGACTAACATTGCATGCATAATATGTGGTCTGCAAAACCATATGGCTAAAGATTGTTACTACAATCCTGCTAGCAGACATCATACAAATAATGTTAAAAAGGAAGTAGTCAGGGAAGGTTTCTCATTTGGACCCTATCAAATGGTCCAAGTGATTAAAAAGGGAAAGCTAGTTTTTGAAGCAAGGTTGCTTTTGGATGAATGTCTTTCTTCCATAGGGAAAATGGCATCGGAAGCTAAAGCTGTTAAAAATGAAAAGAACAAAAGAACTCCCTTGAACCATCCAAGAAGAAGACTGCTTCAGAAGAAAAGGTGGTAAAGGGTTCTTCCGAAAAGAAAGAAGCTTCGGAAGAATGCCATGCTGCAAAAACCTTAAAAGGCTCATTCTCATTGATCAACCAAAGGATGGATTGAAAGATCATGAAGGATGTTGCAGCCCAAACCACTTCCTCAAAGAATCCATTGAACCCCCATGTTTAACTTTTGGTTCAATTATGTCACTATCATTGGAAGAACCCAAGACCAACAAGGCTTGGGTTTCCAATCAAAACTAATCATCTCATCTTATGTGCAGGGACATCCATATGACAAGAATACTAATATTTGGATTTGTGGACAGTGGATGCTCCAGGCACATGACAAGGAACGGATCTCTCCTTCAACAATTTCAACATTATGATGGATGTCTTGTCCAGTTTGGAGGTGAGGCCGGAGGATATATTTCTAACAAAGGAAGTATATCCAATGGAAAGTTAAAAGTTGACAAAGTTCACTTTGTGAAACTGCTTGAACACAATCTGCTAAGTGTTTCTCAGTTCTGTGATCAAAAACATCAAATGCTTTTCACAAAACATGAGTGCATTATCCTCAAACCAGGGATGACAATTCCTCCAGAATTGGTGCTTCTTAGATCTCCCAAGAAAGGGGATATGTACAAGCTAGATATGAATAATGCTTCCCCAATGGGTGAAGTATCATGCTTTCTTTCAAAAGCTGATGGTGATGAGTCAACACTATGGCATAAACGAATATGTCATGTAAATTTTAAGAGAATGAATAAATTGGCTACAAATAACTTGGTACATAGTTTGCCTTACATGCCTAAAAGGGAAGCAACATAGGGCATCTCATAAATCCAAAGTTTTTAACTCTATCACCACTCCATTATACTTATTGCACATTGTGACAATTCGTGTTTCCAGATTACCATCGCCCTCATAATCTAACATTTCTCCAATAAATTTATTATTATTAATAAGTTTTGTTAATATTAAAAGACTATAGTAATTATTATAAGTATTAGCAACTAACTTAAAATTTATTAAACAAATCCAACCTAAATTGCATTATGAAAACTATAGGGACCCGAGTGTAACTTTAAACTAACAAACTCCCCTTAATAAAAGAACCGAAGTCTTCCTTTCTCGGCCATTCTTAACAACCGTAACCCTAAACCACCGAAGCTCATCCCACCTCCCGGTCGTCGACCTCAGATCTCTTGGAACAAGCTTCATCGGTGGTATCTTTCGCGAGTTTCTAACCTCCGGCAACCGCACACCTTTTGACGCCTTCTCCGTTTCAACCGAGAGTTCTTGGAGCAGCAACATTGTTTCTGATAGGTTGATTGAGAATCGAATCAACCCGTACATTAACCGGTAAGATTTACTCACCCATGACTTGCGGTTCGTCGCATTGCGGTTTTAGTTCTACTCTCGTCAGTGGGTTGCGGTTTAGTGATTATGGTGTTGTGTGTCTTTCGCGCATATGCGTGTGTGTTGTATGTCGATGGTTTGGTGTAGGTTGTTTATCATGTATGTTCTTTTCTGTCATACATGTATATGTCCTTGCCGTATGTGTGTATATATGTTCTTGTATGTTGTGTGTGTGGTATGCATGTGCTTATGTGCATGTGTGTAGAGTTTCATATGTGGTGATATGTGTGTGTTATTTTGGCCGTGAGTGTGCATGTGTGTGTTTTCCCTATTGTGTAGTGAAAAAGGGTGGGTCATAGCCGTGAGGTAGGCTTGGAATGGTAAATGGGTGGTGTTTGTCGATTATTAAGAAACAAAGTTTGGGTTGTGTAATGATTATAGAAAGGGGTTTGGATATAAGTTACACCTTGGTGAGTGTCAAAAATCTTTTAGATGATAACATGGTCTTGTGAAGTCATGGAACATTGTTAGGTTGCATGTTTAGTCTAAAACTTGATAAATCTAGTTCTGGTAGATTCTGTTAGTCAACTTGTGAACGTTGTAACTTAATAATAATAAACTCAATCACTACATTTATTGGGTCCAAATTGTGTATTTTGAATCTATTTTCCAGAAAGCCCAACCACACTTAAATTGGACGTGTAGAACTCAAGTTATTGCCTTTTTAGTGAAGGTAGGTTAAAACTGTTCTTTTTAACAGCAAACAAAGGGTCAAGTATTTTGATACATGATTTGCATTTTTAGGAACTAAGGGTTAAAATAAATGAATTGGAAAGTAACCCCATGAGTCTTGGAGCAACTCCAAGTGGTTTTATCTTAAAATAGTGTATAGATTTGTGTTTGGAGAGATTATAATAAAAGTATGGCATGTGAGTTTTATTATAAAAACTCTTATAATTAAAGATATATATATACAATACCTTCAGTATGGTCCAATGGGTGTATGAATAATTGAGTTTTATATGCTTGTCTGAATTTGTGTATGCTTGCGTTTTCATGTGTATGAAGAGTCATGTTGTTTAGCTGACACCGCAACTGAACCGTGATCACGAACCGTACTATTCTGCTCCGAATAATTAATTCCATTTCTAATATTTAATCTCAATTAAATATTAAATGAAGCCCAGGTTAATTAGAACCCGATCCTTTGTGCGTACCTTTTGATTTGTTGCCATGCATTCGAGGTGAGTCTTCACGGCCCCTGTTTTACATTACTTTCCTTTTGGGGGAGAAACATGCAAACTTTATTTATAAATGGTTCTAGTATTATTGTTTATCACCTGTTACGTTAGTGCAAACATACTTAAAATTCCTTACATTCTCGAACCGTTAGTAATGTGTAGCGAGGTAATTCTGATTAGTACTACTGGGTTTGACAAACCCCGCTCGGGCTAGTCGCGCTAGCTTGATTGGAGGTCAAACGGGTGCGTTATTGACCTAACATTTGTCACTGTCTGGGTTAGACGTGACAGGAAGGCAACAAACATACAAACAGTCAGCTTCGGTTTGAAACGCTAACTAACTTGATTATAGGCTAGCTACCTATCGATATGCTTTAATTACTTTACCATTCAAATAGTTACAAACATTTTTATCTGTTATTAAACCTGTGAACTCACCAACTTTATATTGACACACTTTAGCATGTTTTCTCAGGTCACATGAACGCTTAAGCTCATGTTAGTTAAAGAATGCACTCTGGACATGCATCATTAAACTCATTTATTTTGCTTTGAACATTTTATTTGGCATAGTACTTTGGGAACTTCTAGTATTGGTTTACATTTGTCTTTACGTTTTCGCACTGATGTTTATTTCATTTATGTTCACTCTGATTTAAAGTTCAAACGTTTATTTAAGTTCATATAGTGTCGTTTGATATGACCGTGTCTGAGATCCTGGTTTGTCACACGCCTCGCGGTAAAACCCCGCATGTGGAATTTGAGGGTGTGACACACACGGATCTATTTGGTCCCACAAGTATATTGAGCATTGGAAGGAAATCATACTGCCTTGTGATTGTTGATGATTTTACAAGATTTACATGGGTATCATTTTTAAGATCTAAAGATGAAACTACTGAAACAATAAAATATTTTATTCTTAAAATAGAAAATCAAATTGATCACAAGGTTAAGATAATTAGAAGTGATCAAGGAACTGAGTTAAGAACTTTGTTCTTGACTCATTTTGTAACTCAAAAAGGATTGCTGGACAATATAGTGCTCCCAGAACTCCTCAACAAAATGGTATTGCTGAGAGGAGGAACAGGATACTTATTGAGGCTGCTCGAACTATGTTAGCCGATTCCAAACTACCTCTAACATTCTGGGCAGAGGCAGTCAACACTGCATGTTATGTGCAAAATAGAGTTCTTGTAGTTAAGCCACATGGAAAACCCCCTTATGAGCTATGGAACAAGAGGCCATCGTTCATTGGCTTTCTAAGGTCCTTTGGCAGCAGGTGTATCATACTTAACACAAAGGACAATTTGGTAAAATTTGCTGAAAAGTCTGATGATGTTATCTTTGTTGGATACTCTTTTAGCTCTAAAGCTTATAGAGTATACAACATAAAGAATCAACAATTTGAGTAATCATCCAACATAGTTGTTAATGAGTACACTCCTGTGTTAGGGGGAATAGCCCTGATCATATTTTTGATTTAGAATTATTTCCAAACTATTCTAAACCATCTTGTGAGAATGTTTCAGCTGGAACAGGTACTCAAGGAAATTCAGAAGATACCCAATTGTTTAAGTTACCCAAGCCTATTCCAAGTTCTCCAAGAGCTACAACAAATCAAGATTCCATTATTGGCAGATCTGAAAGTATGACTATCTCAAGGGATAATGGAGTTTCAACCATTAAATCACCTATTGTTCCTCAAAGTTCATCAGGTGACCCTACACAACACCAAGCTGATGAAAGTAGTATTATGAAGGAACATGCATCTGTTAATGCTACTTTACAGCCAACAAATGATGATGTTTCTCATTCATTCAAACAGTCCTTATTGAATGAATTTGAAACAACAGCTGGACAAAGTGTTCTAGCTCCTAAGCAAAATATGTCCAATCTGGATCTATCTTTGCAACCGGAAGTGATTCCTCATCTACGAATTCACAACACTCATCCAGCTGAGAACATCATAGGGGATGTCTCTAAAGGCGTGAGAACAAGAGGACAGAGTCTTCATGGGAATGTCTGCATGTACTCATGCTTCCTATCTCAGATGGAACCCAAGAAGGTAGAAGATGCCTTGAAATATAGTAGATGGGTTGAATCGATGCAAGAGGAGTTGCTTCAATTCAAAAGACAAAAGGTTTGGAACCTATGTCCGCTACCATCTGGTCAAGTACCTATAGACACCAAATGGGTTTTTAGAAACAAGAGAGATGACAGAGGCTTGATTATCAAGAATAAGGCAAGATTGGTGGTTCAAGGATACACCCAAAAGGAAGGAATAGATTATACTGATATCTTTGCACCTGTTGCTAGACTTGAGGCAGTTAGGATCTTCCTTGCTTATGTTGCATCCAAGAATTTCACTATCTACCAATTTGATGTCAAGTGTGCCTTTCTATATGGGGATATAGATAGGAAAGTTTATGTGTGCCAGCCTCTAGGATTTGAAAACCCACAACACCGCAACTATGTGTGCAAATTGGATAAAGCTCTATATGGGCTGCACCAAGCACCTAGGCTATGGTATGAGAATTATCTCAGTTTCTTCTGAAGAATGGTTACACTAGAGGTACCATTGATAAGACTCTCTTCATAAGAAAGTCTAAAAAGGATATTTTGCTTGCTCAAGTCTATGTTGATGCATCATATTTGGTTCTTCAAATGACCAACTGTGTAAAGACTTTGAAAGTATCATGAAGAAGAAGTTTGAGATGAGTTCCATGGGAAAAATGGACTTTTTCCTTGGAATTCAGGTGAAGCAATTAAAGGAAGGGTTCTTCATCAATCAATCCAAATATGTCAATGACATCTTAGAAAGATTTGAAATGAAAGATTGTAAGCTAGCCAAGACACCCATACCCAGAAACCATAATCTCTGTCCTGATTTTGAGGGGGAGGATACTGATCAACATCCGTATAGGGCAATTATTGGTTCTCTGTTGTATGTCACAACAAGTAGACCTGATATCATGTTTGCCACATCTATTTGTGCAAGATATCAGGCTGCTCCAAAGGTGTCTCACCTAGCTGCTGCTAAGAGAATCCTCAGATACCTCAAAGGAGTACCTAAATTAGGTCTCTGGTATCCCAAGAACAACAATTTTAATCTTTATGGATACTCTGTCAGTGACTATGGCGGCTGCAACATTGATAAGAAATCAACTTCAGGAGGATGTCAATTTCTTGGTGGAAGGATCATCTCATGGCAATGCAAGAAACAATACTATGTCTCTACATCAACTGCTAAAGCTGAATACATTACTGCTATAAGTTGTTGTGCTCAGTTGCTGTGGATTCAAAACCAGATGATAGACTATGGATTCAACTTTATGAGCACTCCTATCCACATTGATAATAACAGTGTTATCTCCATCACTGAAAATCCAGTGAAGCACTCCAAGACAAATCATATTGATATCAGGTATTATTTCATTAGAGATATTCATGAGAAAAATCTAATCAAGCTAATCAAAGTTGATTCAAATGAACGATATGCTGATCTGTTCACCAAAGCTTTTGATGAACAGAGATTTAAGTATCTCATTACAGCCATTGGGATGATAAACATTGATTACTCTACCTCTTTTGAAAACCTTTTTGAATATGTAATGTCTTATGTCAATGCAATCTAAGCCCTGTTACAAAAGGTCTCTCTCTGAAATTTTCTCTAAGTATAAATTATTCCGAAGAGGAATGAACCCTCAGAATATGTTTTATATATCTTCCGAAGCAAAATTCCTCCAAGGCAAATTTTTTTCTTGGAAGAGTTTTTAGTCTCGAAATAAGCGATTGATTCCATATCAGATCTACTTTCGAAGCTTATAAAACTCTCCATTTAGGAAGCAATCTTTACACTCAGAAGTAAAAATTGCCTTCGGAAGACAAATCACCTTCGGAAATGTTTTATACTCGGAAGAGAGATTCTACTGTGTAATGGAAATCTTTTGGGCCCCACACTATAAAAAGCAAAGATTTTGTTAATGATGTCGGATTAGTTAACTGAACTAAAACCTTACCGCCCTTGTCAAATCTCCCACTAAAACATCACATCATCTTATCCGAACCACCTCTACCGCCATTTCACCCTCTTTTAAATTATCTTGACTATTCACTTTCATCTTCTTACCAAATTTTTACTGCCCTAAAAGCTTTCTTCAATCTCAATTTACCCAAGTCCAAACTCTTTCACCTTCACCTTTCACAAATGGCACTTAACCCTCAGCACAATCAATCGCACTTCTTGATTCCTCAAGAGATGTCGACTTCTCTGAAATCATTTCCTTTCTTACCCAATCATCCTATACACTACCCTAACTGTTAATCCCACCGTGTACTTCAATCACATGGCTGAGTTTTGGGAAAACGGCCAGATTGAAACCCTAAATGGGATTCGTGTAATTCGGTTGAGCATTTGTGGCCAAGAGTTGGTCATTACTGAGCAAAACATCAGGGAGCATCTTGAGCTTCATGATAAAGGTGCCCCATGGAGTTCCCCAAAGCAGATTTGGACAACACTTACATACAAATGGGATATGGGGGAGACGTCAGCAAGTCCACTATTTACAAGTTCAACTTTTCATACAACTGGAAGTTCCTGCTGCATGTCATTCTTCACTGTCTGTCAAATAAATATGGGGGATGGGATCAAATTCCATACGAACTAAGGTGCCTAGTTCATGGAATGGTGAGAAGCCTCAGATTCAACTATTCAAGATTTGTGCTGACTAATCTCATAGGAAATCTCCAGAGGGAAACATTCTTCATGTATCCCAGATTTCTCCAGCATATTATCAACTGTGAGTTGGACCAGAGTCAGCTTGTCTGTGCAGCTGCTCTGATTGTCCCTCAAATGAGGCTAACCATCTTCAAGACTTTAAAGAAGGTGTCCACCAATTTCACTGGAAGGTACACTTCTCTTCTTCCAGGAATGACTGAGCAAATAGCTCCTGGTGACATCCCTGTTTACCCCATAGGTGATGTACCCACACCAGCAACTGTCCCCACACTACCAACTATACCTTCTCACCCCATCACCATCACATACCAAAGACGCCCCAAACAAACCCTTGTTCAATCTACTCTGATTGAACAAGCACCTCCTGTTCTATCCAAAAAGACTAGAGTGGAATAATAGGCTCCCACTTAGTCCGAGGTCTCACCATCCTTCACATTTGACCTCAATATGGGTCTTAAGTCTCCTCAGTCTCAAACCCATGAGCCCGAAACCCAACCTGAAAGCCCTTAGGGTGAGTATCTATACTCCTCTAAGCAGCCAAAAAGGGACACCCTCACCATAGGCTCAATGCCTGTAGACATTGATCAAAGTCCCAGGTCAATAGGTTTAACCTCTCTATCTTTCACTGGCCTTCTATTCAACACTCTCTTAAAGATCAACAAAGCCTAGAGAAACTCTTATCTCTAACCCCCATCAGCAAACCTTTACTGAGGTCAGTCCCACTGATGTGGAGGGAACTCATGCAAATTCAGCTACCACTATAGAAGGTGCCTCAATGGACCTTATGGACAGTGGTAACATTTCTGAGACTGAATCTGCGGCAACCATGCCTTTTGATGACTCTGAAAGAGACATCATCAAGCAAGGGAAACCAGGGTGCCAAGAAATCACATCTGGTGGTGAGAATGAACATACCACATATATTACCTCATCTCCCCATGATTCTTCAAAAGAAGATGAGGGAAGAATGCAACTCATCATCAAAGACCTACTATCTAAAGTCTTAAATCTTGAATCCAAGGTTAGGACTTTAAAGGATAGGTCTGTCACTCAACAACTTGAGATTGACAATCTCAAGACTCAACTAGCTGAGAAACAGATTGAGAAATCTGTTAGGCATGTACCCATTCAGGTCTCCTTGACCTCTTCCTCCAGCTCATCTAGCTCTCAAGATGATGCTATCAAAAAGGGGGAGAGTGTTTAGAGACAAACATCTGAGGAACCACTGAGCCAAACTTCAACTTCAAAATATTCGGGTCTCACTACAACTACTATTGCTGAGCCATCCCAAGTTATACTACAGATAGACCCAAGGATGCTCAGAGATCTTTATAGGCTCTTCTCCAAGTTCCTACTAAGATCCTCTCTAGATTAGCCAAGCCCTGAGATTGTCAATCTCAAGTTGCTGACATGCAGCTCCGGAGGGTTAGTACACCTTCTACCACTATGGAAGAAGTTGGTCAACCTAAGGTCCAAATGGAACCTGAGATTAAATTCAAAAGGGAAATGGGGACCGATAGCCTAGCAACTGAAACAGTTGGGACAGATACTGCACTCCCTCAAACTTCCGAAGCTGAAATCAAAGTCTCGGAAGAACAAACTGAATCTTCCAAAGCTAAGATGGAAGCTGCGGAAGGATGTTCTCCTTGTTCGAAGATCTAATTATCATAGATGCAATTCTAGAGCTGGCATCTGAGATGAATAGTGAGGACTTTCTCAATCAACCTCTAGGTCAGACACCTTCACTATGTATCTTACAATCTGAATCCTCCCTTCAAGAACAACCAAAGTCAAGCACTTCTAAAGATGACAAAGGAAAGAAGAAAATGGCTGCAGAAGAGCTTTAGGAGGAGGTTAGGATTGCAAAGCTTAGAAGAAAAGGTAGACTCCTAACTGGAAAGTTGTTAGCTGCCAGTTCCAAAGCAGCTGCAGCCAACCAGGAGGCAGTCAACAACAAGAAAAAGGTAAAGATCATTGACTAGCTCATCAAGCTTGGAGCTGTTAATGAAGACATACTCCTGCTACCATTAAAGGAGTTGGTGGAGCTGGAAAAGGCAACCAGGCTGCAAGATGAACAATAGAAGGAAGCAGCAAGTTTGGTCGTAGAGGAAGAAAGAGAAAGAGAAAAGAGGGAAGCTGACATGCAGCTCCGGAGGGAAAGGATAGCTTTCCTAACCTCCAGAGGTTTTTCTCTTCAAGAGCTATCTCCACACAGTGATGATACAATCCTATGGCTCTTTAACAAAGAGCAGGATCAACTAGAGAATGAGAAAAAGAAAGCTGCAAGAGAGAAATTGAGGGAAAAAAAGAAGAAATAAGAAGAAGAAAGGGTCACTGCAACCAAGAAGATAGGTGAGAAAGCCTGGATGAAAGACTATCTCAGGGCTCACGGCTTCTCTGGCAGGCAGGTGGGACCTGTGTCAGAAAGAACACTCCAACGAATTGTCAGTGAAATCAAGGCTGACATTTGTTTGGGTAAAAGGAAAAAGATGTATAGAAGGGTACAGGGGATGATCTTTAAACCAACCACTCAATCCCAACCTGAACCAATTCCCTCTCTCCATTCCCCATCAAAACTAAACCCTTTACACCTGAACCCACACCATTATCCTTACTTACTTCCTCACCTCAACCACCTAAACTACCCATCCTTCAACCCAAAACACTCTCCAGAACCACTACACCACAACCTTCCAAACCATCCCCTCAGCCTTCCAAACATCTCTCCTTGGAAGAATTCAAGGCAATCAAGACAAAGCTCACAAATTGCACAACTTTGAGCAACATCTCATATGAAGAAGATTATGTTAAGCTGACTTATGTTGATGGATCTTCATGTTCTTTCACAAGAGATCAATTTCTTGATCTGCCCAGAGGAACACTGGACCATGCTACTAGAATTCTTGGAATCAACTCTGACTCTTTAAACGATGAAGAGAAGAAACTAAGAAGAAAGCTGGTGACTCTACTGGATACAAAGAAAGGGGACAAGATTTCTAGTCAGCCCCTTGTGCCAAGAAAGAAAATCATCCAGTGGAGGTTCGATGATGCCTCTCATAACTTTGTTGTGGAGAGAGAGAATGATGAAAGCAACAGGCTGAATGCCTCATCTCTGTTACACTCTAGCAGGTTTGACATTGCTGAGTTAGCAGAGAAACCATTCTCCAATCCCTCCAACTCCGAAACTGCTGCTCATATTAGAAGTCCTCTTAGCAGTCTTCATCTTGCTGAGTTAACCACAAGATTAAAGATTGAGGAGGGGTTGAAACTGAGAGAGAAGGAAGACAAGGAAAGATCAACCTCCAAAGGCATGGCATTTCTACAAATGGTGGAAGATCTTGAATTAGAACCCATAGTTAGATGGAAGTATGATTATAGCTCCCATCAACTAACTCTTTTCAGAGGATCCCAGCAAAGGGTGCACATCATTCAAAGTGACAGACTGGATCTCCTGTCAACTAATGATTTGTACAGACTTTTTAGCACCACATCTGGGAAGAACAAAGAAACAGATAAATATCTGCTTTCCCTGGTGCTGAAAGTTTTGAGAATCAAAAATAAGTGAGGGTTTGGTAGCATCAGCCTAGGGGGAGTTTGTTGGATCTAGAAGAAGGCTGGTGCAACCAAAACCAAATCATTTAGACCATTTTAGTATATATAATAAAAGGCTTCCGAAGCAAAGTGTGGAACTTTCGAAGGAAATAGAGTTCTTCCGAAGACAAAGTGCAAGATCAACTTCCAAAGACAAACTCTACTTTCGAAGTCAAAGTACTCACTTCCGAAGATCAAGTCTGAGAAGAAAAGATCAGAAGACAACTTCCGAAGTATGAAGAAAAGAAGAAGTCCTCAAGCCTCGGAAGAAGTCCTCAAGCCTCGGAAGAAGTAGCCTCTTTCGAAGTATAAGTGGCTTCGGAAGAACTTGTTCTTTCGAAGCCAACTACCCTTCGGAAGACACTGCTATGAACCAGTGGATATAAGTATGGTGTCTTTGACACTCCGCTGCAGACCTCTGATATACTGCATGAAGTTTTCTTAAAAGCCATGTAGTTGACCATACTTTATTCCACTATTTACCTTTATTAGATAGCACAGTTTCCAACTTTAGTTGGTGACAAAAAGTAAGTCATGGACATGTCATGACTACCATATCTTAGATAAGACATTATCTAAAATACCTTAAACTATAGCTTTGTAGTATTTTCTTTAATTAGAGTATTCCAGTTGGTATCAAAGTATATCTGGCTGTAGGTAGTATTATATATAGTTTCTCATTGTAACTCATTTCATATGCTTGTAAGAGTCTTGTAACACTTTGAGTTGAGAAGCAATATATGCAAGTACCTTGAAAATTATCTTTTTGTGTTCACTATTACTTATTATATTATTATCACTCTTAGAGACTCTCCTTCATCCGAGTGTAGTTTAAGTGAGTTTGAGAGAAAAACCAAGTGTTTAGTGACATAAACCGATCCTGCAGAAAAGCATATAAAAATGACATTTGGAAGAGGGACACACTCTATTAAAGGAGTCTTGGACTATATACATGTTGATCTATCGGGTCTAGCAAGAACCCAATCACTTGGTGGTGCCAAGTATTTCCAATCGTTATAGATGACTATTGTTGAATAGTTTAGGTGATGGTGTTGAAACACAAGGATGAAACCTTCGTTAAGTTTAAGGAATGGAAAGTGATGTTCAAAATACAATCTGGTAAAGGTAAAACGATTGAGAATAGATAATGGCCCTGAGTTTTGTAACACAGTATTTGATCAATATTGGAAGGATCAAAGGGTTGTCCAGAATTTAACTGTGGCAAGTACACCATAGCAAAACAATCTTCCAGAAAGAATGAATAAGACTATAATAAAAAAGGTGAAATGCATTTAATCAAGTCAAGAATGCTAAACAAGGTGAGGTGCGTGTTAGTTGGTTGTGCTTCAGCTATTTCACTTTAGTACAAGGGTTCTATATGTCATTTCCTATGATTGGAGGGTTAATAGTGTCATATGGTTGTTCTAGTTATTAACTCTTGTTATTAACTGTGTTAAAAATTTAGTTAGTAAGAATAGAGAGATGATATAGGTGGTGTTTGTTTTTTCACAAAAGAGTTTCTTAGGCTCTTCATACTGTTTGTTTTTCAGAAAAGAGCTTTTTAGGCCCCCCTCTCCTTCGACTTCTGTTGCTTCGACCGGCCCCCTCCCCACCCCGATCGACCTCCTGCTCGACCGGCCCCCTCCCCCCCGCTCGACCGCCGATCGCCCCCTTCTCCTGCGACATCACCCCCGACCGCCCCATTCTCCTGTTACACAAAGGAACATTATTATTGAATGTTTCACGCTACATAATTTTATAAGAAAAGAAGGTCTCAGCACTGACTTTTTACATAATACGATCAATCCAGTGTGTCCTTTGAGAATCGTCATGTTGATGCTAATGAAAATGATGTTCAAGAACATGGTACCACATTAGACTGGGAATATATGACTTAATTACTTGATGAAATTGCTGAGCAGTTAATGCAAAATATCGAATAAACGATTAAATAAAATGTATTTGTATGGTTTTATGAATATTATTGCAGTTTTTATGACTTTTATTTATATTTTAATGTATTTATATGACTTTTATTTACATTTTAATGTTAAAGTACTTTTAAAATTTAAAAAATAGATTTACTATAATTACATATTATTTTAACAGTCTGTATATGTTAAAAAAACAAACAATCTTTTTCTTACAGACTGTAGACGTTTGTCCACTTTTTCTACTGCAGATGTGGTCGCAGACCGTAGACGTTTTCATACTCATTCTTGTATAGAGGTCTTCATCTTCTTCATTGTAAATTCTGAGATGTTCAAGCTAGAAAGGAAGTGTTTTGTCAATTGATTTTGTTTCTTGCTTAATTGTTAGGTAATCGAGTTAATTCTAGTGTTAGAATTCTACAATGTAAAATGAAGAAGAGTAAATAACCATAAAAATTTGATGGAAGGCTAGTAACCGAAACCTACATGCTAAAGTAAGTGAAATGGATCATGAAACTTCCATCTCATAAGCCTATAATCAAGAGTCTATAATTAATAATCATGATAGGGTGGAAGACTAGTTATTTAAATCCAAAATTATTCAAAGACCGTAACATTATCTTTCTTACCTCAAATTACGATTGTTACAGTGATAGCAATCGCTATTTACTCAGTTTCTTCATCAGCTTGCAACATCATTTTATTTGAACCAACTATAGTTTACTTATAAATTTTAAATTTTAATCAAATCTCTAATAAAGAGGAATATTTTTTACTCTTTTATTAACCTTTTCAAATAAAATATAATTACGTCTTCCCTATTACAATTCTCTTAATAAAACAATAGGGAAGCTATATCTCTATATTTTTAGTTTTAAAACTCTTGTTAGAGCAAAATCTTTTTATGTGTTGACAGAGCTTCAGGTCGAGACCTAGGGATAAGAGGTGAATCCCACAATTAATAGGTTGTGGGTTCTACGCTCAACACAATTTTTTTTCATAATTGTAGTAGTTGTTATTCATATGATTATAAACTTCTATTTTGTTGCTATTCATATAATTAAATTTTTTTCTACCTTATATTTTTACTTGTTAAAACAACAAACACACAGTATTCTAATGTTACTCTTAAACACATATTATTATCCATTAATAAACTCAAACTCTAATTCTTATGAGAAAAAAACACCACTATATAGTATGTACACCCAATCATCATAAGATGACTTACCGGTAAAATGTCTTAAAGTTATTACACCCAATCCAAGTGTTCAAACATGTTTTAGGGGCTGTTTGTTTCAGTCTCTTTGTGGTTTATATGTTTGACTGATTTTTGGTTTAATACTTAATGGTTTAGCCTGTTTGTTTCGAGAGCAAATGTCTGAACGGTTCAGACATTTGCCTCTGAATGATTAAGTATTATATTGAGTCTGAATGGTTAAGACCTATTATCTGAATTGGTCAGACATTTCCATCTGAATGGTTAAGTATTATACCGAGTCTGAATACTTAAGATTTCCTATCTGAATTGGTTAGACATTTGTCATTAAATAGTTAAACGGTATACTATGTAAGGCCTCGTTCCCGGGACGCTTACAGCTGGTCTATCATTGCACATAAAACATATAATTACATCAATTTAAAGAAAACATTGCAGCGGAAACATTAAAACAAACATTTCATTTCATTATAATAACCGCTTTTGCAAAATAATACAACATTTATTACAAAATATCGTTTGCTCGCATTACAATGCAAAAACATTGTACAAAAGAAAGCCATCCAAAAGAACTGAGTAGTCGTCTCGTGTCATCCTCAGCAACATTACATGCCAACTAGAAACACATAAAAGTTAGTGTTGTTGAGTGGGTTCTAGTTTTATAATAAAACATACTTTATCTTTCATTTAAAACCGTCCTTTACTTTCTTTCAAATCATACCAGACTTAGAATGTGATCACACATCGTACGTACACATAGATAATAGTTATTATCTTCATCATCGTTCATTTCGTACATTTATTATCTTTCGTCTCCATCTAGGTCCTGTCATGTGCTTAACCCCCCTCAAGAGCACCAAGCAATTCATCTAGGGTTAAGCGACAAGGACCCCATACATATGGTTAATCACAAAGATTGAACCCCTGTGTGCATCCTCGTGTGGTATTTAACCCACACACAGTTGAGCTGACAACCCCTAATAGGGTGTGAACCTCCATACATTTGCTTAATCACATGGATTAAGCCCTAGTGTGCATCCTCATGGGGTAGCTAACCCGCACACGGTTGAGCTAACACTCCTCATTGAGTGTGAACCTCCATACATTTGCTTGCAAGCCTTTTTTACGTTCATTTATTCATTAATGCATGCATTCTTTCATTTCGTTCTTCTTTTCGTTATCTTCCATTTTACGTTACATATTACTTTTCATTTCATTCATTAACATACAAATTAAAGCCACATGAATACAATCATACATAGCAAGAAACATGAACAGAAACATACAACATCACCATACAAGGCACAACATTCATACATAACATACCACATACATACAATCGTGCATAAGCACCCAACATACATGAAGCCCATCATAATGTCTATGACCTCGAAAGTCAACTTACATGAACCCCCGGGAATCTCCCAAGTGAAAGCCTACATAACACTGTTCCCCCGAAAATCAGAAAATAAATCAAGTTCTTTCAGGCGCATGAGCCCTATTTGGGCGTATGGACCCTATTCAGTCGCATGGCCTTCCATACGTATGAGAACACTTAGGCGTATGGGCACTATGGGTGAATGGACACTTAGGCGTATGGACTCCCAGTCGCATAGCCTTCAGTCACATGGCTCCCATGCGTATGAACCTCAGTCGCATGATATTCATGCGTATGGGATTCAGTCGTATGACCTTCATCCATATTTCCCTTAGTCGCATGACCATCATGCGCATGACTCTCAGTCGCATGGCACCCATGCACATGGACTTCAGTCGCATGCCTTTCGGCCGCATGGTCTCCAGTCGCATGCCATTCGGTTGCATGGCTTCCAGTCGCATAGCCCTAACTGGGTGCAGAATGAAGTCCCCTTTGAACCATCACTGCAGTTTTCGGCTTCCGGCCCCTTTCTAACGTATTCTAGGCTAAAACAAACCATCCTAAGCCCTAGAAACACAACCACAACATCATTCAAGCACAACCAATCCCGAAATCAAACCCCACCCGAATCACACACATACACATACACATACATACTGGTTTTAAATCCAACATAACCAAAAATGATTTGCCATGTGTTCCAGCCCCAAAATCAGTTGAAAACGTGTAAAAGAGGGGTCTTAGAACTCATATTAACTGTCACACCCCAACCTTGACGGCAGAAACGTCGAGATGTGAGGGTTACGATTGTTCACAGCCACATAACTCTATTTATTAAATCCAAATATATTAATCATAAGATTCAATTGTAACATTACAAGCAAAAGTTTCAACAAAGAATACATCATGTACAAATGCTACAAATAACATGATCATCCATTTTATCTCTAGGTCCAATCCTAGATGTGATAAGCTTCAAAGAGTAGAACACATACTTGAGGTATTCCTGAAACATGTTAAAAATAAGAGGTCAACATAAAAATGTTGGTGAGCATTCCATAGTTTTTAATACATAGATTATATAAAAGATGGCAATTCAAGTCATAAGTTAGTGAATAAAGTGATTAGGGATGTTATGAACAATGCAACAATCAAACCTCGACAAAGTTTTACAAGTCTCAAACATTTACAAGATTATACGATCAGCTAAGTTTACTTGGATCAACCAAAGCAGGCTTGTCTGGCCCATAGATCTATGACTTCGTTGGGCTAGCAATAGCTAATGATTGTACATATAACGTCATAACATGGTAATCACAAAAGTTCAACTAACCACAACTTTGCATAATGAATTGCCATAAAGATTACAAGTCTCAAATAAGTTTACAAGTGCAATGATAATAAATTAACATGTTTCACCCCAAAGTGTGAAAATAAGAAAAAAAAGGGTATGGAAATACTCACATGGAAAACTCACATGCTATAAGTTGCACTAAAGATAACAATAAGAAGGTAAGATGGTTCCAATGTTTCCTTCACGATTCACCTAAGATTTGGTGTCTTAGGGTTAGAATAAAATTAAGATTAATGACTAAGTATGAATTAGGGTTTCCATTGGAATTTGGGGGTTTTAAATAATTAACTTATTAGTAATATAAAATTTGATAAAGATAAATTATTGAGTACTTATTTATATGACTTACAAAATAATATAAAATTACCTTAAGTCATTTTATAAAGTTTTTTTTAAACGTTTTAAATGATCTTTGTACAGGTCTTATAATATCAAAAGTTTGAAACAACAATACAAAAACTAATAGAAAATTATATTGAATTATAAGTTTTAAGATTTTAAGTAAAAGTTTTAGGGAACAAATTAACTAACTATTTATGATAAGACATGGTTAAATGAATAGTTGAATAATTAAATATTTAAATATTATTTAAACAACTATTTGAACAATTACTTGTATAATATGTAAGTTTATAATAGTTAAAATAATCCAACTTTGAACCATAATGTTTTTATTGCCTTTAAATTACATTAGAGAATTAATAATGTAATTTTATTTAAAGTCATAAGTTTTTACACCTTTAAAATTAATTTTATAATTAATTATTTATTGACTTGATCAAAATTAAATAATCAATTATTTAAAGAAGTTATAACTTATTTGATTTAAAGAAAATCATTATAAGGTAATAAAAGATAAACCTTTAAATAACTCTTGTCTTAATTTTTATAAATTTGAAACTATAAAATTAGAATATTAATTTGATTAAAAATTTCAAAAATTAAATTAATAGTAACTAGAATAAATTTATTTAACAATAATTAATTTATTTTGATTAAGTATTATGTTAGGACATTATGGAATTTTAAAATGATAAAAAAAACTAATATTAAAATAACCTGCGGGTGCCCGGGTTCGAACCCGGGACCCTATGTGTGTAGTTCACTTATGTTACTGCTGGGCTATAAGCCCCATGTCTGTTAAAAGCTCAGTTGTAACATTTAAAAACATTAACTACAAAAACCCCCAATTTCATAAGAACCCCAGAAAGGAGCGATCGGTTTGAGCTTGCGTTCGAAAATTTGCTGATGATTAGCATCAATTGGTGACATTCGTAGATTCCACAGAGGTTTAGGATTGATAACCCTTGGTCAATTGAAAGCTACGTTGTTTGGAAGGTGGTGTTCGACTATGATGCAGGTTCGAGAACGAAGATGATATTCGTTTATGGTGAATGTGAATTTCGAATGAAATTGGTGTTGCAGAGAGTTTAAGGATATTAATTCGAAGGTTGTAACATCATTCTATAGTTCCCATTTAGACTGTTTTACAACGACGGGTAACGACTTCAATTTGAAGCTTCAGTTTCATGTTAGCATGGTTTAAAGAGCGTTTAATCCAAATTGATTAGGGTGTTTGATTCGAAACCGATACACAAACGTTTAAGGGTGATTCAATTGCATTTTAATCGAGCGTTTTTAAGATTGGAGAGGTCGCCGGAGAACCACAGGAGATTGGCCGGAGAAAATAGGGAGGCCGACGGTGTAGTTGGTTTTTAAATAATTTACATAATTAGCCCCTTAACTTTTGAAGGTTTATTATTTTATGCTTTAAACTTTCTTTTTAAGTTTATAAATTGACAAAACTAACCCTATAACTTTTGAGTTTCAATTTTTTTTAGTTTTATAATTTTTATAAGTTGTTATTGTTATTATTATTATTATTATTACTTATTTATTATTATCATAATTATTAGTTTGATTAGAAAATTAAAGGCAACAAAGAATAAGCATAACAAATTCACAAGTTCCATAAATGACAAAATTAGTCCATACAAGAACTTAACAATGTTAACTTTAATTTAACTCAAAATTACAAGATGTTACATTAACAGCCTCTTCGAGTAGAGCTTCCTACAAACCCGTTTGCCTACAACTTTCGCGCTCGAATCCAAGAAAACCCGAAGCTTTTGGCCCTTTTCTCTCCCTTTCTTCTCTTGGCCGAATGGAGTGAGTGTGGGAGAGGGGTGTGGGCAGCCATGCCCCTTTTATACCCCCACTCCTCCAAAGATTTTCCCGTTTTGGCAAGATTGGTCTCTCGACTTTGGACTTTATTTCTTTTCTTTCTTTTTCTTCTTTCTTTGGCTTCAAAGGAAATAACCGGGTGTTACATACTAGCTCATAACGATTCAAACTTCTTAGTGGTTGAACACTTAGGTGCTGTTTGTTTTTTCTACAGGAAAACGTCTGCAGTCTGCGAACCACATCTACAGCAGAAGAGGTGGACCAAATGTCTGTAGTCTGCAAGAAAAAGATCGTTTGTTTTTAACATCTGTAGTCTGTAACCAAAACATTCCTAAACAAAAATCAAAACTTTTCTAATGGGAATTCTACAACTTTTGATCCACCATGACCATCGAACACACCAAAGGGTTGGTCGAAGGGGGGCCGATGGGGGGGGGGGGTCGAAGGTGCTTCTGCTTGGGCGAAGGGGCTGTGAGGGTCGGTCGAAGGGGCTGTGAGGGTCGAAGGGGCTGCGAGGGTCGAAAGGGCTGCGATGGTCGAAGGGGGGCCGAAGGTGTCTCAAATTGGGTGGGGGTTGAAGGGGCTGCGAGGGTCGGTTGAAGGGGCTACGAGGGTCGGTCGAAAGGGGGTCGAAGGGGGGCCGAAAGGGGGTAGGCTGAAACGGGATAAGGCGAGCGGCGGCGGTGGAAAACGACAGTGACGGGGGCAGTGGTGTGGAGTGGGGGCGGTGGTGTAGATAAGGGAGGTGAAGAGATGGGTTAGAAGAGGTTGTGAAGATTTCAAAAGACTTTGTTCCACATCTTCTCCGTGCAGACGTCAGGAAGACGTTTTTTAATGAAACGTCTTCCAGAAAACAAACACTCTGCGAAGTAAAAACCTATTCCCGCGTCTGCGAGCGCGCAGATGAAGAGATGGGGAAGAGGTTTTTTCAAAAAACAAACACCCCCTTAATGTTTCAAACCTTTTAATGGTTCAACACTTAATGCTTTAGATCTTTTAATGATTCAACACTTAATGCTTAAGACCTCTTATTGATTCACCATTTAGTTATTCAAAAAATGCCAAACAGACGCTTAATAAACATTTTAAGGGGTGTTTGGCCTAGCCTTTTTTTTAACAAAGCTTATAATTTTTTTAGTTTTTTTACAAAATAAGCTCAATTTAGTGTTTGATTTAGCTTTTTTAGCTTATGCTTATTAGCATATATAAGCTAATTTGAAGAAGCTAACTTGAAGATGGTTTTTTAACTTATTTGAATAAGCTTATTTATGTAAGGGTGTAAATTACTCATTTGTCCTCAAGGAGTAATAATTATTGAAGCAACTTATTATTATAACCTTATGTTTTACTTAACTTTTTATATAAGTAATACTATTTATTTTATTCATTACAGATAAAATATTACGTTGTTGATGCTGAATATTCAAATGCTAAAAGTTATCTTGCTCCATATAAAGGAACCAACATTCGTTATCATATACTAGATTTTTGTCGTGGGAAAAAACAATTGCTAATCATGCTCCTAGAGGACTTAAAAAGATATTTAACTACCATCATTCATCAATGAGAAATAGTCATTTAACAAGACGTAACAAAAATCTTACAATCTAAATAATGGTATTGATAGTCGAGAATCTAGTGACATTAATGGAGTAGATGAAGACACAACGTAGAATAGATGGTTTATACATGAATACAACTAGATATATTATTGCAGGCGATCTAACCAAACCAAGATTGAATGTTTATTGAATATTAATGTGTTTTCGTAGAAGTTCTACGTCATTCTCGATATAATATATCCAAAAATGATGATATAACTCATAAAAACAAAGTAGAAACATATAAAATATTAGTTATGTGATAATATGTAACAATGTCATTTTAGATCATTTTACTAACATAAGCTAAACAAAATAAACTAACACAAACACTTAAAAAGAGCTTATTAGCTTGTAGTATATAAGCTAATCTAAACATTTAAAAATAACTTATCAAATAATAGAAAATAAACTATAAAGTATTTTAAAATATAAACATAAGCAAAAAAATAAAAAACTAATCCAAACACCTTATTAAAAATGACCATTTTGTTAAAGAAAATATAGTGACTTCAATACAAAAATAAATCATTTGGTATTTGGATCTGAATCCATTTGCCCAAAAGATCGATCCATCATCAAAAAGCCCAAAAACCAAACAAACCACTACCACACTCATCCTACCAAACCCTAGCTCCATATCTCTTCTTCTCAATCGCCGTTCATCTTCTTCCCCAAACCCTAACACCGCAGCAGCAGCAGCATCAGCATCCCACAACAATGAAGTACAACCCACGAGTCACCAGCTCCCGTCGCAAGTGCCGCAAGGCCCACTTCACCGCTCCGTCGAGCGTCCGCCGTGTGCTAATGAGCGCACCCCTCTCCTCCGACCTCCGATCCAAATACAACGCCCGATCAATCCCTGTCAGAAAAGACGACGAGGTGCAGGTCGTTAGGGGCACCTACAAGGGCCGTGAAGGCAAGGTGGTTCAGGTCTACCGTCGCAAATGGGTCATCCACGTCGAACGGATCACCCGTGAGAAGGTTAATGGCCAAACTGTTAACGTTGGGATTAATCCCTCAAAAGTTGTTGTGACGAAGCTGAAGCTTGATAAGGATCGAAAGTCGTTGCTTGATCGGAAAGCTAAGGGTCGTGCTGCTGATAAGGCCAAGGGGAAGTTTACTGTTGATGATGTTGCTGCTGGTGCGTCTCTTCAGGAGATTGATTAGGTTGTGGTTTTGGTTTGGTTTGTTTGTTGAAGTTTACCCCTTTTGATTTGTTGGAGTTACTGTTATATGAATCTGATTTTGAGTTTTATTAGTTATGAATCTGATTTTGATTGACTGGTGGTTTAGGGTTTATGGTCTTTATAATTGCTGTTTGGAATCATAAGTGGAGCATGCTTGTTTATGATCAAAGTAAAGTTTTCTTGAAATGAGTACCTGTGTTTTCAAGAAAAAGATGATTGTTTGAAAATGTCGTTTTTTGGGTCATCTTACAGTGTTTTTGCAGCATTTTGTTAGTCAAAATCTTATTTTTCAACTATGAAATTGTTTGAGGTATAGTTTCTGGCATACAATTCTATGCTGTGAATTAATGTTTTTGAGGTTTTGCATAATTAGATGCTGTAATTTAATTGAAAGATGATACTTTGATTCCCCTTTTGGAGTTTTGGTTAGCTGTTTTTGAATAATTTCTTGTCTAGTAGGTAACAAATGAGCACCATCTTTGTTTTAAATTTGGCTTTACTATATGTCTGCAGATCATGTTTTGTTAGCCAATTAACAATGTAGGTTTTTTTTTTTAAAATTTTGCTGCTATGTGTTTTAATGATCATCTTATACTGTTTGATGACTTGATTCAAATCTTATGAAAATGATAGCTTACTATCACGGACTTGAGCGTTGTGTGGCTCTTTTGAACTTATAATACAATCTTTTTTGTTGCTTTTGTGATCAATGCTCATGGGTTTTGACATGTGTTGGATTCATGAGAGTAGGGGCCTCAACTTTAAACAAATGGTGTGCCAAGATGAATGAGCACTTCTGGCACACACATTCCTGTCGAGGCACTCCTAATAGATCAGCAAAAGTCACCTGAAACTCATGTTTAATCACTGTGTTTAGCAGACTCAATCTCTAAACATTTGGGTAACAACATAATGCTTAGTTTTGTTGTTGGTGAGTTATATCAACGTTATAGAAATCAGTGTTGCAGTTTTTTGAAGCTTATGATTTTCATTATAAACTTGAATCGAATGATTTTGAATTATTTAAATCCCATAGCAGGGTGTTGTCGTTTGCTCAAAAGTTTTCTGTTACAAGTAGGTGGCTTGTTGATCGGTGAAAACCGGAGTGTGAATGCCAAAAATGTTAACAATACCTTGAGTTTGCTTGGTCAAAATATTAAACTTCTGTATATTATATTTGAAATTGCTTCTTGTAACAAACACCATCTTCAGGAGTTTGTTGTTGCGATAATAAACAATGTTGAAAAAGAGATCTATTTGAACTCATAGTAAGGGGTGTTTGTTTTTTTAGATCACTTCCTAACCTATATTGTTTGCGCAGCATTGATCACGCGCAGAAGTTAAGATCTGCAAAGTGTTTGTTTTTGGAAAGACTTTTTATTAAAAAGGTCTACGTGAGTTTTGTATAGTACAGATTTGGTACAACCACTTTTAAAGTATTTTAAAGTATGCGAGAATTAAATATCATCACCCACCACCACTCATGTTCACCACCACCACCATTGTCCGCCACCAACATCATCCACCCACCATCTACCATCACCATCATTGTCCAACACCGTCGTATAACACCATCACTTGATTTTACAGTCTGCTGCCGTTAAAAAACAGACACTTTTTTTGTTACAGACTGCATCATTTGATCTACCTTTCTTTTTACAGATGTGGTTCGTAAACTGCAGATATTTTACTACATAATTATTGTTACTAAATATGTTGCTACATAATCATTGCAAGTACCAAGAGGATTATACTAATACACAATTGTAAAGGTTAGTGGGTTTTTTTCATTCTCTTATTTTATCTCAATAACTGATCTATACAATGCTTTGCAACTTTGAATCATAAGTTGCTTCTTGATTTAGTGGTTAATTTTCTAAACAATTGCGTTGGGTTCGAACCACGAGAGGAGCTAAAAGTTTTTTTTCTTTTTTCATTTTTGTCAATACCATTCCTTACAAGTTTAAAACATAACTTGACCATTAACTCAAAAAAACTCAGGTCAAATATAAAATGTTTTCGTGATTAACTTTATATATGCTTACGTTTCGATATAAATATGTATGAAATCACATCACTAAATTTGTATGAAATCACGTCAGATAGATCAAATATAATACGTTTTCATTTACTTTACGCCTTGAGATAAATTTAGTCTAGAAATGATCAGGAATGATTGTAAGTCTTTGTTTCGACATACATAGTTATAACACAAAAGTAAAACTATACTATAGATATTAATATGATAAAAATATATATAATACTATATACAAAACCATACAACTTTTTGAATATAATAGATTAATATAGATGTTAATTTTAGGTAGAGTGTTTACTTTTGTATTATAATTACGTATGGGTTTAAGTATAGGATTCTATAATTTTTTTTATAAAAATGAACATTTTTTATAAAAAAAACATGAATGTGTTGTGCATATACCATGAAATAGGCGAGAAACCGACACGGTTTGGCCAAACCGTGATGGTTCAAAGTTGTACTTACCTCGTACCTTAACCGTTACAGTTAGGACGAACCGTGACCTTTTGTTACAAAACCATATATTTTTTAGTGTACTTTGATCAGGAGTCAGTCTATACGTGACACTTTAACCTAACTGTCACCTCTAGGTTTTCAAATCGTGACATTTTGACCACAACGTGATGGTTTGATGCGATTTCTCTTAGAAAACACGTATGGTGTCCCCAACACCACCCATTTTTTTACCTAATAACATCTGAAAAGATTTCACAAAGCCCTTATGACTTGGTTTTTGATTTTTTGAAAATATATTAGTAGATGAATTAACATTTGTTGTTCTTGTTTATTTAGTAACTCTGGTGGTTTTTGTTCCTGTCATGTTCCTTGGATTATTTAGAAGTGGTATACAAGCTTTTATTTTTGCAACATTTGCCGCGGCTTATATAGGTGACCCATGCCACCATTGATTAGTTTTCGAAATTTAAATAGTTTTTTTTTATCATAACCGAATCAAATGAACCATACTCATCCATAAATGGAACCCGTTGAAGTAAAAAACCCAAATTTTATTTGTTAGATACTTTTTGAAGAACAATCATACCCGATTGATATCCATAAATCGTGAGACCAAAATATAATGGCGTGGTCATATGCAATGGTGAATACATAAACTTTTGTTGGGGGTCAAAATATGGGCCGGTCAAAAGAGTAGTCAAAACAAGCCGGGTAAAAAAACAACAAATGATAAAAAAAATGTTAAATCATTCGATATAAGTAACAAAACTTATTAAATCATTCAATGTAAGTAACAAAACTTTGCTAATTAGATATATTGTTCATATTACATTTGTTAACTAGGTGTTTTCATCTTTTAAGAATGCTCGATTTCATTTTTATTACTAAGATTGACAAGTTTGTTTTTCTCCGTGGCATAAGTTGCAGAAGTGTTCAAGAAATTAGACCAAATACGATTGCCTAAGCTTTGAGTAGAGACGTGTTAGATGAATTAATATACATAATAATATTAATAAACTAATTTAATATTAACAAAGTTATTAAAAGTAATTTAAGAAAATTAGAACAACTTCAAAGAAACTAAACAATTGACGTTTTGTATATACATCAAAGTGGTCCTGACCTGTACAAGTGTGCACCATTATTGAGTGATATAAGGCTAAAAGTCGAAAAAAAACTATATATTTGTTCTACATATTTGAGCTGTAGAGAGGCCTCTCCCCGCCCCTCACCACACACACTCACACATTACATCTGGATCTGGTCGGATCAATAAATAAGAAAAAAACTTAAAAATACAAAGTGACATTTACGTTTGGAACGTACAAAGTGTGTGAGTGAAATTATCACTCAAGGATAAGTAATAATCACACAAAAAGAATTATAGTTGTGTGATATTATCATGCAATAATATTTTAATGCGTGAATTAACACACAAGAATACATTCATGTGTGATGATTCCATTTTTGCATAATAATTTTATGAGGTAATTTTATAAAATAGTAATCAACTTTAAAAAGTGTTTCAGTTAGATAACTTTAGTTTTAAAATATTATAATTACGTCACCCAGTTTTTATATTTTATATAAAGTAAAAATCTTAACATGTTTTTTTTAGCATTTTTCACTTTTGGGTTCAATTATAAAATATTTCTTTTCTATATTTTGATCCTGATATGAAATGTTGATGTAAATTTTAGGTATTTTTTTCATAATTAACATGTTTTTTATTTATTTTTTAATATAATTTTATATATTGAAAATTCAAATCCCCCCGTATTCTCCACCGTTACTTATTTGCCATAAGAAAAATTAACGATGACTCGATTTGATCGTTTAATTATTCAATTTGAGAAAAATATATATGAGTGACTAAATTAAAATACTTTTAAAACTTGATTACTATTTTGTGATGTTTTCCCTAATTTTATCAATGCGTAATCAATTCTAATACATGAGTAGACTTTTAGCGATGAAATGAACCGTTGCTATAAAGCTACCTATTGCGACGATATTTAGTTGTTAAATTTTTTTCAATTTTTATGTTTTCTAAATATCTATTGCGATAAAATTTCGTCTCAATACATCTTGGTGGGTTGGAGGGAAAAATAGGCGCTCTGTTGAAAATCTACAGTCACGGAATCTCGTCTCAATACCTCTAAGATATTTATTTTTCCCATTTTTATATAACAGATGATGAGATAAATAAAAATAAAAAAATAAATGAAAAAATAAAGGAAAAAATAAAACATGATCTATTGAGACGAAATTTAGTCGCAGTAGACTGCAGATATTTCTTTTTCCCATTGTAGGTAAAATGTTGTTGCTTAGCTAGTGAGTTAGTGCCCTGTAGGTACTAGATTTGTTTGAAACAATCATGTTTGTACATATATCTTTTCATGTTCATTTTTGTACCAATAATGTTAGTATGTTGTTATAATCATGAATATGTTGCAAATCACATGTTATTGAGGTTACAAAGTTGTGTTGGCACGAGAAAGGTTAAAGCGGGTTCCTTTGTTTTTTAGTTCAAGAGGAATCTCAAATTTTGTTTTAGCGCTAGCAAAGAATTAAAATATCTTTGTAAGGTATGCAGAACTATTCTCCATTGCATTACTAAATATTGCCTTCATCTTACAACTGTTCAAAATAATTATACAGTGAACAATAAAATTGTTAATAAACTTTACTTGATCCAGTTTTTAATAAAAAATGCTTCTCAGTTAGTGAAGAAAAACAACGCAGGACAATTATTGAGCTCGCAACAAACTTATTTCTATACATTTTTATTGTTTCTTATTCCTCACTTTAGTTTACAATATACACTACGACTGATACTTACATAATGACGTAGAGATTAATGAAGAGGCTGATGCAACCTAAACATCTTAAGTTTATCCTGCATGATGCACAAGTGTATTAAAAAAGAAGCTTAGAAAGTTTCACACATGAAACAGAAAATACTCTAAGTGTGAAATCTTCCAAAGCCAAGACCAATATCTTCCGAAGCCAAACATGAAGTCTTCCGAAGCCTCAGAGACAAAGTCTTCCGAAGCTTCAAGTTCATGAAGACAGATTTCTTCCGAAGACTTTTAGTAATATGCTTTATCTGATGTACTGTTCCATAAAGCTGGACACCCTTTCCGCTGCATCTCTGCAAGTCACCAACTTACATGAGTTGGTGAAAAGGTCCATGCTTTTGGTAACTGTACATTGAGGTCTTGAGTTTGTAACTTTCTACTTTATGTACTTTATCCTTTTTGTAATAGATAAGGATGTGAGCTATGGCATGTCATAGTCACAAGTCAAAAGGCAATCTGACTTTTGACTCTACAATTGATTTTATTTGTGTCTAGTCAATTGTATCCAGCTGGCTGTAGGATGTAGTTTAAGTATCTCATGTTCTTGTATCTTTCAATTATGTTTTTGTAACACTTGTAATAGAACATAGAGAAAGCAATATACTGCATTCTTGAAAACCATACACTTGTGTTCTTTGTGTTCTGTCTCTTGCATTACTTGTGTTCTTAGTATCTCAACTTGGTTAATCCAGTTTACTGTTTGATCAAAGTTTAGTTAATCTCCTCTTTGTGTTGTTGTGTTGTAACTTACACCCTTCAACGATCCTGCATTTGGTATCAGAGCGTTAACAGGCTCTTGATATAAGATCTCACCATCTTAAGATCCCTCACATACACAAATACTAAACTTTTCAAATGGCAGCCATTTCCAAAACTGATATGGAAACTGGAACCATAAACAAGTCCCCATGATCACTCTTGATGAGTTTGACACCTGGTGTTTAAGAATGGAAGGTTTCATCAGGTCTCTTGATTCAAGAATATGGGAGTCTATTGAGAATGGACCTTTCATACCCAGCACCCCTTCTGCTACTGGTGCTGGTATGATCCCCAAAGATGTGGCTAACTACTCTGATGAAGATAGGAAGAGAGTAGAGATAGACAGAAAAACCATGACAGCCCTTCAAACTGCCCTTCCAAACTCTGTGTACAAAGGTTTCAAAAAATGAAAAACAGCCAAGCAGTTGTGCGATGCACTGAAACTGATGTATGAGGGTTCCTCTGAAGCCAAGGAGAACAAGAAGGATCTCCTGAAGTAGCAGTTTGAAAACTTCACCTTCAAAACAGGTGAAACCATGACTCAACAGTATTTCAGGTATGTTGAGATTGTGGATACCCTAGTGGATGGAGGAGTTCTTTTGAAAACAGAAACATTGTAAGGAAGTTCATGTCCTCACTTTCTAGGCAATGGACACACTACTGTGTGGTGATCAAGAGAACTGAAAATCTCAAAACTATTACTCTGACAGAGTTATATGGGATTCTCAGTGGCTACCAGATGGAGATGAACATGCAAGGTTCATCTGGCAACTCCAACAATCAAATGGGTTCAGCCCTACATGTGGTTGAAAGGGAGAGCATAGAACCCAAATATCATCTCTTATGCTACCCTGACAATTCACTAAAGGGTCTTTTCATCACCTTCCCAAAGACACCAAGGGAGAACTACACTCAAGGAAGCCCATTCTAAGAGACAAGCTCTTCTCAAGCTTTTGTGTCTTCTGATGAAAGCTGTGGCAACTCTCTTTTCACTCTTGAAGACCTGGACTGTATCCATCCAGATAATCTGGAATACATGGAAATAGTCCAGCAGATGGCTCTTCTCACTCACAGAGCCAAGAAGTTCTACAAGAGGACTGGAAGGAAGTTTCCAAGCAATGCAACCAGTGGAAAGTTTGGACTGGACAAAGGCAAAGTCAAGTGTTACAACTGTAACTTGATGGGCCACTTTGCCAGAGAGTGTAAGGCACCTAGAACAAATGGTGGCCAAACACAATCCAGACCAAACTACACTAACAAAGCTCTCCAGAATGAGAAGTCAAAGCAGCAAGCTGCTATTGCTGTTGAAGAAGGAGGCTTTGACTGGAGCTTTCAGGTGGAAGATGCTTCTCCAGACCAAGCACTAGTTGTAGATCATGATGAAGCCAAGGTATTGGAACATCTCTGTACTCCTGAATGCATTGCTAAAGTTAACAGATACAGGTCCTACAACTTGGAACTGAGATCTGACCTTGAGTCCTTAAACATTTTAAAATATGATTTTAGAAAGTCTGAAAATGATTATAAACTGAAGATAGAGGACTTAGAGAAAACCATTTCAGTTCTAAAACATGAACACACAGATTTTGGGACTCAAATCAAAGATCTCATAACCAAGTTAACTGAGTGCCAGGCTGAGCTTGTGATCAGCAAAGCCAGGGCAGAAAAGAGTGTTCTTGAAGAAGAGACTTTCAAGAACATGATATCCTCATCCCTGCACAACAAAGTGTGCTATCAAAACAGGCAGGGACTGGGATCCAATGAGATAGCTCCTCCACACACAATCTTGTCAGTAAGATCACCTAGGTGTGGAACTTGTGAAGATGAGTTTCCTCTCATAGATCCTATGAGTGAAGAGGATGAAGAAGAGATAGTGAAGAATCCCTCTGAGAAGAGTGAAGAGGAGGATTCCAAGAAGGGCCACTATCCTTCTAAGGAGAAAAAGAAGACTGTGATGACCAAGTCCATGAGAAAGAACTTGATCAGAAAGAGCAAAAGAAAGGCAAGGAAGGCTCAAGAGATCAAGGATACTTTTGACTCTAAGCAGAAACAAATTTTTATCTCTGCAGGGTTTAAAGTGGTAGGGACTAAAGACATCAACCAAAACTCTTCTGCTAAGAGTCTTGGTTCTTGCTCAACTCATCTCAGTAGCAAGAAGAAGACTGATCTGCTGTGTACCACTGCTGCACAGTCTGGACCATCAAACTCCAAGCACAGTCCTCAGCCTAAGAGGATTGTCTCAGCATCTGCAAAGATGAAGGTGGAGAAGGTATGTGACCAAAGACAGTCCTATTCCAAGAAAAAGGATCTTGTGAAGAAGAAGATGAATTGTGTCATGTGTGAAAGTATCACTCACATTGCTAAGAATTGCCCTTCAATCCTAAAGGTACTGTCCATATGACTAAAACAAAGAATTCAAAGGGTCTCAAGAAGATTCAAGCTTCGGAAGGAAAACCTGTTTCCTTCGGAAGCTCCAAATCTAAAAAGAAGGGAAGTGGAAAATTAACTTCGGAAGAAAGTGGTCTCAGAAGAAAGGAGTTCTTCCGAAGCACTGAAGTCTGCTGCAGTGTCTGCAGAATCTTCCGAAGGTTCAGTCATCAAAACTTCCGAAGTTCCAAGAGCTTCCGAAGTTTTGAAGGTCAAGTCCAAGACTCCAAAGGTGGTGTGGATGTCTAAGAAAGACCAAGTGACTGAGAATTCTCCATCAATAACAGCTCAAGATCCTCTTAGAACAACCATAGGATCTATTACTGTTGAATTACCTTCTGCAAATGAGCCCAAGACAAGCAAGGCTTGGGTTTCCAAATGTAACTAATCTTTCTCTTTGTGCAAGGACAGCTGAAGACAGATAGAAATGTCTGGATCATAGACAGTGGCTGTTCCAGGCACATGACAGGCAATAGGTTACTACTCTAGAACTTTGAAAGAATTGATGGAGGACCAGTTGCTTTTGGAGGAGATGAAGGTGGTTACATTTCTGGAAGGGGCAAGGTCACAAATGGTAAGCTCAGCATAGAAAAGGTAACTTTGTTAAGGAGCTTGGATACAATCTTCTAAGTGTATCTCAATTTTGTGATCAGAGTCATAACATGCTCTTTACTGAGCATGAGTGCATTGTTCTTAAGCCTGGTGTGGTCATCCTCATGAGCATATCCTGCTTAGAGCCCCCAAGAAAGGAAACATGTACAAGATGGATTTGCAAGAAACCTCTCCTCTGGAGAAGTTTCATGCTTTCTGTCTAAAGCCAATAGTGATATCTTTCCTATGGCATAAAATACTGTGCCATGTAAACTTTAAGAACATGAATAAATTAATTAAACATGATTTGGTAACTGGAATACCAAAGAAAGAGTTTACAAGTGATGACCATTGTGTTGCATGCCTGAAAGGGAAGCAACATAAGGTATCTCACAAGCCTAAGGAAAGGACTCCATCACTACACCCCTACACTTGTTACATATGGATCTCTTGGCCCCACCAGTGTAATGAGTTTAGGAAGGACCTTATACTGTCTAGTGATCACAGATGACTTTACAAGATTCACTTGGGTTTTCTTCCTTAGAACTAAGGATGAGACTCCTGAGATTCTGAAGAATTTCATCTTAAAGATTGAAAATCAATCTGATCACAAGGTCAACATTATAAGATGTGATCAAGGAACTGAATTTAAGAATCAAATCTTGATACATTTTATGATGAAAAGGGTATTTCAAGACAATTCAGTGCTCCGAGACTCCTCAGCAAAATGGTGTTGCTGAGAGGAGATACAGGACACTGATTGAAGTTGCAAGAACCATGCTGTCTGACTCTAAGCTGCCTATCACCTTCTGGGCAGAGGCAGTCAACACTGTCTGCTATGTGCAGAATAGAGTTTTAGTAGTTAAGACTCATGACAAGACTCCTTATGAACTTTGGCACACGAGGAAACCTTTCATTGGTTTTCTCAGGGCATTTGATGTCCTTGCCCCATCTTGAATACCAAAGATCAAATGCCAAGTTTGCTGAGAAATCAGATGATGGACACTTTATTGGATACTCTTCCCAAGCTAAGGCTTATAGAGTGTACAATCTCAGAACTAGAATGTTGAGGAGTCAGCCAATGTGACTTTCAATGAACACACACCCTGTGTTGCTGGTTCTGGTCCAGATTGGTTATTTGATCTTGATTTAGTTACCAACTGTTTTAACAAATCTTGTGAGAATGTTTCAGGATCTACAGACAATTTAAATACAGGTGATCTTGATCCAAGATTTGAGCTAGGAAGATCTTCAAGTCATACATCTTTAGCTCTAGTTGGAACTACTTCTGCAAATGAGGTTTCTATCCTATAACAATGACAAACTCAGCTGATACATTTGGTATACCTTCAATTCCAGCTCAGAGGCTCCACAACAGATAAGACACCTCAATTGTAGAAGACAACAATAGTGGTGGTGACAGTGACCAAGAATTTCTTGATGCCACTAACCATACCATAGATGAGAACATCAATGATGTCACACACTGCTTGGATCAAGTTTCACTTGAAAAGTATGCTGATGTGGGGGAGAAACATCTATGCCAGATCTAAATTTCTCTAATTTAGATCTTTCTCAACAACTTGCTGTGATCCCTCAGCTTAGGATCCACAAGTCTCACCCTACCACAAACATCATTAGAGATGTGTCTCAGGGGTAAGACAAGAGGACAAACCCATGAAGCAAATGTTTGTCTTCACTCTTGTTTTCTATCCCAGATAGAGCCAAAGAAAGTTGATGAAGCTCTAAAGGATGGAAGTTGGTTGAAGCTATGCAACAAGAGCTACTTCAATTCAAAAGGCAAAACGTTTGAAACCTTTGTCCTCTTCCTTCTGGGAAGACTACCATTGGAACCAAGTGGGTGTTTAGAAACAAGAAAGATGATAGAGGCATCATCATCAAGAACAAGCTAGACTGGTTGTTCAAGGATACACACAAGAAGAAGGGATTGACTACACTGATGTCTTTGCTCCAGTGGCAAGATTAGAAGCTGTTAGGATATTCCTGGCATTTGCTGCATCCAAGAACTTCAAGGTCTTTCAACTTGATGTGAAGTGTGCTTTTTTATATGGAGTGATAGATGAAGAGGTTATGTCAAATAGCCACCTGGCTTTGTAGACCCTGATCATCCAGATTATGTCTGCAGGCTTGACAAAGCTCTTTATGGGCTGCATCAAGCACCCAGGAAATAGTATGAGATACTATTTGAGTATCTTTGTAAACATGGATACAAGAGAGGTACTATAGATGGAACTCTCTTCATCAAAGGACATGGAAAAGACATATTGCTAGTTCAAGTATATGTGGATGACATCTTCTTTGGTTCAACTAATCCAAAGCTCTGCAAAGACTTTGAGAAGCTGATGAAAGACATATTTGAAATGAGTGCCATGGGGGAACTCAATTTCTTTCTGGGAATTCAAGTGAAGCAAGTTGAAGATGGCATCTTTATAAGTCAGCCAAAGTATGTTCAAGACATACTTAAGAGGTTCAACATGACTGACTGTAAGATTGCTAAGACACCCATAGCTAGGAACCACTCCCTTGGACCTGATCTTGAGGGGGAGTGTGTAGATGAGCACTTATACAAGGCTATGATTGGGTCTTTTATGTATCTTACTGCTAGCAGGCCTGATATCATGTTTGCTACTTGCATCTGTGCAAGATATCAAGCCAACCCTAAGATGTCTCACCTTATCACTGTTAAGAGGATTCTAAGATACCTCAAAGGTGCATCAAAACTTTGTTTATGGTATCCCAAGAATCCTGACTTCAATCTGTATGCCTATACAGATAGTGATTAAGGTGGTTGCAATATGACTGCAAAGTCTACATCTGGGGGATGTCAATTTCTTGGTGGAAGGATTGTCTCATGGCAATGCAAGAAACAATCCCGTGTCTCTGCATCAACTGCTGAAGCTGAATACATTGCTGTTGCAAGCTGCTGTGCTCAAGTACTTTGGATTCAAAATCAGATGCTTGACTATGGGTTAAACTTCAAGGCGACCCCATTCACATAGACAACAACAGTGCTATCTCAATCACAGAGAACCCTGTGCAACACTCAAGGACAAAGCACATCAATATCAAGTATCATTTAATAAGAGATAACTATGAAAAGGGATTAATTAAACTAGTCAAAGTTCACACAGATGAACAATATGCTGATCTATTTATAAAGGCTTTTGATGAACGGAGATTTAAATATCTAATATCAACTATTGGGATGATAAACTTTGAGTAAGCTTTTCTTAAAACTAATTCTTATTATTTCTTAAAAAAATATATGTGTCCTAAGTTGTCTAGTTCATTACTTCCATAAGCTCATGTTTTCTTTGGATAAAATTTCTTTTTGAAGACTTTCCTTAGATTTTTGAAAATTTCTGATACTTCGGAAGTTATGCTTTTAACTTCAGAAGCAAATCATGTTTTCAAAATAAATAATTGTCTAAGAAATTTACCTTCGGAAGAGCTTTCAGATTTATCTTCCGAAGCTTAAATACTTGTCTTAAACACTTACTTATTTTCAAGGACCATTTACTTCCGAAGCAAAATTAACTCTCGGAAGCTTGTTGTTTTATATACAAAGCACTCAAGTTTTAATTTCTCTTCCGAAGCAAAATTCTCAAAACTCTCAGGAAATTCTTCCGAAGTCATTTTAGCTTCGGAAGCTTTTTAAATAAAGAAACTTCCGAAGATAATTAACCTTCGGAAGCTTTTTGACTTCCAAGAAAACTACTTTTTGAGCAAAAGTAAACTACTTTTTCAGAGGTGGGACCGACATCCGGATTTCAAAGTTTATCCTCTTTCATTAAACTTTATCTGAAATCCTTCTCATGTAAAAACCCAACGGTTTCCCCCTCTTTCTATCATTTGTTCTTCCTCCAAACCTAAAACCCTAAATTTCTCTCTGAAATTTCTTTCTCTCTTCTTTCTTCATCCTTAAGCTACTTCAAAATGGCCAACCTTGCTCACAGAAATGATCCCAACTTTACCATGCAGCTACACAGACAATATAATCAGGTTGCTCTGTTAGGCTCTGAGAAAGATCCTCATTTCTCAGAGGTTTGCCGTTTCCTAACTCTGTCAAACTACTTCACCTCCCTAACCATTAATCCTCCACTCTATGAGGACCAGCTGCTTGAATTTTGGAAGACCTGCCAAGAGGTCATTATGGACGGGGAGAAGACACTGTCTGCCACAGTGCAGGGGAGAACAATCTTCATCACTCCGGCCATCATCAATAGGCATCTTCAGCTGGATGATGAAGAAGGTGAGGTGTTTTTCCCAAAGGAAGCTGTCAATCATTCCTTTGAGCAGATGAGATATGAGGGAGATTTTTCTGTAAAGACCTTTAGGAAAGGGAAGGTCTCATTCCAATGGAGATTCCTGCTCCATGTGGTCATCCACAACTTATCAAACAACATGGTGGATGGGACCAGATTCCTGAGGATCTCTTCTTCATAATCCATGGAATGGTTCAGGGGGTCAAATTCAGGTATTCTCAATTTGTTTATACAATTTTACTTGCTAATTTAGACTCCTTAGAGTATTACATGTTTCCTAGATATGTCCAGTACATTCTTAACTGTGAAATGGGCTCACAGTTGAGAGAAACAGGTAACATTCTTAAATTGGGACAGATGAAGCCCGACATCTTTAATCTCTCCTTCATAATCCATGGAATGGTTCACGGGGTCAAATTCAGGTATTCTCAATTTGTTTATACAAATTTACTTGCTAATTTAGACTCCTTAGAGTATTACATGTTTCCTAGATATGTCCAGTACATTCTTAACTGTGAACTGGGCTCATAGTTGAGAGAAACATGTAACATTCTTAAATTGGGACAGATGAAGCCCGGCATCTTTAAAAATCTAAGAAAGGCCACTGTGGATTCTCTGGGGTAGAAACAGCCCTAGTCCCAAAAATGTTAGAGCTCATTGCTCAAGGTGACAACCTAGCAGTACAAGCTAGTGTGAGCCCATACCTGCTATCTCCCAACCACTCTCACAACCTCAAATCACCATCACTTACCAAAGAAAATCCAAGCGAACCCCTGCTCAGGCTATTCAGTCTGTGGAGGCCCCCATATACTCACCCATACAGGAAGAAGTGGACACTAGAGCTCTCACTTCTCCTGAGGAGCAGACCACTCCCATCTCTTCAAGAATCAGTGCTGAGGTTCCTCATGCTCAGACTGATGAGCTCATTAGCCCAACTGTCTTAAGCCATCACTCTGGTTCTCAACACTCAAGTGATCAACCTTCAGGGGACAGTTACCATCCCCAGCCTATAGATCTCAACCAACTAATTCCTAACCTTGACTTCTATACTGATGAAGATCTAGGTTTCAGTGAGTATAATGAGTCTCTCTTCTTTTCCCCTACTCAAAGAGAGATGAATACTCCATAGTCTCCTACATCTATCCCACATCAGTCACCTACAACTGAGGTGGACACTCCTGAACCTGTTCAGGATGTCCATATGGAAGAGGCTCTCACTTCTGAAAGTGATTACATCATTAAGACCTCAACCATGGCAACTCAGCCCATTGACATCTCAACTGAGATTGCCAGTGAGCAGAGGAAACCAGCAGCCAAGAACTTGAAGCTGGTGGTGAGAGAGAGGACTTTGGTCCATTATCTCATCCCCCAATGAGTCTTCTGATGAAGATGAGGCGAATCTGAGACTACTGGTGCAAAAACTATCTAAAACATGCACTTACTTAGTCTCAAAGGTCAGTCACCTTGAATCTCAGGTGACTATCTTACATAACAAGATCAATGATCAGCAACTTGAGATTTCATATCTTAAGGAAAAAACTAGCTGGGAGACCTTTAAGAAGAGCTCAACCAGGAACACAAGAACCTATGGATGTGATTGACCTATCTTCCAGCACACCTATGCAAGTGGGTGATGCTACCAAAAAGGGGGAGAAAGTCATTACCGCCACAAAACCTGGGAATTCTTCAGAGAGAATGGACATTAAGGACTCACCATCCTCACTTACAATTGTGCATTCTCAACAACCTCCTCAAGTTCACATTGATGTGGACTACACAGACTCCTTCATACAGAGTTTGTTTGAGGATGGGATACCAAGGGCTATGTCACCTTCCCCATCTTCCAATCACATCATAGGGTGGAGGTATGACAACATCAGGAAAGCCCTAATCATCATAAGAGTTCAAGGACAACACAAAATCTTCAATTTTCAGACCATGGACTACTATGAAGGTCTGGATCTAGTCAACATGCCACTTGTCAACCCAAGCCAATCAAGACAAGCTGACAGACTGGCTAAAAGAATCCAAGACAGGATCACTGCAGAGTTCAGCTTAAGAAGGAGACATAGGCAATCAGGCAATGCCATCGGTCAAATGGATGTTGAGGAGGACCCTAAGATTAGCTTCATAGGGGAATCCTGACTGAAGGCCCAGTAGCAGAACTGAGAGCCCTGTCTCATCATTATCAACTACTACTGCAGAATCCAGATTCCTTCTGAGACACCTGCTGGTAAAGGTGCTTCTCAACCTCTCTCTGGCCTGAGCTTAGATGCTGCAAAAGCAATGAAGGCCAAAGCTCTCTCCACCCTGAGTCACAAAGGTCTGTGAGTGACAAAGGGAAATAAAAATGACAACTAAGGATATTGAGGAGGAGGAGAGAGAGAGGAAAAGGAGGCTAAGGGGAGAAAGTTCCTCTGCTGAGTCTTCTAGACTCATGGAGTCTGCTATCAAGGCTGCCCCCAGACCAGATACTCAGAATGATGAGTTAAGGGCAGTCAGGATAAACTATTTGTAGACCAGGAACTATGACATAGACAATACCATTTCTCTCCCCTTAGATGAGTGAATGAACTGGTTGACCTGGAAAGGTCAAGGGAGAAAAAGGAGGCAGAAGATGCAAAACTCCTAGTACAAGTCAAAGAAGAGATAAGAAGAAAAAGACTATACAAAGATATGCCTACCCTCTCCCCAGTTTAGGAAAGTCCTGCATAAGAAGATGTGGTTCAACAAGAACCTTAGGTAGATAAAGAAGAAGAAAGGATCAAGATGATCAACTACCTGAGTGCCGCAGGCTTCTATCAGGTAGATGCACTCCTCCCTTGTCCTATGACTATATTGAGTTTGAGTATTTAAAGCAGCTTGAACTTGAGATAATCAAGGACAGAAAGACAACTAAGAAGAAACTAAGGAAGAAGCTGCAAAATCAAGAGCCATCATCCAAAAGAGCATGAAGAAGTCTGCTGATAGGCAGAGGATGATGAGCTTCTTGAAGCTATATGGATTCTCCGGAAGGAGACTTGGCCCCATGTCTCTATCCACTATGGATGAGCATATTAGGGTGATCAAGCAGAAGATCAAAAGTGGAGAGCTCATTGACTTACACTCCACTCCAAGTCAAGCCCCACCTGAAGTGGAGGTTAAGGTTGAACAACCAGAGACAACACAACCTGGACCTCCTGCTAAAACTCAACAAGCTTCATCTTCTGATCCATAGCAGGGTCAACCTCCCTCTCCTTCTGAGCCTGAGAGAGAGGAAGTCCCAACTGAGAAAGACAGTGAAGATCAATATGGTGCTGCAGCCAGTCTTCTCAGTTAAAATCTGGTGAGAGAAAGAAGAGGATGGCTTCTAAACCAAAGCCAAAGAAGAAGAAGACTGCACCCTCTTCTAAATCCCAGGATGAGCCAGAACATCTTGAGATTATGCAGCCAGAGGATGCTACATCAACTCCAATTCAAACAGCTCCTCTAGCATCAAGAAGACCCATCTTGTCTTGGACATACACCACAAATCCAGAAAGATGGCATGTCATTAGAGATCAAGGCATTGAAGACATATACATGGCAAGATATGTTTCAGTTGCATCTGCATGACCTCTTTGATATGAGAAGACACTTTGACAGTCTGAAGGATCCTGATCACCTTATGAAGAAAGGATTGGTGATCATCCTAATGAGGAATGTTTATATCTGAAGTCTTGTAAGTGTTTTGGTAGCATCAGCCTAGGGGAGTTTGTAGAGATTAATGAAGAGGCTGATGCAACCTAAACATCTTAAGTCTATCCTGCATGATGCATAAGTGCATTAAAGAAGAAGCTTAGGAAGTTTCACACATTAAACAGAAAATACTCTAAGTGTGAAATCTTCTGAAGCCAAGACCAATATCTTCCGAAGCCAAACATGAAGTCTTCCGAAGCCTCAGAGACAAAGTCTTCCGAAGCTTCAAGTTCATGAAGACAGATTTCTCCCGAAGACTTTTAGTAACATGCTTTATCTGATATACTGTTCCATAAAGCTGGACACCCTTTTCCGCTGCATCTCTGCAAGTCACCAACTTACATGAGTTGGTGAAAAGGTCCATGCTTTTGGTAACTGTACATTGAGGTCTTAAGTCTGTAACTTTCTACTTTATATACTTTATCATTTTTGTAATAGATAAGGATGTGAGCTATGACATGTCATAGTCACAAGTCAAAAGGCAATCTGCCTTTTAACTCTACAATTGATTTTATTTGTGTCTAGTCAATTGTATCCAGCTGGCTTTCAAAGTATAGCCGACTGTAGGATGTAGTATAAGTATCTCATGTTCTTGTATCATTCAATTATGCTTTTGTAACACTTGTCATAGAGAGAAAGCAATATACTGCATTCTTGAAAACCATACACTTGTGTTCTTTGTGTTCTGTCTCTTGCATTACTTGTGTTCTTAGTATCTCAACTTGGTTTATCCAGTTTACTGTTTGATCAAAGTTTAGTTAATCTCCTCTTTGTGTTGTTGTGTTGTAACTTACACCCTTCTTGCAAATGGTTTTGTCTTCCAATTGTAGGTGTTGCTATAAGTATTAAACTCAAAAATGTGATGATGAGAGGTGGATAATAATCATATGATTATTAATTTTTTTAATTGGATAAATGTATTTGCTATATAAATTCTTAATATATTGATTTCTACGTTTAATTTTATTTGAACGTATGGTGTTTTGTTTAAAACTTATAATTTTGTATGTTTGTTTTTTGTAGATTTATTATTTACAAAATCTAAAAATTATTTTAAAAAATTAAATCACTTCTATTGCGATGAAATTTAGTCGCTATAGGTGTTGTGCATTTTCTATGCAAATTATCTATAGCGACTACTTTTCGTCACAACAGGTATTAAATATATATAACTAAAAATTTATTTTTCATCAAAGAAAACTTTTTAATGATAGGTATAGCGACCAAAATTCATCGCGATAGGTTAATCTATAGCGACGACAGGTATAGCGACAAAAATATTGACCTAATATGACGGAGAAACGGCGGCGAAACAATTGCGACCATTTTGCGTCGCAATAGGTTTTAGAAACTACTTTGGGTCGCAATAGGTGAAAAAAAATTGTCGCGAAAAACCCTTTTTCTTGTAGTGTTATAACTCCATCCGCGAAGTTTCATCTTGCATAATTATTCGTACACTTCGTAACGAAAAAATCACTTTTTATATTAAACTTCCCCAATAAATAGAGTTTTCCTATTGGAAAATCTAATTTAACGTTTTTCGTAGTAATCAGTAAACCATGTCTCTTTTAAGCTACATAACCCTTTTTTGAGTCGTGCCCTATTTATTACTTGAGTTCACGATAAATGCTTATAAACATAACATGCAAACATGTAATCTTTGTATTCAGGTTTTTGTTGCATAGAGTAAAATAGAAAATTGAACAAAAAATAGGTGAGAAAAAAAGTATCGATAAAAGTATTTAATTGAAGCTAAACAATTATAAAACAAAGTGAAAGAAAAATGTAAATGAACACGGTGTCTAACTTGTTGATAGTTCATGAGTAGACGACACATTCTTATAAATCTCATAAAACAGTCGGTTTTCAAACTCATCATTCGAATTGGCAATCTTGGATGATTGATGAGCCTTTGGAGCATCTTTGCCATGTTAAAGTTAAACATATTCTTGATCTTCCAAAATCCACCACGACTCTCCTCACCTAGACGAACACTCTTTACGCTCCTTCCGCCATCAAACCCGCCATATGCCGTTCTCCTCCACACTTTGTTTCTATCAACTGAACTTGAAACACTTCTTGAAAGGCTTGTTGAGAAGTTTTCCATTTCTTTATGTATTTTATGAGTTATGATGGGTGTGTTGAGAGATATATGTTTAATGGTTCTTTATACATGTGTACACACACATATGACGTGAGGTCTCACGTATTTGGAGTCTAAACTTTAGCTAGGCATATATGTGCGCATAAACTTTATTGCTAAACCGTATTATAAGTCAAAAAGGACGGTTTGTATAATAAATCAAAATATAAACCACCATCAATGTTGAACGGACGTGAATCTAAAAATATATTGTTTTGTTTTTCTTGTGTAATAAAGTGTTCATGAATATCAACTATAAAATATCAAGTTCGTTTAAAAAAAAATCATGATGGTATTATGTATTTTTTTTGTATTGAAGAGTTCGAACGTTCAAATTTAACAAAAGATAAACATATGAAATTAACAGAACGAGATTACGAATTGTTTTTAAAAAATATAATTAGAATTAAAAAAGTTCGTTACATGTTATGCTTTCGTTTTGACCAAGGAAAATAATTTAAAATGAGCATCCATTCAATCTTCTAGAAAGTCACCATGACCTCTTATGTTTGTCATGATCTTTTGTCCTCTACGGTCTACACAAAATTACATATTAATTATATATAACATTTAGCATTTGGGTGAACAGATACCTTTTATGGGACAGTATGAGGTTGATTAATTTATTTAGAATTTCACCTTCTTGATTTACTATATATTATTTGGCGGAGTACACAGCCAGCGTACATAACCCGTGTGTCGTTTTTTATGCCTTTTGTTACTAACCCTTTGGTTTCAGAAAGCATTATATTTGATTTTTATTTTTTACAATTATTTTTAAGGGTTTGTTTTCAAATTTTATAATTGGTTTTGTTATGATATAATTATTTATATTTATGTTTTGAAGTGAATTGTATTTAAAACTGGTCAAATATTGTATTTGTAATGTTCACTTACATATTTCGTAACATATATTTTTACATTGTCGTAACTTTTCATGCTTTCTGTATATGCAGTAGTTATGTGTTTTTAATATGCTCAGTAATTTTATAAAATACATGTTGCAACGCGCAAGTTGTATTTTTTTTAGTTTTACATGAGATTCAAGTGTTAGATGCTTGTTGGTAATTTTGATTTAAACATTTTGAGAAAGAATAACTATAATCCTTTTATATTTCTTTTTGTGTAAAACATTATATTAATCCATTGAATGTGATTAAATAGATGGTCGATATCAAGTTTTTTGGTTTTCTTGTTTAAATAATTTTTCTCATGAACGATATCATATACATGTGTTATGCATAATCCAAACATTTTGTTGCCTAAAGAAATAACATCTAACCAGCTTTATCAAGCATAAACATGTTTTAATTGTACATACTCTAACATTTGATGCTTCAACAGATAAAGCTCAACAAAATCCAAACAACAATCTTAATAGTGTGAAGTTCTCATGCGAATGGACCATACGCATGAATCCTTCATGCTAATGGACCAGTCGCACGACTAAACCAGGAGACTGGATCAGTCGCACGATTGAGACATAAGGTTGGCTCAATCGCAAGACTGAACCTTCAGTCGTGCGGATGGATCAACCGCATGATTCAGTCGCACGACTGAACCATGCTAATGGTTCAGTCGTACGATTGGAAGACCTTAACCTATAAATACCACTTAATTCGTGGAAAAACGAAACAATTCGAATACCTACGCACATAGACGTACCCTAGTCGTCCAGAGACTCAAGAAAACCTGTTCCAAGTTCATAGATCACAATTGATCATGTTCTAACCATCCTTAACATTCAATATATCGTTAGATTGATCTGAAATGTGTTCTCCCTGATTGGATCACCAATCAAATAGGATTCTGCACTATTTGAGTTGGTATACGTGTAGAATCAGTTAGTACTCCGTACGAAAACGGTCCTAACACTTCCAAACCGTTTGACAATTAAACCCTAATAATAATAATAATCCAATTAATTGAAATTGAACGATCGTTTAGCTATTCCTAAACTATTACCCCTTTCAATTTCATTAGAAAAACACATTTACATCGAATTCAATCATCGTATTCATCGCAACCTGCAACTGTAGTGTTCATCAACATCCGATCGATCTTAGGTGGAATTATTAGAGGGATTTCGCTCACTGAGACTAGTAGAAGCTTTTTGTGCAACAAATTTGGTTATTAACATCATTTGCAACCCGAATCATTTTCGACATAGCCGCGACTTGTTCTTCATTGTTTCTCATCGATTTGACTTCAAATTGGGTAATTAAAACACATCTACTTATAAAATTTCACTTGGGAAACAAAATCCCCGACTTTAGTTTGGTTAATAACATCGAAATCATGTTCAGTTTGGACCCAATTGAATCTAGGGTTCATAGGAATTGGGTGTTCTTTGTAATTGATACTTTCAAAAATTTGGAACCAGCTTCTAGCAGGCGCGCTCTCGCCTACTGGTTAAGAGCATATGTTCACATCTTTGAGGTCTCGAGTTTGAACCTGGGCACCCCTATTTTATTTTTAAAACATTTTTTAAATAAATTTAATTACAGAAAAATCTTAATAATTATAAAAATCATTTTTGTAAACTTTAATAATTTTTAAAAATCACATTTTTTGCAATTTTTTAAAATTAATTATTTATATATTCTTTTAATAAAACAATATATAAAAGTCATTTTTAGTTTATTTCTTATAAAATGGAATTTAAATGATAGTTTAATTTAATAAAATATTAATGGTCGATACGCTACTTTTAATTATTGTTTAAATTATGTTTACCTCAAATGATTATAAAAATTTATTTAAACTTTATATTTAAACTTTACCAATTTAATCGCATATTAAATTACTAAAATAGTATTATTCTATTTATTGAATCAATGATTCCATTATCTAAATTTAATTATTTATCAAAACCCCAAATTCCTATTGAAACCCTAGTTGACGTTTAGTCATTAAGCTTGTTGTTAATTTAGGTATCCTGTAAAAAGAATTCGTTGGAGCGCTACTAAAATACTTATTATTATTCTTAAGATTCATCTTATACAACATGTGAGTTTTCATGCCCATCTTTTACCTTATTTCACACATTTTTGGGGTGAAACATGTTAACGTATAAACTTGCACTTGTAAATGTCTTGATACTTGTAAACGCACTAGCAATTCATCTTTAGTCTTGTCATGGTTATTTGTAATATTGTGAGACTTATATGATAGACATTATGTGTTGACAATCATTAACAATGCTAGCCTAGCGACATCATAGATCTATGGGCTTGACAAGCCTATTTGGTGCTAAAGCCGAGGTTATTGCTAGCTCTTGATGACGTATGACTTGTTTATCATGGGAACCAAGTACACTTAGCTAATCGTTATAACTTGTAATGGATATCTTTGTAAAGGTTTGATTGTAACATTATGTTATCTATAAACTTACATTATTCGTAACCGATGACTTGAATTGCTACCTTTAAACTTATATATATATATATAATATATATATATATATATATATTATATATATATATATATATATATATATATATATATATATATTATATATATATATATATATATATATATATATATATATATTATATATATATATATATATATATATATATATAATATATATATATATATATATATTATATATATATATATATATATGTGTGTGTGTGTGTGTGTATGTTTAACATATGAAAACTCACCAACTTTCAAAGTTGACCTTATTTTTAACATGTTTCAAAAAATGCCCAAGGTTGATGAATAATATTGGAGTATGCTTACATCTAGGATTGGACCTAGAAAATACAAGACATGCCTTTGAATTATTGAAATTTTGAACTTATGTTATGTTTTATTTGTTGATACATGTGTCCCTAGTTTCTGATCTTAATGTAATATCTTTGTATTGTCTTACACTTATGTAATTGTAATTGTACGGGTACTTAATGAAATACATATGTTTGGTTGTATTTATAATGTTTAATATTTCATTAATGAGTTGTTTAACGCATATTGACTTGATTATATAGGTTTGTGATTGTTTGAAGTGTTATGCATAATGTTATAATATTGAATACATTCAAACTTGGTGAAGTGAAGTTCTCATGTGTCCGACTAGACCATGCGCCCCAACAGTGGTCATGCGTCCGACTAGACCATGCGCCCCAACAGTGGTCATGCGTCCAAATGGCCATGCGACTAAGTGTCCATGCGCCTAAATAGTTCATACGCCTAAACAACTTCATGCATCTGACTCAGTCGCACGACTGAATACTCAGTTGTGCGAATGGATCACCGCATGGCTCAATCGCACGAATGAACCATGCTAATGGTTCAGTCGCCCGAATGAGCAACCCTAACCTATAAATACCACCTAATTCGTGGAAAAACATAAGCATTCAATCCACTTTGACTCCAGGCGTACCCTAGCCGTCCAGAAGCCTCTAAGTTCGTACTCCAAGTTCATAGAATACGGTAGATTGATTCCTAATCGATTCTTGACGTTAGATTCAATACGTTATTGTTTCTACGTGAGTTCTCATTGATTGGATCGCCAATCAAATAGGATTCCGCACTATTTGGTTTGGTTAAACACGTTAATCAGTTGGTGTTTAGTTCAAATACCACATCCTAACAAGTGGTATCAGAGCTTTGGCTCTAGATTACGTGTTGATTCAATAGTTTTTACACAAAAATTGTGTGTTTGCATAAAAAACGCAATCTTTTTGTGTCTAACGGAGTCTTAGATGTTTCCTGATCAAAAAGTGTAGTCTTTCCAGCATACGGCTATTAGGGTTTGGTAAAATTCGAGTTTTTACGGCCAAAACAAGTTTAACCTACGAATTATCAAACTTCAGCAAGTTCAGTCGCACGATCGGCTCAATCGCACGACTGAGTTCATTTGCATTCTTCAACCACACGATTGGACTCATTCGTACCCTTATTCGTACGACTGAGATCTTCATTCAGACTGCTCAACCGCATTAGTTCATTCGGACGACTGACTCATCCGCATTTGTTTAGTCGCACGATTAAACCATCCGCACTTGTTCAATCGCCCGAATAAGCCAATCGCATACCTTCATTCGCATTCATCAGCAGTTTGTTAAACAATAAAGTTAAGTGAAATGGAGGATCAGTTTTCAGCATACATAGCTAGTAGAGATACTTGTATCCAGAATCTACTGTTGTTGGAGAACGAAGTGGGAATTCACAATAAACCCCCGAAGCCTATCACGTTAGACGACTACCCACAATGGAAGCAACGTTTTGAAATCTACTTAAACGGAGTGGATACAAATTTGTGGGAGGCAATAGAGTCGGGGTACAACATGCCAGTAGGAGCTGACGGAGTAAAACTTACTCTAAGTGGCATGTCGGATGCACAGAAGGTAAAACACAATGCTGAGAAGAAAGTCTACGCTTTGCTTACTCAGTCTATTCTGAAGGATATTTTCCATTAGTATTCGGAGTATACTCAACCAAAGAAACTATGGGATGCGTTAGAGAAGAGGTATGACGAAAATGCCTCTCTGAAGGCCATCAAGGCAAAAGCCTTGAAGAAGGAGTTTGACAACTTCTCTTCTATGGGAAAAGAAAGCCTTGATGATGTGATCAATAGATTCTACCACTTGATGAGTGAGATGCACACTCATGGAGTGGTTACTTCGATAGAAGATAAGGTATCCAACTTTGCTAATGGATTACCAGAAAAATGGGCTTCGTTTGTTTCAAATCTTAGACAGAATGGAATGCTCTCGAAGTTAGATATAAATAACTTCATTCTGAAACTGAGAGAAGAGGAACTTAGGATGAAGTATCGAGCCCAAAAGGCAAACTACGATCAGAATCATGTACTCTACAATGCTACTCCTTCAGTCAAGACATCTGGAGCACCACTGCAAACCGCCTTCATCTCAAGCGCAACAGCTCCAACACAACCCTCAACTTCAAGATCCGAAATGTCAGGGTCATCCAGCACCCAATATATGATACCTGAAGCTAATGCAGCAAAGCTTAAAACTGACAACCTCAGGAATGTAACTGTGGAGGTGGCCAGAGAACATATGGACCTTTTAGCTGTGGTGGTTCAATCCTATGATGGATTAATTGCTGGAAAGATCGGTAACTGCCACATGGCAGATGAAGATTATGAGAAGGTGGATGAAATGGAGTTGGAACGTATGGACATAATGTGGGCTCTGGCAAATGCTGTACGACGAGCTAAAAAGTTTGTCAAAAAGATCGAACAGAACCTGGTTGCAACAAAAAGTTTGTCAAAGGTTACATGTTTCAACTGCGGTGAGAAGGGACACTTCAAGAGGGAGTGTATAAAACCAAAGAAGACAGGTAATGGAAATCCCTTCTCGTCATTTAACCGTCAAGACAAGGCCACAACTAGTAATTTTGACTCATCAAGTAAGGATCCAAAAGCCTTAACTTCTAATGAAGATGAAGGACAGGACTGGAGCTTTCGGTTCGTCTCACCACGAGAGTCCAATATAGCTAGTGTGGAGGATATTGATGACGATTCTGCAAGTGAAGGAGATATAGCAGTAGAGCTCGCGATGTCAAATTCTAAAGATACTGCAAATGTGGTCAACTACCTGCCTGAAGAAGAAAAATATGCAAATGCATCATCATCTGAATCACCAGAACCAGAGACAACCGAGCCAACACTCATGACTGATTCTTCTTCAACATCCCAGGTAAGTACTACTGACCAACTGTTTAATAATCATGCTTGCTTAAAATGTAATAAATTTAGAGAAGTTATAGATTCAAAATTTGCGAGGCTATTCGATCATAATGATAGCTTAGTAAAGGATCTGGAACTGTGCACAGAAGCAAATAGAGTATTGAAACAAAATGAGCACAGTTACAAGGAAAAGATAAACCTATTAAATAAACAGCTTAGAGAAACTGAGGTAGTTGCATTTAACCAAGAAAATGACATTAGGTACTATCTGAACTCTCTTGAGGACACTAAGAAGCACAAAGCAGTTTTAGAAGTAGAAGTCAATTCATTAAAACAAAAACTGCATAGTTGGACAAGCTCATCACCCATTGTCCAACACTTAGTAAGAGAAAGAAATAATGGGGAGGGACTGGGATACAAAGTGGTTCCACCACCACTTGAGACCTTGATGAACACCAAAAGTAAACCAATTAACAATAACCCCGTCAAGGATCACGTGGTGTCTACTCCTCTTGTTAGCGATCCGGATTCCGTAAGTAAATCAAGTGAATCCGACCCTAAACAAAAGGAGGTCACTTCAAAGGCAATAGGAAAGATGCCTTGTGTTAACCTGGAAAAAGAATTCGAAAGGGTTAGCTTAAAGTCAAGGTCAAAAAAGTCAAACAAGAACCAAAAATGACTATAAAATCTACTCAATCATGTGCATCATGTCACAGTCCAGGGAAACAAGAGATTAAAGATGTAAAACCAGGTAAAACAATTAATTTTATAAAACCAACTCATACATCTAACAAAGTAGTGCCTCAGTCCATACACACTAAGGTTGACCGTGTGACAAGTATATCTCCACCAAAACAAATAAATCGTAAAGTTGAAAGGAGATCCTGCTATAATTGTGGAGAGTATGGTCACATAGCGTCTCACTGTCCTTATTACCAGACATCGAGGAAGAAAGTTGAACTTTCTGCATCTTCATCTAGATCTTTTAAGAGGAACTCAGTAACACCTCCTAAAAGGGATTGTAAGCCTAAAGTTCAACCCATCAGCCAGTCGTCTGTTTATCACAAATAGGCCTTACACAAATCTGGATTATGGAAAGAAAAATCCTCCTCAATGCCTGAAAATAAGAACACACAGAATTCTGATCAATCCTTAACCTCAAAGGGTCTGTGGGTTGAGTTTGTGATATGTGATGCCTCAGGGAAACCCAAGCCAGTTAAGGCTTGGGTTCCTAACATGAACTAATGTTTTCATTGAATGTGCAGGGTGTTCGCTATAGTTCTGAGACTAATACGTGGATTGTTGATAGCGGAGCATCCATGCACATGACAGGGAACAGAGCTCTCTTATCAAATGTCAGACAAATAAAAGGAGGGCATGTTTCATTTGCTGGAAACAAAGGCGGGTACATCACAGCCCAAGGAGAAGTGGGAAATGAAAAAGTTAAGTTTGATAAGGTAAACTATGTCCAATAATTACAAAATAACTTACTTTCAGTTTCTCAAATCTGTGATAAAGGATTCAAGGTAGTTTTTGACAACAAGAAGTGTTACGTTCTAAAGAAGGACTACATGATTCTGGAGGATCAAATCCTAATGTCAGCTTCAAGATATAATGATCTTTATGTCTTGGATCTCTCAAAGGCCTCCACAACGGATCATGAAGTCCAATGCTTCCTGTCCAAAGCTACTGAGAAGGAATCCATCTCCTGGCATAGGAGAATGGGACACATAAATCCGAGGAAAATGAATCACTTGATCCAGAATGATCTTGTGAGAGGAGTAAATGTCAAAAACTTCCAACTCCCGGATTTTTGTGTTGCGTGCAAAAAGGACAAACAGACGAAGAAATCTCATAAGGAAAAGAAAGTTCATTCTATAGAACTTCCACTTGAGCTTCTTCACATGGATCTGTTTGGTCCAGTCAGTACAGAAGCATCGCAGGCGACTTGTATTGCTATGTAGTTACTGATGACTACTCAAGGTTCTCTTGGGTAATGTTTCTGAAATCCAAATAAGAAACATGTGAATCCTTCAAGGAATTGGTAACTATACTGGAATCCCTATACAAGCTGAAGGTAAGACATGTTGTCACACCCTCAAAATCCACTTGCGGAGTTTTACCGCGAGGCGTGTGAACAAACCAGGATCACAGTCAATAGTTACTCAGAACGACTCTATATGCCATAATTTAAACAAAATCACCCAAAATACAAACTTTAAACAATGCGGAAGCGTTTTGAAAACAACCCAAGGCAATGAAAGTATAACTATGGCAAAACAGGTGCCAACCCAAAAGAGTAAACCATAATTATTAAAATACTAAAATTGTCTTGAAGATCGTGTCTTAGAATGCAGTGAACCATGCAGTGCTCCTATGACAAGCAAGCTAATGACCTGAGAATAGCATACTAAAAATGTCAACACAATGGTTGGTGAGTTCAAGAGATATTCAAACATAAACATTTTAATAATAGCGATATAAAAGTAGTGCATTGTAACAGATAGCTAGTCCGTTAACAGTAAATATTATTTCATAGTGATTTCGTAATTGAAGCTGACTGTGTTACGTTGTTGCCTCCTGCCACGACTTAACAGGTCGTGACAATGTTCATAGGACAAATTGCACCCGGTTGACCTCGAGTCACACAGGTGGGGCTCGTCAGACCCAGTAGTACTACCCAAATTTCCCCGCTAATCAATATTAACAATTCGAAAGTGTGAGGACTTTCCATGATATCAACACTATATAATATTGTACACAACTTAAATACATAAACCGTTCGTGATTTACCAGTATGCTATCTCCCCCAAAGAGAGTAAATAAAAAGTGGGGCATGAACTCACCTGATATGCGTATAGATAACTAGGGTTTGACTTGGCAAACAGAATAGACAGACAACCTTCAGAGGTTACCTAGATCATATAAGTACATGAGTACGTGTAATCAAAGAACATGGGAAATCCTAAGTACACTACAACCAAGGACTCAAGATTTTAACCAAAACAGACATGTTTGACCTAGTTGACCCGTTGGTGACTTTATGTGCTGTAAACCATTCAAGCAATCAAACACATATCATCATCTAAGCATGATCAACAACATTCACACATCATAACTCATCAATTCATATCCTAAAAAGTTACTATCTTTAGTAATGTATGAACTATAACATGTGTTCTTGAATTTCCAATGATCACAACAACAATCTAACATCTAATTATCACCATGAACACATCCATAACATCATATCATCCATAGTTCAATATTACATGCAAATAAAGTTACTATTATTAGTAACCTATGAACAATGCATCAAAATCCCAACTTTCTTGCATAATCAATGTATTCCAACATTCATACAACCTATTAATCATCAAACATTCATCAAACCATCATCCATCATGCATAATCATGGCAATTTCGAATTAGGTTTGCTTCATACCCAAAGTTCATGATCAACCACTAACAACATATCATTCTTGCATAATCGACGTTAACTAACATATATACAATCTAACTAACATACTAACATCACCAAACAACATCAATTCGACCTCATGAGGGTCAATTTCGCACCTAAGGTTCGGCCACCAACAAAAACCCACAAAAACATGAAAAATCTAACCTTTAAACATGTAATTGCTTGAAATTGATGTTTTCTATGTGTTGTATGCCTTGTAATCGAATCAAATTGGTGTTTTGATGCTTGTTCTTGGCTGAATTTCGCAAAGGGAGGGGTGTTTGGGGTGTGTTTGCGGCCGAAGGGTGGGATTAGGGTTTGGGGTTTTGTTTTATTTAATTTTAATTTACACATTTACCCTTTTAACCCTTGTAATTTGTATTTTATAAAAACTAGGCTTTAAACTCTTTGTAAAGTGTTTTTAACTTCATAACATAAAGATATAAACTTATGAAAATCATTATATATCTTATCTTTATAAAAACACAAGACATACGAATAAATAGGCACGTTTCCGCGTTACGCGATTAATTTTCTAGTTAACCTTTTAAAATTGTGTAAACACATAAACATAACCCAATAATCGTATAATCAATTAGATTCACATTAAATTAACATTATTCATTATTATTAGGTCACCAACGTTAAACAACAACTAGTGTGTGCTCACGACACGTGTATACAAGACTTAACGGAACTAACGGAGTTTGGTAACGGAAATTTACCGAATGTCACACATGTGCGCTTAGACAACGAAACCGAGTTCAAGAATCAGAGGATGGAGGACTATTGCAAGGAAAAGGGAATTGTGCATCAATTTACCTTGGCTTATACCCCTCAGATGAATGGCGTTGCTGAACGAAAGAACCACAACTTGATAGAGATGGCACGAACAATGTTGGCAGACTCGAAACTGCCTATCCAATTTTGGAATGAAGCAGTGGCAAATGCATGTTATACTCTCAATCGAGTTCTGGTAGTAAAACGCCATGGAAAAACGTGCTATGAGTTATTACAGCGACGTAAACCTAACTTGGAATATCTCGAGCCGTTTGGCGCTCCGTGCACCCTGCTGAAAAAATTCAGGAGGGAAAATTCAGTGAGAAGGTTGATGAAGGGATCTTCTTAGGATACAACATACCGACAAGAGAGTTTACAACAACTCAACGGGTCAAGTAGAGGTGTGGTGTAATGTTGATGTTCAGAGATATATCACACCGCCTGCTGGAAAAGGGCCTGCTTACTTCTTCGACTATGATGGATTCTTCAAGTCCTTCAACATATCTCTTTCTTCTTCAGAAGACGAGTTGGCAAACAAGATGATGTACGATGTCTTGAACACACCGTCTCAAGATTCAACAAGTCATGATCCTACCAACTCAGGGGGAGCAGTTGATGTGAGTGAATCCTCCTCTGATGAAGAAAATGATCAGATCAACCAGGATGTACAGGTTCCGACTACCACAAGTTCACAAGCATCGGCTAGTGATGCTTCTGAACTTTCAGAACCTCAGACTTCTATTGCCTCAGATCCAGAACCAAATGGTCATAATCTTGACTCTGAGGTGGTTGTTCTGACAACCCCTGGCTCACGTCTAAACGCCTATCATCCTTTGGATAATATTATAGGAGATGTGAGATCAGGGGTTCAGACTAGAAATCAGTTGTACTCAGCTGATTATGCCTCTGTGATGGAAAAAGGATACCTTCACGATGGTGCATACCGCTGCTTTGTGTCTCAGTTTGAGCCAAAGTATTTTAGTGAAGCTATAAATGATGAGGCTTGGGTTAGTGTCATGCAAGAAGAACTTCTTTAGTTTAAGAAGTTAGGTGTATGGACACTAGTGCATAGACCTAAAGGTGCTAAAGTCATTGGCACCAAATGGGTCTTGAAATGTAAGAAAAATGATCAGGGAGTGATCATCAGAAACAAGGCTCGACTTGTTGTTCAGGGTTTTCGACAAGTTGAAGGTATCGACTACAATGAAGTATTTGCGCCGGTGGCAAGGATGGAAGCCATCCATATCTTCCTTGCCTATGCATCTTATATGAAAATTAAAGTTTATCAACTTGATGTGAAGAGTGCATTCCTTCATGGGGAGATCAGAGAAACAATGTATGTCAGTCAACCCGAGGGATTTGAGGATCCATATCATCAGGATAGAGTCTACAAACTCGACAAGGCTCTTTACGGGCTTCATCAGGCTCCAAGGGCTTGGTATGAGAAACGTTCAACTCATCTTGTAAAACACGGTTTTTGCAGGGGAGTCATTGACTGCACACTATTTATCACAGAAAAAGATGGAGATCTACTGCTAGTACAGATCTATGTAGATGACATCTTCAGTTCAAAGAACGAAGAATTATGCAAAGAATTCAAAGCAGTTATAAAGGCAGAGTTTGAGATGAGTGCCATGGGGGAGATGAAGTTCTTTCTCGGGTTACAGGTGGATCAGACACCAAATGGAATCTTCTTACATCAGACCAAGTATGTAGGGGATATTCTTAATCGGTTTGACATGGAGAATGCCTCCTCAGCTGGCACTCCACTAGCTACAAACCATGATGTGACACCCGATGAGAACGGTGATCTGGTAGATGCCATTATGTACCGAGGGATGATTGGATCTCTCATGTATCTCACTGCCTCAAGACTAGATATCATGTATGCTACATGTTTATGCTCATGATATCAGGCAAAGCCTAAGGTGAACCATCTAACTGGGGTCAAAAGGATATTTCGTTATCTGAAGGGCACACCCATACTTGGGTTGTGGTATCCTCATGATGATGACTCTGAACTTATAGCTTATAGTGACTCAGATTACGGCGGCTGCAAGATGAACTACAAGTCCACATCAGCAGGGTGTCAGTTCTTTGGGAGAAGATTAGTAACCTGGCAGTGTAAGAAGTAGACTTCGGTTGCTTTGTCAACCTATGAAGCCGAATACGTTGCTGCTGCAAGCTGTTGTTCCCAAATCATATGGATTCAACAGCAAATGCAGGATTACGGTTTGCATTTCACTTCCACCCCTATATTTGTTGATAACTCTGCTGCGATTGCAGTCACTAAAAACCCGGTCCAACATCCTAAGACCAAACACATCGGAATCAAATATCACTTCATACGTGACTATTTTGAAAAGAATTTAATCGATGTGATAAAAATAAGCACGGATTTTCAACGCGTTGACCTCTATACAAAGGCTTTTGACAAACCAGGTTTTCTATATCTGTTAGAGGTCAATGGCGTTAAGAAGAAAAGTGAGGTCATTCCTGAAGATGATCATGTATAGTCCGATGCATCGCGTCTAGGTTCTTTTATTTTTTAAATTTTAGTGTTATTTAAGTTTAATTCTCTTGTTTTGTTAGATGATAGTTTGTTAATTACACTTAGTGTCTTTTATTGCTCATTAAAATCCTAAAACGCAAATCCTTAGAGGTTTTAGTATTTTAGGGGGAGAATGGCATGAAAAAAAAATGAGGTAAAAGGAGAGGCAAGCCGATAATAAATAAGATCGTACGTGTGATACTGATTTAATGTGTGGAATATGATTAGTACACAAGTACAAACCATTTGGGACTTTAAAAAATCAAAATTGAAAAAGATGCAAAGTTCAAGTATAAGTCTGTGTAGTCTGAGCAATATAAAAGGAAATATGATAGTTAAGCTAGCTACTACTAAGGTAACACAAAGAAAGTAGACCTAGAGGTTGCTAGACCACAGCTGATATGTCGGTAGATTCAACACAATGGATGACTAGACCTTTTGGTGATCTCAAGATTAAACTAAAATGGTTGACTAGCTGTTGGTAACACCTTATCCCTGGTTATCACAATCAACAAGATTCCAATAAGGGATGAAGAGCAAAATAAACGCCACAAAAGTGTGCGTAAGACCAAAGCATGAGCAAAAGCACATGAAAAATGCAAAGACAATCAAACTAATAACATATGTTGTTGGTGAGATCTGTGCAAAAAGAAGAAAAATTTCTCAAACAAGAAGATAGGTTATGTGCCTCTCTGCTGTGCGGTGGCACTGACCTGAGGATAAGCATAACCTATATATTCTAGAACTCATTGTTGTTTGCCGCATCTCTGCTGTGCGATGGCATTGACCTGAGGATTGGCTTCTCTTTGAAAGTTCTATGAATAGTCTCTTCTTGAATTCTACCCTAAGACCGCTCAAAAATCTACTGAGGAATGTTGATTACCATATGAGTGTGGGATCCACAAATGCTTGTTGAAATAAAACAAACCTTAAAACGATCACCAAACTGTGTTGAAAGTCTGTGTATGGATTTAAGAGGACCGGTATACTGACAATCACTGTGGTTACAAATCTTGAAAGTTCAAATCAGTGTGGGGACCTAAGAGTACTAGTATGATTTCCTAAATTTGGTAAATGACTCCAGATGAAAAACAAGGAAAGAGCATCAAAGTTATTTTTAATAATTTATCCTGAATGATTTAAATATCCTGTATGATTCCAACTTAAATTGATCCATGTATGGTTTAAATGATTGAGGCTGCTCTCTCAGAATATTTATTCCTTAGAACTACATCTTAGGACTTAACTCTCACAAAACACAAAAACATGTCTTAATTTGTGTAAGTTTTCAGTATTTTTTCTTTTATTTCTATACAAAATTCATCAAATTTTGTAGGTTAGTATCGGACTATGTCATGGAAGTTGATAAGGGACCTTATCATCTAAAAGGTCACGTCTGAGGTGACCACAAGTGCTTTCAAACAACAATTAGGTCACATCTGAGGTGACTAATCGTTTAAAAGGATCACGTCTAAGGTGATCAAAAGTTTTTCAAGTTAAAATGATCATGTCTGAGATGATCAAATGATTATAATGTTAATTCAACAGTTTAAATGGGTCTAAAAGTCAAATGGTCATGAAGTTAGAAAAATTTAAAGAGTATGACCCATTCGCATGACTGGACCATAAGTATGGACCAATCAGGAGAATGGACCATACTCATGCATTAAACAACCGAATGGACATGAGTATGACCCATTCACCCGAATGGATTATCAGAATGTGCCATTCGTCCGATTGGGAGCGTGCGACTGAGTCAGTCGACCGACTGAGCCTCAGTCGGTCGACTGAAGGTGATCGACTAAGTCAATCGCCCGATTGAGCTTCATTCACCCGAATGAACTGAGCGAATGAGTCCAGTCGGCCGATTGAACTCCGATTCAATATATAAAGGGCCACAGTCGATCGCATTCTTCTTACCACTCCCAATCGCCCTTAAATCGCACATCATACCGTTACTCTGCCCAAATCTCTTTAGACTTCATTAAACCTCCTTCTTGATATACTGAAGTGCGGCTGCCTTCTTAGAGGTAAAATGTGATGAAATCACACCGAAATTAGAAGAAATTGGTGCCCTAATTAGTGATTCACGATTGAAACAAGAACAGACCACTCAATGGCCTAATAACCCACTGAAACCATGTAAAATGTTAAAAATAGGTTATTAGTTAAGTGATTGCGAGTCTAACGAACCCTTTCAAAATGTTTAATTTCATGATTTTGTCAAGACTCGAACCTAAGTCAACCAAACAGTAAGTCATGCGAGTGGTCAGATGGATGAACTCCAATCGCATGATTGAGCGGAAGAATAACTCAATCGGCCGTATTGGACATGCGAATGAGCTCAGTCGGCCGACTGAATCAATCGCAGGATTAGCCACCGATTGAACTCAGTCGCATGTTCATTCACCCGAATGAGTCCAGTCGCAGGATAGGATAACCGACTGACCACAGTCGCATGATTCATTCGCATGAATGAAATCAGAATGAATTCAAACAAGATACTTAGAACTGATTTGTGTTATGTGAGTATCTAATGATTATGTGTCTTGTGTTTCTGATTGATGGCTGCTAGATGGTCAATCAACCCTAAACACAACATATGTGCTCATCTAGATCATACTACTCGGAATGGCGCCGAGTTTACAGAGATCATCACATTTCTTAGGCGATCAAGGATCCACAAGGCCATTTCTACTCTTTGCACTCCCTACAGGTCTTTACACCAGGAATTTTGGGAGAATGCTTCTGTTGATCGATCCCAAGAGCCATATAGCATACAAAGCTCTATCTGTGGGATGGCTATCGAGATCACTGCTGCCGATATCCAGAGAGTACTTGAGCTGGGGGACGATACTAATCATCCCACCAAGCTACATCCACTGACCGTAAGAGGATGCTTTTTGAGGATTAAGTATGTTGGGGACATCAACTCAGGTGTGCTCAATAAAAGCAACCTGTGTCCCCAATACAAGTACTTAGCACATGTCATGTTGAAGTATATCGCTTCTAGAAGAGGTGGGTTTGATGACCTTTCAGACCAGATCCAGAATGCCTATGTGGCACTGGTGCTGAACTATCCTTTCAGCTTCTCGAGCATGATCTTCTCTTACCTTGTGGAGAAGGCAAAGGGGAAGGAGGGTTTTTGCATGTACCCCAGATTCTTGCAGCTGATTTTCAATGAGAAGCTTCCATCCCTTCCTAAGGAAAGCCACGATGCTGTGGTTCTAGAGATCATGGATGATACGACCCTAGGTCGTATGAGAGTTTACAGGGGTAAGCAAGTAAAGCCCCAAGTGAAGAGACTGATAGGCCATCTGACCAATGAGAGTTATGTGGCGCTAGGGAGACGTAAGTGGCGTCACACAGATAGCGACTCCGACGACGAGCAGCTACTGCTCCCAGAGCATGACTCTGATGACAATGATAGCGGGGATGAAGGAGAGGTAGGACCCACTCAACAAAGGGGACCCTCTGCTCATATTCCATCTCCAGCATCTACCCACACTGGAGATGGAGTAGAGAATGTTGGGTTCCACCAGGATTTCATGCCTGGTGAGGAAGAGGAGGAGTCAGATGAGGAGCCACTGACTCGGACTGTGGGAAGTAAAGTCGTTCCCATAAAACGAGGGCTCCGGGCGGTTGGTGAACGCCTAGGCGGATTGGGAGAGACTACTGATGATCCTACTTATACTCTTGATCTGCCAGGCCGTGCTCTAGGGGAGCATCCTCCTCGACTGGATCAGGAAGAAGAGGATGGCTCAGCCCCATGGTTTGAAAAGGAAGAAATGCAGAATCACCTTTATCACCACCACAGCCACTACCACAACTACCACCATTCCACCCACCACTACCACCATTCCACCTACCACCACTACCACTACATCCATTACTACCACTACCACCATTCCACCCACCACTACCACCATTCCACCCACGACTACCACCAGCTCATTCACCACTTCCACACCCACTCCACCAGATACACACTTCCCATCCCCCACCACTACAGCTTATCCACAGCCATCCACATCAATACCAACCCTAATATTCTCTACATCCACTACCACTATCACAACCCATGGAGTTAGGACCTCCTTACAGGTCCCATCTGCTTTTGGATCCGCTTACCCATCTGTCGGGTTGGAGGAGCAGTTGGCTAACCTTAACAGGTTAGTGCTGAAGCTGCTGGTGACGGATGAACAGCGAGCCTCTCAGCTTAATGCATCCCAAGACCAAAGGATAGAGGCCCAGAGCCAAGAGATTACTGAGCTAAGAGAGATGCATACATCCTCAATATAGAGGATACAAGATTTGGAGGCCTAGAACAAGAAGCTTATGCTGAGACTGAAGGGATCCAAAGATGAGCCCCTAAAGATCTGAGAAGGAGATGGAGATGATGGTGATGACGATGATAGTGATGATGATGAAGATGATGACTGTGATGATCAAGGGGATGACACTGATGCAGGTGATAATGTTGATCATGATGATGATGATGACGAAGGAGATGCAGCTGCATCTACATCAGCTCAAGGTCAAGAGAGGCGCACAAAGAAAAATCAAGACCAAGGAGCCCCATCATCTTCTGCTGATCCTACTGACACACCAGTTATTCAAGACAAGAGTAATGCATAGTTGTTTTATGTTATTTAAACTATGTGTATTTGAATATTGTATCTAATTAATGTAATTAATATTTATGGTTATTATTAATGTTTACTGTTCTATTGTTGATTAAATGATTGATGTGTTACATGTTTTAAATCAAGCAGATCCAAATTATCAAAGGGATGAACACGATATTGCTCCCCTTCAACAGATCAAGACTCAACTAACCATGATTCTTGATCTGCAAGGGATTGTCAGAAGATCAGTGATTTACACCCCTGTAGAAGGGGAAATAATTCATGATCTTACTGATAAGCAACTGGCAGAAATGTTCAAGCTTTATCCTGATGAGATTGTAAAAGACGCTCCAAATTTTGAAGGAGAAAGATGACGACCTGAAGGACATCGATGAAATAGAGATCGAGGATGTCACAGCAGCTCACTATCCAGAGTATGCTGACAAAGAGGGAAATGTGGTCCCCAATTTGGGTGATTCCCTAGTCAGTGATACATTTGATATACTGGATCAGATGGAACAAGAGACTGAGAAGGTTGAAGAACAAGCCCAAGCCTCAAATGTCGATGTTGATATCAGAAAGGCTGAATGGGCTGCATGTTTTGAGGAGATCCGAGCACAACGCTCTGCTCCTAAACCAAATGTCTACACCAAGCTCTACAAAGTAAAGAAACATCAAAAGGTGTCAGGCAAGATTATCGCGCGGGCTCATTTTGATGATCTTAATGTATACGCAATAAAGCGAGAGATGGTATCGAGTACTTTAGATTCTCGCATGATCTAAAGTCTCTACCTGGTTTTGAGCTCAATCAGCTGGCTAAACTAAAGTTACTATATGATGACCCGAGGAAGATGTCAGGCTGGTTTGAGGCTGCCCTGAAGAAAGAGTACCACACCAGGTGGGTCAACTTCAAACCTCAACAACCTACGAGGTATATCAGACGTTCTGAAGATGATCCCACAACTAGAAAGCCTAAGATAGTGCTGAAGTGGAGTCCCCCAAGAACAATGTTAAGAATCCCTCTCAGGGAAATGCCATAGGACTTCACTCCACACTTTAAATGGTGGTACTATGATTGGAGAACAGGAGAGGCGGTCATAGTTCTGAACAAAGAGGGCAAAATGGATACTATCAGGGTATTTGACCCAATGTGTCTTACAAACTTATCTGCTGATGATGTATACACATTATACAAGTGGCCACTGTTCCATGACACGCAAGATATTGTACAAGCCCTCCAGTTCCAAAATGTGATACGACTCTGCTTTGCTTTTAAGATACACGCAGGAGTCACAAGAGAGGAGAAGTACAAGAAGTATGAAGAGGTTATGAAGAAGGTAAGACAATAGATGAATCTAGGTCCAAGGGGGAGTTTGTTGATACATGTGTCCCTAGTTTCTGATCTTAATGTAATATCTTTGTATTGTCTTACACTTATGTAATTGTAATTGTACGGGTACTTAATGAAATTTATATGTTTGGTTGTGTTTATAATGTTTAATATTTCATTAATGAGTTGTTTAACGCATATTGACTTGATTATATAGGTTTGTGATTGTTTGAAGTGTTATGCATAATGTTATAATATTAAATACATTCAAACTTGGTGAAGTGAAGTTCTCATGCGTCCGACTGGACCATGCGCCCCAATAGTAGTCATGCGTCCGAATGGCCATGCGACTGAGTGTCCATGCGCCTAAATAGTCCATACGCCTAAACAACTTCATGCGTCTGACTCAGTCGCACGCCTGAATACTCAGTTGTGCGAATGGATCAACCTCATGGCTCAATCGCACGAATAAACCATGCTAATTGTTCAGTCGCCCGAATGAGCAACCCTAACCTATAAATACCACCTAATTCGTGGAAAAACGTAAGCATTCAATCCACTTCGACTCCAGGCGTACCCTAGCCATCCAGAAGCCTCTAAGTTCATACTCCAAGTTCATAGAACGCGGTAGATCGATTCCTAATCGATTCTTGACATTAGATTCAATATGTTATTGTTTCTACGTGAGTTCTCACTGATTGGATCGCCAATCAAATAGGATTCCACACTATTTGGTTTGGTTAAACACGTTAATCAGTTGGTGTTTAGTTCAAATACCAGATCCTAACAATTTTGTTGAGACTTATTGGTTGTATTTTTCATTTTAAACTTATGGATAATTTATATTTACATTTAATGGTAGTGTTATGTGGTTGTGAACAATCTTAATTCTCACATCTTAATGTATCTGCCGTTAAGGTTGGGGTGTGACATGATCTAACAAAAATTTTCGTACAATTTGATTTAAATCATTGATTAAGACGATTGACTGTTTAGATTATCTTTTATTGTTTTTAATTTTAAATGCATTTTTATTTGAAACTTTCCCAGAGGTTTAGCATGAAATTATATTTCAAGAATTTAAACTGTAAAACCAAACATTTAAAAACAGAAACTATCTTGCATAATAATCTCTTAATTTTTGGGTAGAGTTAAAGATAAAATAGCATTTAATCTAAAAAGCTTAAAATGATTATGAGCTTGACACACATTCTTCTATTGTTATACAAATATTAATTTGGTTCATTTATTAAATACGTCAGGTCATTGCGCTTATACGTTTATTGTGTTATATATATTTTACATCATTTGTTATATAACTTTATCATTATGTTATACATTTTAGATCGTTTTGTGTTATATTTATTATTATTTCTATAAATTATATAAACTTGTTATATATCATTGTGTATTACCATTATAAGTATACAATGATATATTTTTATCATTGTAATTCCAAAATTCATAGCGTTAAAGATAGCATAATGTGTTGTTATTATTTTTTATAGATTATACAAACTTGTCATCTATCGTTGTGTTATACAATTAGAAGCACATAATGATGTTATTTCACCTATGTATATTTCAAAACTCATAGTATTCATATTATAACACAATAACTATCAAAAAACACAATGAGACATTATATTATTTTGTCAATAAATTTAATGTATTAGATAAATTAGTTATTAATGTATTATTGTGTTTTACATGTACCAAAGATACATAATAATGTGATTCCATTTTTATATGATTATAATATTATTTAAAAAACAGAATAGTATTAAAAAAACATAATAAATAACAAACAAGACAACAATGAACTGCACTAAAGACATTTATTATAAATAGAAGCCTGATCTTGCTTGATGGTTTTATGAAATATAAAAAATAAAACGTGTAAGTATAACAATGACATGAAAATGTATTTGGTATTGAATTACTAGTTTTAACACCCACATAATTCAATGCTCCGGTGGACTAGGTATTGTGCTTCATTATGTTAGTCTTTCTCGTGGGAGCCTAGTGGCTTTTATTTTCTCAATTTGTTATCACATCATACGTTGGATAAAATGCTAAATTAAATAAAAAGAATCAAAGAAACAATAATTTTAGTACAGGTGTCTGACTTCATGATAGCTCATGAGTAGACGACATGTTCTTATAAATTTCATAAAGCAATCTGTTTTGAAACTCATCACTAGAACCAGCAATCTTGGACGATCGATGAACCTTTGAAGTATCTTTGCCTTGTTTTTTTAAGTTGATGAAATTAAACATATTCTTGATCTTCCGTAACCTACCATGGTTGTCCTCGCCGAGACGAACAGTCTTTATGCTCTTTCCACCGTCAAACCCTCCATATGTCGTTCTCCTCCACAATTGTTTCTATCAACTGAACTTGAAACGCTTCTTGAAAGACTTTTTGAGAGGCTTCTTGTAAAGTTTTCCATGTCTCTGTGTATTTTATGAGTTATGAATATGGTTTGGATGAGAGAAATGGTTTTGATTGCTATTTATATATCGAGTTCCCACTATGCTGAGAGAAAAGTATTATAGATCAATTTGGCATGTGTGATTAAACCGCTTTTTTGACCATATTAGGAGGTCAATAAAGTCGATTTGCTTATAATATAAAAATATAGAATATATCATTATGTTGCCTACCGTAAGCGACGAGCCTTCTCATATTCTTGGAATGTGGTCAACTACTCAATTTCATTTAATAAAATTCATCAGGTTAATAGTATTTATATTTTAATAATAAATAACTTCTGATTATAAGTTGGAATATTATAATAAATTTTTAATAAAATATCGTGTTCTTATTTTCTGAAAAAAATATTAATATATATATATCAAGACCTTTGAAATATATATCTAGTTCCAGCTCTTCAGTTTCAGTTTTCTGAGGTCATGTTTTAACTCATTAAAAATTCATTTCATACTTTGCTTCCTTGTTGACCAAACACACTAATTAAAATTGAATATCCGCTCTTCTAGAAAGTCAATATGAATCTCTGATGATCGTCACTCCGGTCATCTGTGCACGTTTTGATATTTTGGTTTAGTTTATTTCTATTTTACTTTGATATGACAAAGTAAAATTTTTTTCTTAAATATTAATTTACATTTAAAAGTTTCATAAATTGTTTTAATTCCAATTCAAAAACTTCACAATTTTAAATTTAAGTTGAAACAACTAATATCTTTCGTGTATAATCTTGCACAATCTCGAACGTTCTCAGTTCTGGTACGTAGACCAAATAAAACAATGCATATTTTCTATTTTCTTATCTCTGTAATTTGACTAAAAGTTAATCACTCTAAAATTTACAAAATATCTCTAAGTTTTATTCACTTTTAAAGCCCTCATATCTTATTTATCATTTCTATTTCAATTCAATTAAACAATACTTTTCTTCTTTTATATTACATTTTGTTTTTCTAACATGATCCTAACAAACGAGCACATACTAGTTGTCGTTGAACGTTGGTGACTTAATAATAATAATCTATGATAAATAGTAATAATCTAATTAATAATGTTGATTATTAGTTGTGATTATATGGTTCATGAATTTATAGATTTTAAATATTAATTTTGTAAATTTTACGTGATAACGTGACAATGTGTTATATTTTCATGTGTTGTGTGACTTATTGTAAATGTTTATGATTATGATTGTTGACTAATAATACTTGTGATTTGTAATTAAAAATTATTAAAAAATGCTACAGAGGTTAAATTTTATAAAACATAATTAAAGGAGGGTTTAAGGGTAAAATTCTAATTTAGTTAGTTTCACAAAACCCCAACCCTAGCCCCCATACCCCTTACGGCTGAAAACAGCCCTCTCTCACCCTCATCATATGAATTTTATTCAAGAACAAGCTTTAGCATTCGGATTTGATCTAGTTTCAAGTGTTACAAGGTGTTTGCAAGTCAATTGGTGATTTCTACACACCTAAAGGTTAATTTTGATTAGTTTTTCATGTGGTTGTTCTTGATGAACCCTAATCCATGAAATTTTGATGAAAACATGAAATTAATGATTTTTAGATGTTAATACGATGTTAGTTAGGTCGTATGAATGCTTGATTATTTTGATTATGCAAGAAATCCATGGATTGATCATCTAGTTCATACATTGCCATAAGAGGAAACTTTTTATTCTTGGAATTCATGATTTGATGATGCTAAGATGTTAGATGTAATGCTTAGATGTTAGTTTAATTTAATTGTGCAAGAAAATCCATGAAATTAAGATGTTGATCATGACTTACTAAAAATAGAAAGTTTTGTGTATGATGTTTGAGAATTTGGATGTTTTGGAGGTGATTAACATGCTAGAATGAATGCTATGAACTTGATGAGGTATATAATTATTGAAATTATGATTGAATTGGATGCTAGATCACTTTTGGCTATTACTTTCCCAAAAGGAAAACTTTATTTGTGCAGAACTTTGGATGTGATGATTTGGGCGTGCTTATGATGTTAGGATCATGTTAGAATGTGTTGATGAGATGTTTAATGTGATGGAATGTGAATATTAAGTTATATGGATGCTTGGTTGATCATGTAAGAAATTTAGGTTTGATGATCATACATGGTAATCAATAGTAGTTAGTGTTTAGAGAATTATGATTGGGTTCGAATTGGTTGTCACTATGTATGCTAGTAATGTGATTTTGATTGTCATACACGCATGAGAATCTGAGGCCCCTACTTAGTAGGATTGACAGAGTTTAAGATGTGGTGTCGTGGGTTGTAAGGCCCCGTTCCCGAGCACCTCACAGTTGGTCATTCATTGCACTTAAAACATTATAAACGTACATTTATTTTGCAGCGGAATTTAAAACTTTCATTAATAACTAAAAACATGTCATTTCATTCGTTTACAACATTTTTTTCATCTCAAAATACAAAGACATGTCAAAATACGGATGCCAGCTTCAAAATGCTCCCAGTAGCTTATGCATCCATGCCTGTAACTCCTCAACATCAACAAATACCTGCCAACTATCATGCATACAAAAGTCAGCGACACTGAGTGAGTTCTATTTTTTATAATAAAATACTTTACTTTCGTTAAAACCGTTCTTTGCTTTTCCTTCAAAAGCATACTATACTTTACAACCGTTCGTGATCATACATCATACGTACAAACAGATAATATCATTATTATCTTCATCATTACGTTCGTTAACTTCCGTTCATTCAACGTATTACATTATCTTTCACTTCTCTTTCTAGATCCGGTCAGACTTTACCCTCTTTGTGGCACTCAGCCACGATTACTGAGGTCGAATGACAAGGATCTTGTTTAGTACATTATTACGATAATTCATTAACGTTCATTTCATACTTTGGTCTTTCATACATTACCTTTCGTTCATTACTCTTTATTACTCGAATCTTGTCTCATGCAATATCCCCGACTCATGCTCGAAAGCTGATGCCGTGCCGGGGCGTGCTTAAAAACCCCCGACTCATGTCCAAAGATTGACACAGCACCGGGATACGCGACAAAGATCCCATATGAGTCAATCACAGGGATTGAACTCTATCCGAGTCTTTGCAACACAAAGTCGCCCACCTCATTATCTCGTCTCATTCAATACCCCCGACTCATGTCCGAAGACTGATACTGTGCCAGGGCCTGATAAACAAACCCCCGACTCATGTTTGAAGACTGACACAGTACCGGGATACGCGACACGGATCTCATCATCCGTCAATTTCGTCATATGCAATACCCCCAACTCATGTCCGAAGACTGATACTGTACCGGGGCCTGAACACAAACCCCCGACTCATGTCCGAATACTGATACAGTACCAGGATACGCGATCTGCATCCTGTCTCATGCAATAACCCCGACTCATGTCTGAAGACTGATACTGTGCCAGGGCCTGTAACCAAACCCCCGACTCATGTCCAAAGACTGACACAGTAGCGAAGTATGCGACAAGGACCTCTTTCGAGTCTGTTGCGACACAGAGTTGCTCACGTCATGCATATGATTGCAAGCCTTTCGTTCGTTCATTCATTTATTCATGCATGCATTCATTCATTAACGTTCCTCTTTTCATTATCTTCTACTTTACGTTACATAATACTTTCATTACATTCATTAACGTTCAACGCAAAGCCAAGGGAAGACATACATATAATAAGAACATACACATAATCATAAACATACACCATCACCAATACAGGCACATCATAGATGCATAACACACATCAAACATAAGCCATCATATCATAACCAGGCCTATCTCCCCATAATACCCATAAAAACCACTTAGAAAACCTCAAGTCCAAATTGGGCGCATGGGACCTTCCAGGCGCATGAATATAAAATTCTAAGTGTAAAACAGTCTGGGCGCATGGGCACTATTTAGGCGCTTCTGCCCTGTTCAGGCGCTTTGCCACTATGCAGGCGCATGGCACCTGTTCAGGCGTATTACCAACACTTAGCCGTTTTGGCACTTGGGCGCACGGGCACTATTTAGGCGCATGGCCAACACTTGGCGCGCATGGCCAACACTTAGGCCCATGGGCCACTGTTTAGGCGCATGGCCAACACTTAGGCGTCTGGCCACTCATGTTGGGCGTATGGGCCACTATTTGGGCGCATGAGCCCCCTCTAGGCGCATGGACCACTGTTCATGTTCATCAGAACACTCTGAAATATTTTCTATGTTACCAACATCACTCGATTATCATTCCAGTGATACCCAAGCACATATCTAACATACTAAGGCCATCTAAGCATGCTAACCATCAATATTAACCCATAATCAACACTAAAACATACATACATACATACATCATTTCAAACATAAGGTTGTAAACCCACGGTTACTTTCAAAATGTTTACATAGTATGCATAATAGCCCCAAACAAGTTGAAAATCAGTAAAAGAGGGGTTCTAGAAACTCACCTTGAGCAGCCTTTAGGTAACACTCTTCCCGTTCGAGACCCACCTTCGATTCAGCTCTTGAATCCAGAAAACAAACACTAAACACCAAGAACTTCGGTCAAGAACTCGAAACCCAGCTGAAACCGAGCTCATAGAAGAGAAGACTTACCTTTGCAGCTTTCTCTCTCTAGACACGAGGCTCTCTCTCTCTCTTCTTTCTTCCTCCAAGAGCAAAAGTAGCTTTCTGCTTTTGATATGGGCGACCATGCCCCTTTAAACCTCAAAATAATAAGGTTTTGTACTTTGTACACTTTATTTCCCTCCACTTGTGCTCATTATCTATTCTTTCTATTTACTTTTCTTTTCCTTTCGTTTAAATAGAAATTTGGGGTGTTACAAGTCTACCCCCCTTAAAGGGGTTTCGTCCCCAAAACCTGTTGCTTCTCGAACAGTTATGGGTAACACTGTCTCACCTATTCTTTGATCTTGCACTTAACTTAGATCCCTTTAAGCTTCACTGCACCCGCACAAGTGAAACCATCATCCTCGTCAGCCTATTCTCTTCTTCTTATTAATAATGGCCACCAGTTGCTTCTCGTGGTCGAATGCTTTGTCCATCTCAGTGTTCTCTAGTAGCATGATCATATCCTCATTGGTTGAGCTCGTTCTTAGACGAGATGCATGGAACTTCAGATGAATTCCACTTAACTCATCGGGTAGCTCCAGTCGATGTGTCACTTCTCCTACCTAAGCAACAACTAGGAATGACCCTCTACACTTTAGTATTAGCTTTACTCGACTCCAAACAAAGCAATCCGCTTTCCTGGTCGAAGCCTTCCTATACTTCATTGTCGTAGGTCGTCACCGAACTCTGGTTGTGCACGGGCAATCCATCTTCTTGCAACACTTGGGGTTTGAGTCATAGACTACTGATCAACTCACCCAGAGATGCATGTCTACCTACCTATGTCTGTCTTGAACAACCTAGTAGGAACAAGCGCTCTCTCTCAATTCTATTGCGCAATCCTCTAGGCATAGGTAACCTGGTAGACTTACTAATAGCAATTCTTATATCGAAGGGTTCAACGATCTTCTTACCCTTAACGTGCAACTTATAACAGAAAATAGCGGTAACAAAACTACTAGCATCACAATTAAAACATAGATGCATAAATCTAAACTTGTAAGAACGTACCTGACGTTACCTCGGAGTCCCCTCCAGCCTCCTCTCAATCATGGCAAAAGCTCTAGCCTTCACCCTCTGTTCCATTTCCTCGCACCGGAGATTCCTGCTTTCGACTTCTTACAATCCCTGCTCAAGTGTCCAGTCTCGCCACAGTCGTAGCACTTAGCCGTGCGACAATCCCTCACCCTGTGGACTTCCTTCCCGCACTGGAAACAGGCGTTCAGTCCCCACTTGCATTCCTCCTCATGGCCTCTACCGCACTTTTTGCATACTTCTCCTTTTCTTTCTATTCTCTTCTGATCATCGTCCCTCGACGTCGTACCTTCATACACAAATCCACCATCATTGTCTCGCCTTCCTTTCCCCTTCTTAACATAGGCTTGCTCCTCCCCTTCGTCTGTCATCGCCATCGCCCCCCGCTCGTCGTACAATCTTCCTGCCAGGTCAACTGCCGACCTAAACGTGCTCGGTCGGGCAGCGATCATGTGCCTACGAATGTCCGCTGGCAAGCCCTGAATATACCTCTTGATCTTTCGCGAAAGAGGTGTCACCTGATCCGGCAACAGACGTGCCATCTCGTTGAACATCGTGGTGTATTGTTGATGTGTCAGGGTTCCCGCCTCTAGTTGTAGGAACTCCCTCTCAACCTTGTCCATCTCTCGGTGAGGACAGAACTCCTCAATAACCAACTTTTCAGCTCCGACCATCTTATTCTCCTAATAGCTCTGCTATCCTCGGCTTGGACTATATTGTCCCACCAACACAGAGCCGAGTCCACAAAAGAATGGGCAACAAACTTTACTTTCTGATCCTCTCGACACTCGCTGATATTCAATACCGCTTCCATCTCTCTCACCCATCGGTGAGCAGTATCAGCAGTGCCGTTTCCATCAAAAGTTAGGGGCTTGCATCGTTGAAACGCCCCATAGTTACAGATTCGTGCCGCCTATGGCGCAGGCTCTTCCTCTTCTTCCTCTTCGTCATCAAAGAAAACCGTTTCAATCTCGGGTCGTCTCCTTTCGCCCGAAGGTCTACCCCTTTCCAGTCTCTCCCCATCTCTAACAGCCTTTAAAACTTCGATCACCACAGACGGTAGGATCGTCTGTATGACCTGATTCATTTCCTCCACGACTGCCTCTCTCATGGAGGCCCTCTGATTAGCATTCTCATCACCGACCTCCTGATGAGGGGTCTCGGGTTCTTCATGAACTACTCTTTCAGCCCTAGACCTTCCTCTTGTGACCCGTGGTTCAGCACCACGTCCACCGCCACCTCCACCTCGTAAAGCTTTCGATGATCTACACCAGCCATCTTCTAACACACTATAAGATTTAAACACTAATGTGGTCATTCAAAGTAATAACTCAATTTATGTCAAGTATAGTAAGTCCCTAATTACAGTGGCCAGTTGTGATTAGCCACTTACTTTACTCTTCATACCCCAAGCATTCCCTATCCTGACTACATCAGTATCTAAATCTACACAAAAGTGTTGGACCAAAAGAACCAATGAGCCAAGATCAGAAAATCTCTAAGTCCCACACGGTATCACAACAACTGCTGAAAGCCTCATCAGTAGTTTGACAAGTGCTGAAGACTTCAATAGCTGAAGATCAAGTGCTGAAGACCTTAACAGCTGAAGAACCAAAGTGCTGAAGTACAACAGCTGAAGAACACAAGTGCTGAAGCTGAAAGACCAAAGTACTGAAGTACAACAGCTGAAGAGTTCACAAGTACTGAAGATCAACAACTGATGCACAAAGTCTGAAGACAAAGACTGAAGACATCAGCTGATGATATCTACTGAAGTCATCAGCTGATGAAACACCTAAAGGTCAAAGTCTGAAGATCAAGTACTGAAGCCTCGGTAGTCTGTCACAACTACTGAAGAGTACTTCTTCAGTAGTTGTGATATCAGTAGTTTTATATTTATGTTTTAGTAGTTTTGTAAAACGACTGAAGAGCTTGTTCTTCAGTCGTTGTAGTTTCAGTAGTTTTATATTTTGTACTTAACTTACTGATATGTTCTCAGTAGTTGTGAACATTTCAGTAGTTTGTTAAGAATTAGTTATTTCTGTATTGGATCTGCCAGTTGTCACTTTCCATGACAACAGCAGTGATTGTTGCACTCTATATAAGGAGTGACAACCTATTGTAATTAGTGAGTGAAATGAGCTATTGAATGGAATGAATGATTGATTCGATTAGAAATATTCTATCTACATCTATAACATTCCTAGAAATCAGAAATACATATTCTCTCCCTGTAACCGTATGCGATCTTAATGCTTACAAATATCGATTGCTTGCTACAATTTGTCTAATTCTTGTTTGCATTCCGCTGCTTCATATTCTGATACATCAAACTTATGATCTCTGATCCTGTCAAATGGTATCAGAGCAGGTTAATCATTGATTGATCTAATAATTGATCATTGAAACTGCTATTCAAGATCTAAGTTTGATTGAATTAGCTTCTGTTTTTTTTTTGCAAGAAACGGTTATAGAGATTGAATTTTCTGCATTTCTGCTCATTCATCCTGAGATCTTCTTCTTGGTTCTCATTGAGTTTGGTGTGGTTTGTCTAAAACCTTTTATAACTTGAACTAAACTGTTTTTGAACTGAAAATGACTACTCCCTCCAATGATCCTCACAATACTGGTTCCTCAACCAAGCCACCCATGCTGTTAGGAATGAGTATAACATATGGCAAAGACGTATGCACCATCACCTGTCTGTTAATAGCGCAGGGTGTTGGACATCAGTGGTACATGGTCCACACAAGCCTATGGTGAACAACCCGGAAACCAATCAAATGGTTCCGAAGAGGAGGGAGCAATACTCAGATGAGGATAAGAAGTTGCTTGAGATTGATGCAAAAGCCCATGGAATTCTAGCCATGGCATTGCCCAATGAAATCTATTCTGGGCTAATGCATCATGAAACTGCCCATGACCTCTGGATTGCTTTGAAAGAACAATTTGGAGGAACAGATGAGGTCTTGGCAAATAATAGAGAAATTCTTGCCCAACAATATGAGACATTCTCTCATAGAAAGGGTGAGACACTGACTCAACAATATGAGCGGTTTTCTTGTTTGATCTCTGAATTAAAAATGGTCAAACTTGAATACACCAATATTCAGATGAATAACAGATTTCTCAGATCGCTGCCTGAGAGATGGGACACATATACTATTGTCCTACGCTCCAGTGCAAGTTTGGACAAACTATCTCTCACCCAACTCCATGGGAAATTGCTCACTTTTGAGAGAGAGAGATAGAACAGAAGAGAAAGCTGTCTTCATCTGGAAAGCTCACTGAAGACTTTATAAGGCAACACTGCCTTGGTGGGTCATGAGTCAGAATATGCTTCATCTGAAAGCCAGTATGATGAGCATATTAATTTCTCTTCAAGCACTTCTGATTCTGCATTTGTAAGTGTTGATGGTCAGTTTACTGGGTGTAATAATGACAATCTATGTTTCATTATGGATGATCTCAAGGGGATTGCTGATGATGACTTAGAAGAGATGGATATTTTGAGCCAAATGGCCTTGATAAATATTAGATCTCAGAAGTTCTACAAAAGAACTGGAAGAAAATTCCCAGGACTCTCTGGCAAGACCAAAGTTGGTTTTGACAAGAGCAAGTTGAGGTGTCACAAATGCCAACAGCTTGGACACTTTGCAAGAGAGTGTAGATCAACTGGATCTAACTCTACTGCACCCTTTGTGACTTTTCCTGGCAATAGTCAACAACACAGAGGGCAACATCCTGTCACATCTAGTCATCATCCTCAACAACAATCTCCGGCATATTTTGTTCCTCAGGGTCAAATGCCATATCAGTACCCTTGTTATTACATGCCACAGTCAAATCAAGTTCAAGTTCCTATGACACCACAACCTCATGCATTACCTGAACCTCAGCCTTCCCTATCTCATCAACAACCTTCATCTCAACAACACAGCTTCTTCACCGCAGGAGTTGTTGACTGGAGCAGTTTACCAGATGACTTGTCTGGTCATGATCAACTGTTCTCAGGTGCTGGTCAACACGGTGGTGACAGTCCCTTGGGAATCTAGCTCTTATGGCTTTGGAGTCTGCTGATACTTCATCTTCCATGCCTCTACTCCTCAGGTATCACAGGTATCCTCTGAGGCAAAAGCCAAATTATGTTCTGAACAATGCATAGCAGCATTTGCTTCCATTAGAGAAGCAAATGTAGCTTTAATTAATAAGAACATTGAGCTAGAACAAATAATTTCCAAAAACAAAGCTGAGTTGAGTTTGTGCTCAGAGATAAAAATGATGAGGTTTATAAACTGAATTGCCAAATAATTGATGATAAGGCTAGAGAAGATGTACTTCTAGAGAAGTACAAAGATCTCAAAGAAACCCTTGCAGTTACCCAGGTCGAGTGTGATAAATGGGTACAATCATGCAAAGGTTTTGAAATGCTTCTTAGTAAGCAATCTGCTTCAAATGTGAAGTTTGGAATTGGCTACAATCACATGCTCCACCTACAGATTTTACCCCAAGAGCAGAGTTAGAATCTGAGGGTGAGAGTGATAACCAATCCATCAAATCATGTGATCTACCTTCTGATACAGCACAATCAGAAGTAGCAGTCAGCATTAAGTCCTCTTTGAACCTATCAGCTGATGTTGATGGTCCAAATGCTGACATTCACATGATCAATAGGTTGATCAACTCAGGAGTTAATCCTGAAGGTCCTGAAAGGACTGGAGAGCAGGATTTAACACCTGAAGTTCAAACTTCAACTGCTGTCAGTACTGAAGAGAAGAAAACTGGCAGTAGAAAGAGTTTGAAGACCACTAAAGAGGTTGTCAAGAAAGCAACCAATGCTTCCAAAGCATTGAAGAACAAGTCTTCTGTTGCTTCATCATCTTTAGTTGATGATCAATCTAAGATGAAGAAGAAACCATGTGAAATATGTGGTTTGTTCAATCATCTTACAGATGATTGTTGGTACAAAAGAGGTTCCAAACTCAAACAAAAAGAAGAAATTAATGAGAAAATGGTAAAAATGAAAACTGAGTTTGAAACCACATTTGTATCAGCAACATCAAATCCTGTAACCCTTAAGTCCTTAAAGCAATCCAAAAAGAAAGGTGTTAAACAGGTGACAGCTGAGGGTGCTCAAAAGAAGAAGGTGCAACATAGGACCTTATCTAACTCCACTAGTAATGTGTCTGATGAGCTGAAAGCTTTATCACAAAATCAGACACAGCTGGTAATGATGGTACAACATCTGTTGGGTAGAGTTAACCAACTAGATTCTCCTATGTTGAAACCACAGAAAAGGAGGTCTAAGCCAAAGGACTCCTCTTCTACACCATCTTCTTCTTCTCAGACTGTTGTTACAAATAAACATGTTAGTTTACCATCTATTGATGAGACCAGGCCCAAACCAAAAAGGTTTGGGTCTCTAAAACTAACTGATTGTTTATTATTGCAGGGTTCTTCAACATGCCAAAGCAGCATATGGTATGTAGACAGTGGGGGATCTATGCACATGACTGGGAACATCTCTCTTCTTCATGACTACTCTCAAGGAAAGAAGGGATTTGTCTCGTTTGGCAATAATGCTAGGGGTTACATCATCGGTAAGGGCTTTGTCTCCAATGGAGAAATCAAATTGATGATGTTAATCATGTGGAAAATCTCAAGTACAACCTCTTGAGTGTCAGTCAAATGTGTGATAAAGGCCATGTTGCCCTTTTCACAAGTCAAAACTGTAGGATTCTGTCATCCAAAGTTTTGCACTTGATTGACAAGGTGTTGGATGATCACACTCTCCTGAAAGCCAACAGGACAGGAAGAGTGTATGCCTTAGATCTCTCTAAGAAGATAGATCTCAAAGGCAATCCTTGCCTATTTTCCAAAGCCTCTTCTCAAGAATCTAAACTGTGGCACAGGAGGCTTGGTCATGTTAATCTCAAGAACATGAATCAGCTTAGCCACAATAGTTTAGTCAGAGGCTTACCTATAAAGGAGTTCCACTGTGATGAAAATTGCACTGCTTGTTTAAAAGGAAAACAGCACAAGGTCTCATTCCCTCCTATTGAAATGTCCAAGTCCACTGCCTGCTTGCAATTACTGCATATGGATCTATTTGGTCCTGTGAGAGTAATGAGCATGGCAAAGAAGAAATACTGTCTGGTAATTGTGGATGATTACTCTAGATTTGTATGGACTTTCTTTCTACACTCAAAGGATGAGGCTGCTCAGAAGATTATCCACTTTGTGCTGTACATTGAGAAGCAGTATTCCCTTCCAGTCAAGTGTATTAGGAGTGATAATGGAACTGAGTTCAGAAATCATACACTTGATGACTTCTATCTTTCAAAGGGAATCAAAAGGCAGTTCAGCATTCCAAGGACTCCAGAACAAAATGGTGTAGTGGAGAGAAAGAACAGGACCCTCATTGAAGCTGCAAGGTCCATGCTGGCTGACTCTGGTTTGCCATTGACCTTTTGGGCCGAAGCTGTCAATACAGCTTGTTATGTGCAAAATAGAGTGTTAGTAAATCAGAGATTGATGAAGACTCCATATGAAGTTCTCCATCATTTGGCTCCTCTGATTTCATTTTTCAAAGCATTTGGGTGTCCCTGTTTTATTCTCAACACAAAGGATCAACTCCACAAATTTGATCCTAAGGTGGATGCAGGATACTTTGTTGGTTATTCATCTACTTGCAAGGCATACAGAGTCTTCAACTGCAGAACAAAGATGGTTGAAGAAACTCTACATGTTAAGTTTAATGAATCTCCAAAGGACAAGATTCCACAAAGTCCTGTGGAGTATTTGATTTGGACATACTGCAATATGTTCCTTATCAAACTCCTGCTGTTGCTCCTGTCAACAGTTCACCACCTGGTGGTACTGCTGATGATGATGATGATTGCAGTACTCACCTCTTCAGTTTAGTGATCAGCTGCCTGACTCAACTAGACCTGATGTTCCTGTAGCGCCAGTAGCACCATCCACAACAAATGCTGATGAGATTTCTTCGAATTCAACTTCCTTTGAATTACCATCCACTGATTGGTTTCAAGGAAATGATTCACCATCACCATCTGTTGCTGCTGAACCGACTACAAACACTTGCACAGATCTCATTGTGTATCAAGATCTGAAGAATCACCCCATGTCTCAAATCATTGGTGATATCACTGCTGGAGTATCAACAAGAAGTCAATTGTCAAATTTCTGCTTCTATGCTCTCTTCATCAGTCAGCAAGAGCCAAAGAATTATCATATGCTTTAAAGGACATGGATGGGTTGATGCCATGCAGCTTGAGCTTCTGCAGTTCAAGAAACAGCAAGTGTGGGAACTGGTTCCTCTACCGCCAGGTAAGTGTGCAATAGGCACTAAATGGGTGTTTAGGAACAAAACTGATGAAAATGGGCTTATTGTTAAGAACAAGGCCAGACTGGTTGTTCAGGGGTTTGCACAAGAAGAAGGTATTGATTATGATGAAACCTTTGCCCCTGTAGCCAGACTGGAAGCAATTCGATTGTTTTTAGCTTATGCTGCTTATCAAAAACTTAAAGTCTTTCAAATGGATGTCAAAAGTGCATTTTTGTATGGAAAGTTAAAGAAGAAGTTTATGTATGTCAACCTCCAGGCTTTGAGGACAATAAACATCCTAATTGGGTGTATAAGCTTGATAAAGCTCTTTATGGGTTAAAACAAGCTCCCAGAGCCTGGTATGAGACATTATCAAACTTTCTTCTGGAAAACAATTCACTAGAGGCTCCATAGACAAGACTTATTTATAAGAAAGCTGGGCAGCATAATCTACTTGTTCAATTTATGTAGATGATATCATTTTTGCATCCTCTGATCCAAAGTTGTGTGATGCCTTTACAAAGTTGATGCAACAGAAGTTTGAAATGAGTGCCATGGGAGAATTACAGTTCTTTCTGGGGTTGCAAATCAAACAAAAGGCTGATGGAATTTTATTCATCAGTCCAAATATACAAAAGATCTTTTGCAAAAGTTCGATTTACAAAACTGTAAGCCCTGTTCTACTCCCATGAGCAGCACCACACAACGGACTCAGATCAGAAAGGTAAAGTGGTTGATGAAACACTTTACAGATGTATGATTGGGTCCTTGATGTATTTAACAGCTTCTAGACCAGATATTATGTTTGCTACTTCAGCTGTTTCAACGCCTGAAAGGATAATACCATGTCAACGGTCGTTTAAAACTACTGATGACTAACACCACATCCTTCAGTCGTCTCCTCACCCGTACCCTATAAATACCCCTAACCTTAGCTCTCTTTGCTTCATCTTCTTCAAACCTAACGTTCATCTCCAAAATCGCCATGGCGTCTATGCAAATTAAACCGCGACACAACTGTGTTGCCTACCTCACAAAATCGCCGATCTGGACTAAGTTCGATACTGCTATCGATCTTATGGTTCAGTCCCATACAACAAGGCATTCCTTCTGAACCCCGTCTTACATGCCGAATCCTTGAACCAATTTGGATGAATGTTACTGTTACAACTGAGGAAAGCACCACCCCATCCCTCCGGTCAGTCGTCAACAACAAAGACGTAGTCATTGCTCCTGCAACAATACGTAAAATTCTTCAACTGAGTGATGCTACCTCTCCTGCTGGATATCCGAAGGGCACCATAGATCTCTCATTTGCTCAGCATGGATATCAAGGTGATCTCAGTGCCACAACCATCATGAAGAAACACTTTAATGACGCTGAGCGCCTGATTTTTCACATGGTCAATGTATGTTTGCCCCTAAGACGTCGTCTTGGGATCAAATGTCCACCAAATGGCAGCAGGTAATGTATTCTATCCTTGAGCAACAACCACTGAACTTTTCAGAATTAATATTTTCAGAGCTCAAGATATGGCTCAAAAACTAACTGCCAACCGCTGGATACTATATCCACGGTTCGTAATGGCCATTATTATAGACCAGCTTAATGCTGAGGGACTTGTTGGCTTGGAGTCCCTGCTACGGCTGTTCTGCCCGAAGTATACTCCGGCACAACTCTGAACGGACACTAAAAATGGCTGCCAAGCTGCGAAAACCCACGCAGCTGGAACCCACAGCCACCACCTCCAAATCCAATGTCCCCACCAAACCCACCAAAAAGAAACCCAAAATGGCTACTCAGGGAATTGAGTCCCCTGAGGATGCCCCTGCAACACAAATGCAGGATATATCCACTAGTCCAACCCCCTAGTGGATACAATGACTCTCCAGCCACAGCCGCTCAGGCTTCCTCTCAACAGGAACCTGCAGCAACTTCCCAAGGGGCACCTACCTATCTGGGATCTTCCTCACTTGAGGAGATTGCCATTGAAGAGCCACAACCTCCCCAGGTGCACACTGCTTCTATCCCCTCACCCCAAACAACCGCCCCTCACAGCCCAACTTTAATAGTTGCACACGTGCTGACTCAACTGCACTCCTCACCCCCTCCCCAGAAACCACTTACTACTGGGAATACCTCTACAATTGAGGAGGAGGACCACAGTGCACCTGAGAACCCACAGCACAGGGGTTCCCAATTCTATCTCCTGGTGTAGACAAGGAGCTTAGAATATCTAGAGAGGCTGCCACCTCCTCTGTTTCAGCACTGACCAGAGTGAGGCTGGTAACATGGCTAAGACCTCCCTAGAGACAACAGCTGATGATGGACATTGTCCTGAGGCTGGAAGTCCCCATATCAAGCACAAGGGGCACATGCACCAAATGGTCTACACCCAGTGCATGTAAATCCTGCTCTACGCAGGAGGTCGATGATTCAGCTTCGGCTGATGATGACCTGGGCTTCTTCTATGATGTTCTTGCCCAGAACACAATCCTGGAAGAGAAAGTCAGTAGGCTGCAAAACCTACTTGACCAACTCTCCCAAGGAGAAAGACCATCTGCCTCTATCCACCCACAGATGGTACCTTCTCTTGAAGGTTTCCCAAACACAGAGCCACCCCATAATCAACCACCAGCCTCTGCTTCAGGCCCTACTTCTCAGGAACAGAACCCTCCTGAGCAAATAGGTGCTGTCCTCCAAAATTCCCTCCCTCTCATCACACCCATAATCACTAATATACTGATAAAAGCCATTGATGAGAGGCTTTCCTCAACATTACAGCCCTTGGTTGATGCTGCTGTTCAAAAGACTCTTTCTGCGGTACCAACCCCTTCCTCCAATGCAACCAAAAAGGGGGAGAGTACTGCAGTGAAAGAAAGGAAGAGGAAAAGATCTGAGGAAAAGGAAGAGGGGGAAAAAGAAGAGCAACCTCTGATCACTTACAAGCGAAAGAGAAGTGCTGATGATCACACTGCTGAAGACACAAATCCTTGGAGGAGCTGGTCAAAGAAGCTGACACCACACACAGCCGCTCCATGGATAAAATAATTGAACAACTTTCAGGAGGGGTTTGACACAGCCACACTGGATAGTGAGATCAGAAGGTTAGAAGTACAAGAGATACAAACCGATGGGCAGGGTATGATGCTCTTGAGAAAGAGAGGTTGGAAATAATGATCCGCTTTATTGCAAAATACTTGGGAAGATCATTAATGGAGATCCGCGCATGGACCAGGGACAGCATTCTGGCTATAGCCACCAGAATCTGTCTGCCTGAGCAATTAACAAAGGGATTATTGTGGAAGCCCTGGATGAGGCTGGAGCTGGCAAAAGTTAGAGATGGCTAAACTCACAAAAGCGAAATTAACTACAAGGATGCTAGATCAACCTACCCTTCCACCCACTCAAACAGATCCTATCTCTCAAATCTCCCAACCAACCTCTAAGCCAAAATCCAAACATCCTCATTCTTCAAAACCAATTCCTTCACCAACCCAACCATCATCCAGTGATGTACCCCGAAGGAGGAGAAGGGTGCTGAGGATGGAAGAAGAAGAAGAGAAGAGGATGAAGATGATAGTCTGCCACTCTCTGCTGTTCTGAAGCTACCAAAACCCCGAAGTCAATCCATGATCACACCTGACTCTCAAAGGGAAATGGTCAGAGTCAAGATAGAAGAAGAAGAACAGCAGAAACAGCACGATGAGCAACTGTTGAAGATGGTTGACAAGGAATTCCTCAGTCATCATCTATTCAAGCCATGAAAGGGCATGCTCAAAGGCTGTACACTCTCAGGCACACCTTCAGTATCAGAAGGAGAGAGTGAGAGTATGGCCAGACCCCAGGGTGAGTTCTAGAATCCATAAAAGAACTATCCCACACAGAACAACGGCCAAGTACGAAAAACAATAGAATCTACCATCATGTTGGCCGTTGTAGTCTCACCTTGGGAAATCATTGATGATTCAAGAAAGCTCACCAAGCAAAGAAGACACCTCAAGCCTACTAGAAAACAAGATGATTAAGAAGGGGTGTTATACAAAAAGCTTGAAGACATCCAAAAGAATGAGCTCCAGTTACTCCTTGAAGGCAACCATCCTGATGAATTTGTATATAGGGAGGTAACTACGGTGGAGCTAAAAAATGGCAGGACCATGAAGTACTTATCAGAGTACTATGGTCCAGAGTTCTTCTTCGAAGGAGGAGCTGAAGAACTCTCTCAAGAGGAACAAGTTGTTCTCCTTGAGGCCTATGTTCGTGAGTCATACAGACTCATTATGGGGAAGTAAATCTCATGAATGGGATAACAACTCTGTGTCCAGTTCCCAAAACAGAGTTCCCATTCATACTCTGCCAACACAATATTCGAGATTTCTTCCCAGGCCGGAGCATACATGGGTCATCTTCTCTACTGATCAAGAAGGAAAAAGACCAACATTTTGCCATCAATAAGTGGGAGTATAAATAAGTTAGAGGTTTTGGCTGCATTGGTTCAGGGGGAGTTTGTTGGACCAAAAGAACCAATGAGCCAAGATCAGAAAATCTCTAAGTCCCACACGGTATCACAACAACTGCTGAAAGCCTCATCAGTAGTTGACAAGTGCTGAAGACTTCAACAGCTGAAGATCAAGTGCTGAAGACCTTAACAGCTGAAGAACCAAAGTGCTGAAGTACAACAGCTGAAGAACACAAGTGCTGAAGCTGAAAGACCAAAGTACTGAAGTACAACAGCTGAAGAGTTCACAAGTACTGAAGATCAACAACTGATGCACAAAGTCTGAAGACAAAGACTGAAGACATCAGCTGATGATATCTACTGAAGTCATCAGCTGATGAAACACCTAAAGGTCAAAGTCTGAAGATCAAGTACTGAAGCCTCGGTAGTCTGTCACACTACTGAAGAGTACTTCTTCAGTAGTTGTGATATCAGTAGTTTTATATTTATGTTTCAGTAGTTTTGTAAAACGACTGAAGAGCTTGTTCTTCAGTCGTTGTAGTTTCAGTAGTTTTATATTTTGTACTTAACTTACTGATATGTTCTCAGTAGTTGTGAACATTTCAGTAGTTGTTAAGAATTAGTTATTTCTGTATTGGATCTGCCAGTTGTCACTTTCCATGACAACAGCAGTGATTGTTGCACTTATATAGGAGGAGTGACAACCTATTGTAATTAGTGAGTGAAATGAGCTATTGAATGGAATGAATGATTGATTCGATTAGAATATTCTACATCTATAAAAATTCCTAGAAATCAGAAATACATATTCTCTCCCTGTAACCGTATGCGATCTTAATGCTTACAAATATCGATTGCTTGCTACAATTTGTTGTCTAATTCTTGTTTGCATTCGCTGCTTCATATTCTGATACATCAAACTTATGATCTCTGATCCTGTCAAAAAGCACACAAGCCAGATAACATGCGCATATAATGCCGGTTAACGTAACATTACTTTAAACGTTTACAGAAAACCGTTACCTGCAGGCACGTAGCTACTAGGACTGGCGTCCCTTTCCTTTTAGTCCCATTCTCAGTTTAAGATTAAGTTTTTCAAAATATTTACCCAATTCACTTAAACTTTTGCTCTAATACCAACTTGTAAGGTCCCGTTCCCGAGCACCTCACAGTTGGTCATTCATTGCACTTAAAACATTATAAAACGTACTTTTATTTTGCAGCGGAATTTAAAACTTTCATTAATAACTAAAAACATGTCATTTAATTCATTTACAACATTTGTTTTCATCTCAAAATATAAAGACATGTCAAAATAGGGATGCCAGCTTCAAAATGCTCCCAGTAGCTTATGCATCCATGCCTGTAACTCCTCAGCATCAACAAATACCTGCCAACTATCATGCATACAAAAGTCAGCGACGCTGAGTGAGTTCTATCTTTTATAATAAAATACTTACTTTTGTTAAAACTGTTCTTTACCTTTCTTTCAAAAGCATACTATACTTTACAACCGTTCGTAATCATACATCATACGTACATACAGATAATATCATTATTATCTTCATCATTACGTTCGTTAACTTCTGTTCATTCAACGTATTACATTATCACTCACTTCTCTTTCTAGATCCAGTCAGACTTTACCCTCTTCGTGGCACTCAGCCACGATTACTAAGATCGAATGACAAGGATCCTGTTTAGTACATTATTACGATAATTCATTAACGTTCATTCATAGTTCGTTCTTTCATAAACTATCTTCCGTTCATTACTCTTTATTACTCGAATCTTCTCTCGTGCAATATCCCCGACTCATGCTCGAAAGCTGATGCTCTGTCGGGGCCTGCTCACAAACCCCCGACTCAGTCCAAAGACTGACACAGCACCGGGATACGCGACAAAGATCCCATATGATTCAATCACAGGGATTGAACTCTATCCGAGTTTGTTGCAATACAAAGTTGCTCACCTTATTATCTCGTCTCATGCAATACCCCCGACTCATGTCCGAAGACTGATACTGTGCCGGGGCCTGATAAACAAACCCCCGACTCATGTTTGAAGACTGACACGGTACCGAGATACGCGACACGGATCTCATCATCCGTCACTTTCGTCATATGCAATACCCCCAACTCAAGTCCGAAGACTGATACTGTGCCGGGGCCTGAACACAAACCCCCGACTCATGTCTGAGGACTGACACAGTACGGGATACGCGATCTGCATGTTGTCTCATACAATACCCCCGACTCATGTCCGAAGACTACACAGTACCGGAGTACGCGACAAGGACCTCTTTCGAGTCTGTTGCGACACAGAGTCACTCACCTCATACATATGCTTGCAAGCCTTTCATTCGTTCATTCATTTATTCATGCATACATTCATTCATTAACGTTCCTCTTTTCATTATCTTCCACTTTACGTACATAATACTTTCATTACATTCATTAACGTTCAACACAAAGCCAAGGGAAGACATACATATAATAAGAAACATACACATAATCATAAACATACACCATCACCAATACAGGCACATCATACATGCATAACACACATCAAACATAAGCCATCACATCATAACCAGGCCTATCTCCCCATAATACCCCTTAAAAACCACTTAGAAAACCTCAAGTCCAAATTGGCGCATGGGACCTTCCAGGCGCATGAATATAAAATTCTAAGTGTAAAACAGTCTGGGCGCATGGGCACTATTTGGGCGCTTCTGCCCTGTTCAGGCGCTTTGCCACTATGCAAGTGCATGGCACCTGTTCAGGCGCATTACCAACACTTAGCCATTTTGGCACTTGGGCGCACGATCACTATTTAGGCGCATGGCCAAAACTTGGGTGCATGGCCAACCACTTAGGCTCATGGGCCACTGTTTAGGCGCATGACCAACACTTAGGTGTCTGGCCACTCATGCTGGGCGTATGGGCCACTGTTTGGGCGCATGAGCCCCCTCTAGGCACATGGACCACTGTTCATGTTCATCAAAACACTCTGAAATATTTTCTATGTTACCAAAATCATCCGATTATCATTCCAGTGATACCCAAGAGCAGATCTAACATACTAAGGCCATCTAAGCATGCGAACCATCAATATTAACCCATAATCAACACAAAACATGCATACATACATACATACATCCTTTCGAACATAAGACTGTAAACCCACGGTTACTTTCAAAATGTTTACTTAGTATGCATAATAGCCCCAAACAAGTTGAAAATCAGTAAAAGAGGGGTTCTAGAAACTCACCTTGAGCAGCCTTTGAGCAACACTCTTCCGTTCGAGACCCACCTTCGATTCAGCTCTTGAATCCCGAAAACAAACACTAAACACCAAGAACTTTGGTCAAGAACTTGAAACCTAGCTGAAACCGAGCTCATAGAAAAGAAGACTTACCTTTGCAGCTACTTCTTCCTCTTTCTCTCTCTAGAACCGGGGATCTCTCTCTCTCTTCTTTCTTCCTCTGAGAGCAAAAGCGCTTTTTGCTTTTGATATGGGCGACCATGCCCCTTTAAACTTTAAAATTATAAGGTTTTGTACTTTGTACACTTTATCCCCCTCCACTTGTGCTCATTATCTATGACGAGCCCCACCTGTGTGACTCGAGGTCAAACGGGTTCAATTTTGTCCTAAACATAAACATCGTCACGACCTGGTAAGTCGTGACGGGAGGCAACAAACGAAACACAGTCAGTTTTGATCGCGAAATCACTATGGTTATTACTTGTGAATATAAACTAGCTATCTATTTCAATACACTTCTTATGCTATACGATTGTTAATATTTATGATAAACGCAAACTCTTGAACTCACCAACCATTGTGTTGACATTTTAGTATGCTATTCTCAGGTCGTTAGCTCTGCTTGCCAATAGGAGCACTACACGGGTCCAGCATGCATTCTAAGACTCTATTTTAAAGACATTTTTGTTGGTTTTATTTATGAGTGTTTAAACATTAGGGTGGCGCGTGTTTTGCCATATTATGCATTTTATTACTTTGGGTTGTCTTAATTATAAAACGCTTCCGCATAGTTTTAAAAGTTTGAACTTTGGTTGATTTTATTTTAAATATGGCATATAGAGTCATTCTGAATAACTATTGACTGTAATCCTGGTTTGTTTACACGCCTTGCGGTAAAACTCCGCACGTGGATTTGGAGGGTATGGCAACTTCAAACATAATTAACTAAACAAAAATATCTAAATGCTATAGTTAAATCAGTAAACTAGTAAATTTGACATATGACAATAATCACAATATAAATATATAATTGACATATGACAATAATCACAATATATATCTCACAAATCACAATATATATCTCACAAATCACAATAATATATCACAAATTCACAATATGTATATATATATAATATCTCACAAGTAACAAATCACAATATATATAATATATCTCACAACTTCACAAGGCATCAAGTCTACAATAACTTACAAGAATGTGTTTCACCAGAGCACAAGAAGAGAAGCCGGAGCAAGGGTTGGGCAAGGAGTTCACCACTACGCAAGGGTCGCCGCTACTGCTGCGCAAGGGGCCCCGCTTCTGCTGCGCAAGGCCCCTGATAAATCGCAAGGGGTAGTTGTCGGAGAAGGGGTCGTCAGAGCAAGGGGTGTAACATCCGGCCAATTTTCAAATTATAAACCCGAATCCTAATCCATTTGAGTCAATATTGGAAACCCAATTCATTATGAGGTTATTTAAGTTACTTTAATGTTTCAAATACAATAATTATGTCATTTTAAATCTTATTAGTGAATTCTTTTCATAATCTTATAAGGTTCATAAAGAATTATGAAACTTAAGCTATTTAATTTCCAAGGATTAAATTTTAATGTTTTATAAAAAATTATAGAGTTTATTACTAATTTTGGGTTTTTAATTATAAAGTTATAATAAATATTTAAATTGTAAAGTTTTATAAAGATTTAAAAGGGTTATAAATACATTATAAAATAATCAGATTTACTTTAAAACTAAGTTTATCAAAGTTTAGGGTTCAATTTGAAATTTTTTGAAAACTTGATCTGGAAGTTTTACACATAAAATAACTATAATAAATATTACAGGGACCAAAAGTGTAATTTAAAGTTAAAACAACCCAACCCCACCGTCGCCCCTGTCTCCTTCGGCCATTCTCCGGCCAAGCGCCCGACGACACCCAAAACCACCCAAATCCATCATTTCTACTCAATTAAACCGTCCCTTAACTCTCACTTATCAGTTTCGAACTCGAGGCTCATTATAATTCGAATGATTTGGCTGTTATAATCCATTTGAATAGAAACCGAAGCCCTTGCCCAAAACTGAAACCGTTACAGCTCGAATTACAATCAAATGAGTGCATTAATTGGTTTACAACGGTCATGTGATTATCAAGAATGAAACATCGATTTGAATTGAGTTATAACTTCAAAAAACAACCATCAATTTTAACCGAAACTCCCGAATCTAACGTTAAACTCGTTTGACATGAAACTTGTCAAATTGTACCTATATAAATGGGGTAAAACCCATAATCTATTACCTAGAACTTTCTGTAATCTCAATTCCAATTATGAACACACACAAGCAATCAATCATTATTTTCATCTCCTCCCCATCGTGAACGGTTCATCGTCTCATCTACATCAATTCAAACTTAATCAAGTAAGTGATACACCTTCACCTACCCGGTTTCGCAAAGGGAATCAAAGCCCCATATCCAATTTGATTATAAACATCAAACTAGGATTCAATTTTAATCAAATCGAATTAGAGTTCATGCATATTTGGGGATATTAAGTATTAAATGTTTATAAATATTCAGAGAAAGCTTTTAAGCAACTTCAGGCTTATAGCCTAATGGTAACACACATAGCAACTACGCGAGGGAACAGAGTTCGAATCCAAGCACCCCATATTGTTTTTTAAAATCACTTTTCTCTTGCGTTTTAAATTCTAGACAAGTATCAATCTATTATAAAAATTATTTTGTTAAATACTTTGACCTAAACAAATTACTATTTAATTATTAAAAACTATTAAAACGTTTTAATATTATATTATAACTATGCATAAAAGATTATAAGTGTTAAAATATTATAAATTCACTTAAAGGTAATAAATTTTATTTAAACTATTACAAATCATTTTAGTTAATGTCTTGCAAGTCATTCAAATAATAAAGTATTCTTTGATCAAGCCATTATTAATTATTTTATTTTTCACACATTAATATTCATACAAATACTATAAATTAAATGTTTTAGTTAGATTTAATAATTCTTATTACTTTCAAATCCAATTAAGTAATTAGTGTATTATAATTTATTTAATCATGTTATAAAGGTTAAACTACAATATGTTATCTAAATTATTTCGGTAAACCCAAATTCCATTTGAAACCTTAATTCATCCTTATTCTTTAAATCATTATTATTCTAACCACAAGACACCAACCCTTAGGTTGGAATGTGGGGAATTATTGTTGTCCAATCTAACATTAATCATTATCAAATCACTTATATTTATCAAGTGAGTATTCTTAGCCCTTTTTATGTGTTTTATGTTTTGGGGAAATCATATGATTCAATATTCAACATTGTTATTCATTGTTATTTTATTTCATTTTAAATTCAATTCAAGACATGCTATGTTATTACTTACAATTATGTGTTCATAGTTAGATAAACTTGATGATAACACAATCATTAATTCATTCAACCATGGTAACAATGATAGATCAATTAATTTGACAAATCCACCCCATTTGTTTAGTCGCATGGTGATTGGAACCGGAATCATTCATTCTATAAGGCTTCGTCTGCGGACCGAGTCAATTAAGTCATTAGGTTTGATTGTGTTGGTTTGTCTTTTATGTTATATTATTATATTATAAGTATTGACATTACCATGTGAATTGAATTTTTTTCAATTATTTAATCAATCTATATATGTATTCAAATCTATGTTTACTCACGGCTAATTCGTTAGCTGACCCGTTACTTTTTCATATGATTTCAGGAATGAAGATCAGTGGACTTTTAAATGCACACTTAGGATTTGGACTTAGTCAAAGTTAAAGACAAATTTCATTATGTTATTAATTGATTGTAATGTATTGATTGGTTAGTATTATTCAATGAAAATGAAATTTAATATTATTTCAACGTATTTACTACCATGTGCTATGAGCAATCGATTCACATTTCGTTAGCCCCGATGATTCCGCCGTCAGTCGGGGTGTGACAAGGGGGTTCGCCTAAGCAAGGGAGGAGTTTAGTTTAGGTGATGCGGCGGTGGAGTAAGGGATGAGCTGAGGTTAGGTTAAATGTGTTTCCCTCTTTGAGTTAGATCTAAATAAGCAAAATTTGACATTGATTGACTTTGAGCGTAACCACCGATTACCACCGCCTAGGACCGATTTTCTCTGACTACTACCGCCTTGCTCCGCCTAGCGCCTAATGGCTCTGATTAGCCATAATAGACAAGGCTAGGGGCCAACTAATGATTAATCCCTCATTAATCGGCTGCTTAGCCCGCCTTTTACAACACTGCTCTAGGTGGCGCTGTAACATCCGCTCATTTTCAAATTATAAATTCGAACCCATTTTGAACTTTCGTACAATGTAATTTTCTTATTAAACTTTTTTTATTCTAACGAATGATATGAATTAGAAGTGTAGTTTAATCAATATCAAAAATTATTTTATCTTCATACATTAAATCATTTAAACAATTTATAAAAAAATTATAATATATGAAGTAAAGTTATATAAATTTGTAAAGTTTTTATTTATGAGTTTTAATTATTATATAAAAAGAATAATTATATTCCAAATTCTACAAAACTTATAAAGTTATATAAGTTTATGTTAAATATCAGATTTTGAGATTTAATTAAAATTAATAAAGAAAGGTTTTTTTAAATTTATGAACTATATAAAGTATGAATATACAATACTTTGATTATAAATTGGGTTTAATAAATTTAGGGTCAAATTTGTAATTGATGAAACTTTTTTTAAAATTTGGTCATAAATAATAAAGACCTAAAACTACAGGGACTAAACTTGTAAATCTTTGAAACAAAACCCAACCCCCCATCCCCGTCAAACCTCCTGTCTCCGACCAACTCTTCGGCCATCTTCCGGCAATAACAAAACCCCCAAATTAATCGATTTGAATCGCAAGTAACCATCCCTCACTTCGAACGACATTCGTTTTTAACACATGACCCTTTTAATCGTATTATGAGGGTGTTAATCCTCTTAAACTGAAATCAAAACCTGCATTCAAAACACGAACCTGATCGACTTGAAACTGATCAAATTATGTATTTACAATCGAGGGAAAATCTTCAAATCAATACTCTTAAACTACTTGAACTCCCAATTTCATCTGGAACACACACAAACATCACGCTCGATTCACATGCTCAACATGAACCTGTAACTAACGTTCGACACCTTTCAAACCTCTTAATCGGAAATTAATAAAGGGGAATCAATCTTCATCATCATATGAATCTTTCCAAGTGGTCATTGTATCAAACCATCAAGAATCAGTCCTGTATGATAACCCCGTGATCGCACTTGTTCATGTTCTTCCTTTCTAACCAAACAAAACCAATCCAGGTAATTCAGAACATTTCTATGCTTGGATTTACATGATAAATCAAAGTCCCAAGTTTAATTTGAGTATCAAAATCGATTTCATGCTCAATTGGATTTGATTCGATTCTAGGGTTCATGTTAATTTTGGGGATTTTCTTTAATTAATGGATTTATAAAACTATTTTCGAATTTTAAGCAGATGTGGGCTCTAGCCCTACTGGTAACTTGTAACAAACATAAGCAAGAGGTCTCGGGTTCGAATCACGCATCTGCCATATTTTGTTTTAATTGTTTTTTTTATATTTTTAAATTCAAAAAAATTATTATTATATTAATAAATCAAAATAAAAGTTTTTTGTTAACTAAAACATTTCAAAAATTATTAAATTAATTTTAAAGGTTTTAAAAACTTATGATTTTAAATTTAGTTACTTAATAAAGAATAACAAAGGTTATAAAAGCATTTATAATTCTTTTATCTAATTTTAAAAGCTATAAATCTATTATGGTTCAATTGTAGATTATTTTAAAATATTAGAAATCTATATGTTAAATAAATAATTATTCAAATAGTTATTTAAATATTTATTTAAATAATTAATAATTCATCTATTCATTTAACCATGTTATATATAATTAGTTAATATAGTTATTCCTTAAAATTTCATTTAAGTTCTTGAAACTTATAAAATAATATAACTTTCTATTATATTTTATTTTTATTTTTAAAGCTTGATATTATAAGCCCTTTATAAAAAATCATATAAAAGCTCAAAACTTTATAAAATGATTATACATAATTTTAAAGTCAATTAAAATTAATGTTTAATTAATTACCCTTTATCAAATTTTAAATAATTAATTATTAAATAATTACTTTTTCGCACATCATATTTAATCTTTATTAGTTCAATAAATTAAATTATTGAATTCTTATTTTTAATTGATTTATCCCAACTTTTTTGAACCAAAACATAATCGATTGCCTTATTTAATTTTATTTGATTTAGGTATTAGAAAACCCCAAATTCCTAATAAAACCCTAATTCATATTTACTCTTGAATCTTATCTTTATTCTAATTCCGAGACATCAACCATTAGGTTGAATCGTAAAGAAATCGTTGGAGCAATCTTATTTTTTATTATTATCTTAAATGCATCCTACATCTTGTGAGTTTTTCATGTGAGTTTCTCCATGTCCTTTTTTACTTTATTTCTCACTTTTTGTGGTGAAACATGTTAACCTTATAAACTTACACTTGTAAACATCTTGATACTTGTAAATGCACATACAATTCATCTTTACTTTTTGTCATGGTTATTGGTATTATTGTGAGTGTTATATGAAATACATTACATATTGACAATCATTAACTATTGCTAGCCTGAGAACGTCATAGATCTATGGGCCTAACAAGCCTACTTAGTTAATCCAAGTACACTTAGCTAATTGTTTAATCTTGTAATCTATTAAGGTTTGATTGTAGCTATATGTGTTCTATAAATTTGTATAATTCATAACTATTGACATGAATTACTACTTGTAAACCCTTCTTATATATATATATATATATATATATGTATATATGTATATAATATATATATATATATATGTGTGTGTGTGTGTGTGTGTGTTTAACCCAAAGAAACTCACCAACTTTCAAAGTTGATTATATATTTTTAACATGTTTCAGGATTGATACTTGAGGATCTCTTCATACTCATATAGACTTGGATTTAGTTTAATTAAAAATCTTATATTGTTGTTTATATCTTGTTTGTAATGTAATGATTTAATTATCTTGTAATGTTCAATGAAAATGATATTTAATATTATTATTCCAACTTATTTAGTTCCATGTGCTATGAACAATCGTTTCACATTCCTCTGTCTTGATGACTTCGCCGTTGGTCGGGGTGTGACAAGAGCCCATACACGCATTTAAGTAAATGGATGGCGTTACTACAGTCCCAATGAGTATACGGTTGACCTTTTATTTTTATGCAATTTGGAGTTTAATAATTATAACTTTTAATCATTGATCGATAATAATCCATCATATTAATTTGATTCGTGACAATCCCGACTTTAATTTTTATTATTAATGACAATCTCAATAGCATAATTATCATATATTCACACTCAGGTTTGTATTTATTTTCCACTCGATTTCGCATGTATGTTACTTCATTCCTTTCATAATCGTTAGTATGAGTGAAATCAAATACAATTAGGCATAAATATTCGATAATAATGTTACGAGGATTGCTATCACTATTATATAAAAGTGAAAGTTGAGAGTGTTACCAGCCAAATTAACAGTATAGATTATTATCGACCAATGCATAATAGATCTAGGATAAGTGAAAGTTGAGAGTGTTACCGACCAAATTAATAGTATGTATTATTATCACCAATGCGTAATAGTTTGGATTATTAATAAAATCCAATTTGCCTTATTTTTATAATCTAGAAAAAAAGTGTTTAATCATAATTTAAACCATAAAAGAAACTAACATTAAGTTGTATAGCTCAAATATAATTAGTTTATATGTATATATTTATTTTAGTTCTATAATTTAGGTGTTCACATATATTTTTAGCAAATAAGATGATATAAAATATTGAATAAACAGAGTCGTATTTGTGTCAACTCGTGAAAACTTCATATTGTACAAGTTCATGTGCCACGCACAATTTTCGGGATGGAAAGTCTGGGTACTTGTTCATCTTGTAAACCATGGACGAAGCATAGTGGAGACCGGGGAGGGGGTATATTTTTATCGTCAGTAGTGTTAAATTTTATTCCGTTATTGTAAATTTTCGGCCCGGTAGTGTAAATTTTTATATAAATATCGAGTTCGTCCCCCTTAAAAAATATTAATTTCACCCCGCCTCCGTATGGGAATATTCAAGTTCCACCACTGCTTGTAACACTTAATGTTTTTGGGTTTATTTTGTAGATAAATAAACTTGGTCGTATTGGTAATTATTTGACAAACTTGAGGACAAACAACAAGATTCATTTAACGTTATGTTTTAGGTAAGTTATCTTGTGGTGAGTGACATACTGAAGCACATGAAGGTGTGATTATGAAGACACAATCAGTGCAGAGACGAAGTGCAGTTCAAGACAGATGTGATGCATAACTCGCGTCTATGGTAGACAAACAGTGGTTAACGAATATAACGAAGATGTACGATCGTTAGCGGAAGAGTGGTGGCGATCAGCTGTTTGCTGTTACGAAGGGTGTCATTGGTGGCTGCGATTAGCAACCAACACTACGGCACCGTTAAATGACGAGTAGGCATTAACCACACCTTCACCGTTCTTTTATAACTTATTATTTTTCGTGGAAGAGAGGTTTAATAATAGGTTATTGGATTTTAATAATTCACATTAAAGTAGTTATTTGAATTTCTTTTCTTGGAATTCACAATGGAGTGGAACATCTTAGAAAAGTAGAAATATATGCACTATTGACTCATTTGGTATTGTTGGGGCATATATGAATTACGATATCTTACTATTAGTGACTTCAAAGATATTTAACATGATATTTGGCCGATATTGCTATTTTTCTATAGTGTGTTATGTTTTGTTTTTCTTTCATTGCCAGCTTATAGAAGAAAAAAACATATTATATATTACGATAATGAAGAATGTCGAATACTTTAGAATGATCATCCCATATCATAAAATTAAAAAGAAGATTTATATAATTGAAGCCAATTAAAGAATTACAAAATCAAAGGGAAAGAAAAATGAAAATGTTTGGTTTATCCAACATCAAGATAGTTCATGAGTAGACGACATGTTTTTATAAATCTCATAAAGCAATCTGTTTTGAAACTCATCATGTGAACTTGTAATATTGGATGATCGATGCGTTTTAGAAGAGTCTTTGCCATGCCTTTTGGAACCGTTGAACTTGAACATATTCTTGATCTTCCAAAACCCACCATGGTTGTCCTCTCCAAGACGAACAGTCTTTACGCTCCTTCCACCATCAAACACTCCGTATGCGGTTCTCCTCCACACTTTGTTTCTATCAACCGAACTTGAAACACTTCTTGAGAGACTTCTTGAGATGCTTCGTGAAAAGTTTTCCATTTCTTTATGTATTTTTTATGAGTATGTTGAGAGAAATGAGTTGATGGTTATTTATAGTTATAGACATACGTAAACATGAGGCATGGTCCCACTAGTTTGGAAATTTTGAAGGCCAATAAGGCATGTGTCATAAACCACTTTTGCTGACCGTATTATAAAGTCAAAAAAGTCGATTTTTTAAATAAATAAAAAATCTATAATCATGTTGCCAACCGCAAGCGATATCTTCCTCAATCCTCCCATTCTTGGAAGATGCACAAAGCCACAAACTGATTTACAACACGTTGAAACTCCAATGTTTAAACTTAAATGTTATATGATAAATTAGAATAATATTTTATAGAAACATGAGTATCAGGGAGATCCAAATTGAAGTTCAATTATCATCGGCCTTAATTTTCTAATCATTTATATAAATCTAATTTTAGTTTTAAGAAGTCCTTTATGTATATTTTATTTACTTAACCCTATACTTTTTTTTCTAACATAACTTAGTGGTGTAAGTTGAACTAGTTTATAAGGAGGCGAGTGGGGGGTGAACATAATTTATTTAGGGGGAGGGGGGGGTGGACTCAATATATATGAAATTTTAAACTGCGGAACAAAAAATTAACACTACCGGACCAAAAACTAACACTACCGACGAAAAAAAGAGGGGAGGTGGTGACCTCCTCCGGCCCTAGTAAAGCTTCGCCAATGATATGACCGATGAAGTTGTTATTGAGGTCATGTAAAAATCTAATAACCTAGGTAGCTAAGGTAAGTAGATATTATATCCACCATGATCACGTGGTTATGTGATTAGTGTTACACGATTTGTTTAATTATTCAACTAAGTTAGTTAACTAAAATTGAACTATTTTCTATTGACTACAAATGAGTGTGGATTTCATAAGTTAAAAGATAATTTCTTAAAACTTAGAACTAAAAGGTGACCATACTTGAGTTGAAAATATATGAAGGAATTTTGTCACATACGTTTTACCAAATTAAAAATCACATATACTTGATTTGTTTGCTATTTCTATTATAATGTGATTACCAACCAGATAACATGTTATGTAAATTAGATACCAAAACTAACTAATACCAAAACATGGTTATATTATTAATTATAATCAACACAAGTTATGATAATACTTTAATTAATCATCAATGATTATATATTAATACAATGACTAATAACTTAATCAATAATTAATTAGACTGATTGGCAAAAGTCAACTTCGTATAGGTAATTGGTCGAAGATTTCCAATGCCTTACTACTATACGAACGAACCTCACTTATTTTGTAAATGAATCAAGCCAACTTCTTCAGGCATCTATCAGTCAAACCTATACTTTGGTACGTTAAAGGTACGATTTCTTACTGTCTCACCTTTGAAAAACATAACAAAACTTGACTCGTGGGCTATTCAAATGCAGATTTGGCTAGATGCATTAGGAATAGAAGATCAACATATGGCTATTGAATTTATTTGGGTGGAAACCTTGTCTATGGAGGGCTAAAAAGAAATCTGTGGTCACTCGTTCAAGTTGTAAGTTTGAATATCACACTATTGCTAATACCATTGCTGAGATTATTTGGTTCACACATCTGCTTCGAAAATTCTATTCTCTTTCACCGCACTGGCTTATTTTTTTATATGATTACATGCCTTATTTTTTCCAAATCAAACAAACGCTAATATTTCCTTTCGTTAATTAAAATGGAGTAATACTAGAAAAGATGATAGAAAGACATTGTTTTCTGGTTTGGCAACCTAGGGGATAGAGTGATGGAAGCTGGAAGAAAAGGCACCATATCTTTTGGGCTGGGAATGCCAACGATCCACATTATACTCTTAATTATCAGTTAGCTCAGAATGCCCAACACTACGATAGTGTTTGGTACACAGGAATGAAAGACGAAATGGAATGAACCATTGAGGGTGAATAGAAAAATACATGTTTGGATGGTGAAGGTAATTGAATGAATCATTACATAGTGGATTCCATTTCTCTAGTTCATTCCATCCATCCCATTCATTTTTTCTATTCCATTCCTTCATTCATTCTAAGGTAGCGTTAGGTACGCAGTAATGAGGTGTGAAATGGAATGAATTATTGAGGGTGAATGAAAAAAATACATGTTTGGTTGATGAAGGTAATGGAATGAATCATTACAAAATTAATTCTATTCACTTATCCATTTCATTACCTCATACTAAACATACCATCAACACCACCTATTGCTGGCTACTAAGATCAATCGTCATCGACCACCGACCACCAACCATCATAGCTGTAACATCCGTCGAATTTCAAAATTATCAAACCAAACCTGAACTCACTTTGAACTTCCATACGATGGAAAATTTAATATTTAAATTTTTTATTATTTATTTTATTGAATCAAATGAGTTAAATGTGCAATTTAAGCAGTATTAAAAATTATTTTTCTCATTTTATCATTTTAACAAAGAATAATAATTTATTTATTTATAAATAAATTTTTTTCACAAAAGTATAAATCTTTATGTATCATTTTACAATAAATAACTAAATAGAAAAGACTTATTAAAACTTATAAAGTTATAAAATGAATTTTAATAAACTTATAAAGTTTTATTAGTAATTATGAATTTAATTATTGAAAATAAATAATCAAATTATAAAGTTACAAGTTTTATAAAAGTTATAAAGATTTTATAAGAAAATAAGTTGATTAAATTAAAATTAAGGTTTTAATAAATTAAAAGTTTAAATTGAAATTATTCTTTTATCTATTTATTTATTTAATATTATATTTATTTCAAAATGATAACCTCTTTATAAAAGACTTGTAACTCACCATTAACATCATTCATAACATCCTCCTAACCTCAACTATAAAAGCAAGGCTTAGGCCTCACTTTTCATTTGCTCATTCTCTAAAAATCTCACTAACAAACATTTCTTTCATTCTTTGGTTTTGATCAATTTCAAGAATTTTATTTTACAAGTAACTTCAAGAAGTTTCAAATACTAAGGTAGCCTTATATTGCTTTTATATTATGCATTTATATATTGTTTAAGCATCCTAACATCCAATTAATCTCATAACTTTATGTTCTTACTTTTATTTTTTCTTCTACTAAATCTCTTTTAATTTTAATCATTCTCATTTGATCATTAACCTTCTAACATTCACTAACCTTCTAACAATCACTAACATTCCTTAATCAAGTTAGCATAAACAAAGAATCCCGTTTGCATATGGACGGCTATGCCGCCGCATTCGGTTATTCCACAAGATTATTTCCCTAAGTGATGGCTATGCCGAAGTCTTGGAATATTTTTATATAACTTAAATAAAGTCTAATATATCATATATCGACATAATAAATTTGTTCTAACCCATTTTATGTTTTAACAATTTTAAAAGTGCACATAAGTGCCTTGCTATAATTTTGGTAGAATATAATCTGACTTCAACCGACCATAACTTGATAATAACAAGTTAAATTTGAGTAAACTCAGACACCAAAATTAAATTCATTGAATTAAATTTTTAATGATAGTTTATATGTCTTCAAAATCAATCGAACGACTCAACAATAACCTTCACAAGATAAGTGCGCATTCCAGTATCTTCTGTCTTGTGATGTTGTTTTGACATATTTAAATATATTTTCATAAAAATGTTTCTGAATGAAAATTGTCCAGGAGACTTTGAAATAGTCAAGTATAAAGTTTTATAATTTTATGAAACCGTTTGCTATATTTAAAACCTGTTCAAACACATACCAAACATTATGTCCAGAATTTAAAATTGATACAATAATCCTTTTTCAATCTACATTTCGCTTTTTAGCATTCTTTAAACGTCCTAACTTCTTGTAATAATTCTGACCTCAGGTTATTGTTTTTTTTTTATCATTTAGGACATCACCTTTGACTCTTGACATCGAAGCTTTCTTATGTACTCTACAACTATCATTATACCTGTGAGTTTTTCATGTGAGTTCTCCATATCCCTTTTACTTTATTTCACACCTTTTAGGGTGAAACATGTTAACCTTATAAACTTATACTTGTAAATATTTTGATACTTATAAATACACATGCAATCCATCATTACTTTTTGTGATGGTTATTGATATTATTGTGAGTGTTATATGAGATATATTATATGTTAACAATTATTAACTATTGCTAGCCTGGCGACATAGATCTATGGGTCTGACAAGCCTACTTGGTTAATTCAAGTGCACTTAGCTAATCGTTTAATCTTGTAATCTTGTAATCTGTCAAGGTTTGATTGTAACTATATGTGTTCTATAAACTTGCATAATTCATAACCATTGACATGAATTGCTACTTGTAATTCTGTTATATATATATATATATATATATATATATATATATATACATATATATATATATATGTATGTTTAACCTATGGAAACTCACTAATTTTCAAGTTGACCCTTTATTTTTAACATGTTTAGGTTTGATACTTGAGGATCTCTTCGTGCTCATATAGGACTTGGACTTAGTTAATTAAAAATCTTATGTTGTTGTTTATATCTTGTTTGTTAATGATTTAATTGTCTTGTAATGTTCAATAAAAATGATATTTAATATTATTTCAACTTATTAGTTCCATGTGCTATGAACAATCGTTTCACATTAGTCCGCCCCGATGATTCCGCCGTCGGTCGGGGTGTGACAATAGCCACCACTACCACCGTCACCACCGACCATAAAGATAGGTTACCACCGGTAACCACCACAAGGCACAATAACCACCACCCACTAATGGCTAACACCATCGTCAGCCACCACCACCATCATCATGGACACCACCACCAATACCACCGTCGCTGCCCACCATGAACACGTACCATCATCACCACAACCACCACCACCATCATCATGACAACCCACTGTCACCCCATAATTGGACACCAGAGCCACCATGTGACATCTCTTATTTTGTTACTTAGAAGTTAACTTGTTAAATCTTAAAAGGGCCTTTTATGTCAATTTTGAAACTTTGAGGATTTATTATGCTTAATAATTAATTTGGTGATTAACAAATTAATTAAATGAATAATAATAATAATAATAACAATAATAATAATAACTTGAAAAAATTATTAAAGTTAAACATTAAAACTTAAGTTAAGGGGACTTTAATGTCATCTTATAACCTTCAAATGAAAGTTTTTGACATGAAATAATAAAAACTAAAATAAAGGGGATTAAAGTGTAAAATGTGTAACTAAAACAAAACCTTAAAACTCAAGTGATAACCCTTGGAAACCTCAGGGACCAATTGTGTCAATTTCAAGAATACAAACCAAACCACCCCCCGTTTGAACCGCAATTCCGGCAGCCAACGCCGGCGAAGCTCCGGCGGCCCTCCGGCCACTCGAAACCCAAAATTTTGTCGTTTCATGAGCTAAAAATGTCTCCAAACCGTTTAGAACTAAAATCGACTTAAACGCATCGTTTAATCAAGATTAAAGCATCGTTATCATCCACACGAATGCATAACCGTCGCCCTTTACTCGTATAGCCGTTCGGGCATTTACACATCTTAATAAACCAATTAAACTAACCTAAACGATCATCTATCAATTCCTAACGTTGTAATCAAGCTAATTTCTCCTGTGAAACCTCAACCATTGATTTGAGTATCACTTTCATCGTGAACCTGCAACTCGAACAAAGGCTACTTTCCGAGCATTATTGATTCCATTGATAGAGGGCTTTGGTTCACCTAGGCCTTTAGATGCTTTCTGGCAACACGAATTTGACTATCGTGCACATGTTCATCGTGAACCGACTTCGACCAAGCCGCAACGTGTTCTTCATTTGCTCTTATGTGGTCAACTTCAAATCGGGTAATTAAACGCTGCTATAGACTCGTTTTCATATAGAGAACAAAAGCCCTAAGTTGGTTTTCACAAACAATAACAGTTTGATCTTCAATTTGATCAATGATGATTCTAGGGTTATGTAAATTGGGATTCTTTTGTGGGTATGTTTTTAACATTTAAAAACCGGTGATACCGCGGCTGTATGCCTTGGTTCACCGGTTAAATCATCACATTCTAACTTGGAGGTCCCGGTTCGACCCCGGGCACCCCCATATTTTTTTTAAAATGGCTTTTTAAGCCTTAAATCAACTTTAGAAAAATTTTAATAATATAGAAAATATTTTATAACCTTTAAATATATTTTAAGTTGTCAAATAGTTTTTAGTAATATTTTAAAATACTAAACAATTAAAACCCTTGTAATAAAACATTTTAAAGGTTATTTTTGAATTATTAACATAGATTTTAAATAATTAACAAAATAATAGTGACCCGAACTGTCCTTAAATCTATCGTTTAAATCACGATATTTTAAATGGAGTTTTATTTTAAAACGTTATAATTCTTTTGTGTAATAAAACTATATTATGTTCAAATTTAATTATAAATCTAAATGATAAATAACTAGTTCTTCAAGTAGTTGTTAAAATGATTATGTGAATAATATGTTATTATCTAATCATTTGAGCATGTTATATGATTTAATGAAGTTGTTCGTTAACTTTTATTTAAATTCTTGAAAATTATAAAACAATATAAATTGCTTTAAGTTTTTAAAACTTTATAATAAATTATTTAAAAGCTCAAAACTTTATAAAATGATTATAATATGTAACATCCTTATCAACTTTTAAATAGTTAATTTTTAATTAATTATTTTCTTTTCACATATTATACTTAATTTCTATAAAATCAATAACTTAAATTGTAAGACATTTCCAATTATTATTGGTCTTAATTGATTTAAATTATCTTTATTAAACTAAATGATTTATTATTAAACTCCCAAATTCCATTTGAAACCCTAGTTCATGATTTATTGTTAATCTTTACCAAACCTAATCTTGGAATCTATACGTTAAAACAACTTGTAAAAGAAACCATTTGGAACCTCGTTTAAATTATTATCATCATTATTATAAACATAATTACTCATCAAAACCCTAAAACTATTGAAACCCTAATTCTTATTTAAACATTGATCAATATATTAACCTTAATCTTCATCTTGTAATTATATATTTAGGTGCTTGTAATGGACACTTGGATTTATCTTGTAATCTTTTATATCATCTTGAAATGCTTATTTCCATGTGAGTATTCTATACCCCTTTTTCTTATTTTCGCACTTTGGGGTGAAACATGTTACTTATGCAATTGCACTTGTAAACTTATTTGAGACTTGTAACTTATGGCATTTCACCTTGTAAAGTTGTGGTTAGTTGAACTTTCGTGGTTACCATGTTATGGCGTTATATGTACAATCATTAACTATTGCTAGCCCAGCGAAGTCATAGATCTATGGGTAAGACAAGCCTGCTTGGTTGATCCGAGTACACTTAGCTGATCGTATATACTTTTAACGTTTGAGACTTGTAAAACTTTTGTCGAGGTTTGATTGTTGCATTGTTCATAACATCCCTAATCACTTTATTCACTAACTTATGACTTGAATTGCCATATTTTATATACTTATGTATTGAAAACTATGGAATGCTCACCAACATTTTTGTTGACCCTTTATTTTTAACATGTTTCAGGAATACCTCAAGTATGTGTTCTACTCTTTAAAGCTTATCACATCTAGGATTGGACCTAGAGATAAAATGGATGATCATGTTATTTGTAGCAATTGTACATGATGTATTCTTTGTTGAAACTTTCGCTTGTAATGTTGCAATTAAATCTTATGATTAATACATTTGGATTTAATAATAGCGTTATGTGGCTGTGAACAATCGTAACCCTCACATCTCGACGTTTCCGCCGTCAAGGTTGGGGTGTGACAGATTGGTATCAGAGCCCATAACTATAGGGATTTAGGTTATTAAAATGGTGACCTAAACTATAGTTGCATGAACCTTATAGAAAGATCCTTATACCTTTGTGCTTACATGTTGTTTGCATGCTACATAATGCTATGTCTTTTGTGCAACTTGATGCCTTAGCATAGGATTGCCTTATGTATGCTTACTTAGTTACTTGTCTCCCTAAACTTAACTTTAACACTTTGATCTCCCCGACAAATGAACTTCCTAAACCTATCTTAAACGACATGTGGAATCTACACTTATCATCTGGCTTCAATTCCTTAGACTCTATGTCTAATCTATGAAAATCCCATCAAGGTTTTGATTTCATAAACCAAAGAAATTTGTGACACATAAACACCTGTATTCGGATTTCCTGGCAAAAGGCCTTCGGGCTAAGGCAAGCATATCGTATAAATCTCATTGTGAGACCAGTTATGCTTACCTGGGGATTTCTAGGATGAGTGATAAACTATGGTCAACATACACAAGTCTCTATGACAAATGGGTCAATTTACCTTGACGTGTCAACGATTCCAAATGGTAATGCGTTACCAAATGGAACCATCCTCTTTATCTTGAAAATCCTTGATTTTCTTGAACTGGTTTATCATCAAAGTTTCAATATCTTCCCATTTTTTAACATATATAATGTTCGTGTTAATATTGAACCCATTCTACATTTCAATTTCTACATTTAAACATCGCTACACGTTGGGCGTTTCATGTATCTATTTCTATACCTTGACCAACGCGTGCATGACTCTTAATATATCCAAAGATATTGGGAATCTAAACCGAAAGGCCCCTCAAAAATTTAAACCGTTACTTATGGTTCTCAAGTCTTCTTAAGGATGTGTCCCATAACTAAACATGAAATGCTGTAGTGGAATTCCTACATCTCAGGATACTTTGTCTAGGCAAAGTGTAAATGGTGATTTGACTCGATCATTGAATCTATTTACGTGACTTGAAACCCTTGAGATGAGTGATTTCTTATAAGTACGGATGTCTTTAATAAGGTTATGGCTGATCTCATGTCTTGAGAAGTCCATGTATTCCCTTCGATTGTGAATCGAATGTTCACATCTCCTTATGATGTCGAATCATTTTTGTCTTTGATTTTGCCTTCCTGATTTAAATTCTTCAAGATTTGAACACCATCATAACAAATTCTGCTATCTCGAACTTTGATCTTAAGCTTGTAAGCATGATTTTTTTCCTTTTGTTACATTGATGTAACTTGAATTTTTTTTTTCGATTTTCTAATTGATATTGTTTTCCTTTAGTCGTTAAGTCAAACTCCCTACCGTCTGCATCGTGAGAGATGCAAGTGTTTGCAAGCCAACCTATGACTAAGAACACTCGTATCTCCTAAATGATTCTAACTCATCAACACAGGGGTGATTCCCTTACTTTGATGATCCTCTATTTGTTTTGATAAATGGTTTCCAATTGTGATTTATAAAATTTCACCCTCTGGATCGGGGTGATTTCCTTATCCCGAGGATTGACTTCAATTATTTTCTTTGGAATGGCATTTCACAAATGACATGATCTTACCAAAATAGGATTGAAACCCGTACTTTGGTGACAAATATCAATCTTCGATTGTTTTCTTGCTATTATGAAATCCAATCATCAAGATAGGCGTGAAATCCATATCTTGATGATAATACCATCTTTATGAATTATATTTGTTCAAATGAGATGACTTCATCAAAGTAGGAGTGAATTCTGGATTTTGATGAGGAAGTTCATCTTGTTATATTTTATTTTTGTAAAACTTCACCGTTAAGATAGGAGTGATTTCCCTTACCTTAATGGTGAGTTACCTCGTCTTATTTCTGTGGATAACAAGGAGTTGGGATCAAACTTTTTGATTGGTAAGTTAGTGTTCATACCTTGGGAACACATCCAAGTTAGGAGTGAAAACCACACCTTGATGACTATTCTCATTTCTTGATCTCCAACTTACTAAGGTTTAATCAAGTGACAAGAAACATGTAGTAACTTGAAGGGTGAACCAATTTTAGTGTTGGACCTATCAAGCCAAAGCATGATTTCTGAACTTGAAAGAAGACCTGATCACTCTAGGTTGATTTTGATTTCGAGTTTGGAGCATTTGAATTCTTAAATCGATTTCTTTTCCTTTATCTTCATGTTTTGACTCGATCTAGCTACATCGAACCATTTATTTCTTACTATCAACTTTTATTTTGAGTTGTCATCAACACATGATTGTGTGATGGTAGCCTTCTTAAACGATCTTTCTGCTAATAAAGACATTATCACTTGTGTTCATGTCTTTCTAGACACACGAATGTTCTCAGCTGTGCTTATGGGTTTGATGAACTACGTATGCAATCTATACTTGGAAACTTGCTATCTTGCAAAACATGTTTACAAATATCTTTCTTAATGTTTGCGTCATTTCTTGAATCGCTTTTGAACCTTAACCTTGAAAATCAATGAAATTTTATCTTGGTTTTGAACAACAAGACTCGTTATTATCCTCTTGCGATGTGGATATAAGGGTTCATAAAATTTCGTAATTGTAGTCATATGTGTGGCATAAAAGGAAGACATAACTTGGTATATGTCCAGGTGTCTCACCTCCATGTATGACAAAGCCTAACAACCGTGTTCCTGAGAATCTCCGTTACTTTTCTTTCACCAAAATGCCTCTTATATTAGATGTCATGATGACAATTGGTGCATTTAGACCGGTTGGCTGATTTCATATTGACTTATGTGGGATAACGGGTCGGGAAATTGACTTGCATCTATCTCAAATAGTCGTATGCCGTGGTATGGCGTTAAAACATCGATCGTTAATTTGGATGATCAATTCATGTTCTGCTTTTAATAATGTTCCTAACCATTGTCGTGAACTCATTCCAAAATCTTCGCATATTGTATTGGAGAGATACATATTCACAAGATATGCGTTAAGATCGTTTCATATAGTGACGTTTGGGATTTTTAAACCCTGACGGTCAACCTTTCTTATCATTGTTGGTCCTTTATTGATTTCTAGACATCAAATTACTACAAATTACATTCTAGAAGTTGTGACTTATGAATCTAAGGTACCACGATAGCTCGTTATCGTTTTCCACGTTTCATCACAAAATGTCTCGCGTTTATTATGTTAAGAATCTGGTAAGATTCCATCGGTAATCAAACGTCTATCACTGGCCGTTTATAATTCCTTTGTTCATCTAAGTTCTTTTTAATTTCGGGACGAAATTCTTTTAAGTTGGGGAGACTGTGACATCTCTTAATTTTGTTAACTTAGAAGTTAACTTTGTTAAAATCTTAAAAGGGCCTTTTATGTCAATTTTGAAACTTTGAGGATTTATTATGCTTAATAATTAATTTGGTGATTAACAAATGAATTAAATGAATAATAATAATAATAACAATAATAATATAACTTGAAAAAAATAATTAAAGGTTAAACATTAAAACTTAAGTTAAGGGGGCTTTAATGTCATCTTATAAACTTCAAATGAAAGTTTTTGACATGAAATAATAAAAACTAAAAAAAGGGGATTAAAGTGTAAATTATGTGTAACTAAAACAAAACCTTAAAACTCAAGTGATACCCTTGGAAACCTCAGGGACCAATTGTGTCAATTTCAAGAATACAAACCAAACCACCCGCCCGTTTGAACCGCAATTCTGGCAGCCAACGCCGGCGAAGCTCCGGCGGCCCCCGGCCACTCGAAACCCAAAATTTTGTCGTTTCATGAGCTAAAATGTCTCCAAACCGTTTTAGAACTCAAATCGAACTTAAACGCATCGTTTAATCAAGATTAAAGCATCGGTTATCATCCACACGAATGCATAACCGTCGCCCTTTACTCGTATAGCCGTTCGGGCATTTACACATCTTAATAAACCAATTAAACTAACCTAAACGATCATCTATCAATTCCTAACGTTGTAATCAAGCTAATTTCTCCTGTGAAACACTCAACCATTGAATTTGAGTATCACTTTCATCGTGAACCTGCAACTCGAACAAAGGCTACTTTCCGAGCATTATTGATTCCAATTGATAGAGGGCTTTGGTTCACCTAGGCCTTTAGATGCTTTCTGCAACACGAATTTGACTATCGTGCACATGTTCATCGTGAACCGACTTCGACCAAGCCGCAACGTGTTCTTCATTTGCTCTTATAGTGGTCAACTTCAAATCGGGTAATTAAACGCTGCTATAGACTCGTTTTCATATAGAGAACAAAAGCCCTAAGTTGGTTTTCACAAACAATAACAGTTTGATCTTCAATTTGATCAATGATGATTCTAGGGTTTATGTAAATTGGGATTCTTTTGTGGGTATGTTTTTAACATTTAAAAACCGGGTGATACCGCGGCTGTATGCCTTGGTTCACCGGTTAAATCATCACATTCTAACTTGGAGGTCCCGGGTTCGACCCCGGGCACCCCCATATTTTTTTTAAAATGGCTTTTTAAGCCTTAAATCAACTTTAGAAAAATTTTAATAATATAGAAAATATTTTATAACCTTTAAATATATTTTAAGTTGTCAAATAGTTTTTAGTAATATTTTAAAATACTAAACAATTAAAAACCTTTGTAATAAAACATTTTAAAGGTTATTTTTGAATTATTAACATAGATTTTAAATAATTAACAAAATAATAGTGACCCGAACTGTCCTTAAATTCTATCGTTTAAATCACGATATTTTAAATGGAGTTTTATTTTAAAACGTTATAAATTCTTTTGTGTAATAAAACTATATTATGTTTCAAATTTAATTATAAATCTAAATGATAAATAACTAGTTCTTCAAGTAGTTGTAAAATGATTATGTGAATAATATGTTTATCTAATCATTTGAACATGTTATATGATTTAATGAAGTTGTTCGTTAACTTTTATTTAAATTCTTGAAAATTATAAAACAATATAAATTGCTTTAAGTTTTTAAAACTTTATAATAAATTATTTAAAAGCTCAAAACTTTATAAAATGATTATAATATGTAACATCCTTATCAACTTTTAAATAGTTAATTTTTAAATTATTATTTTCTTTTCACATATTATACTTAATTTCTATAAAATCAATAACTTAAATGTTAAGACATTTCCATTATTATTGGTCTTAATTGATTTAAATTATCTTTATTAACCTAAATGATTTATTATTAAACTCCCAAATTCCATTTGAAACCCTAGTTCATGATTTATTGTTAATCTTATTACCAAACCTAATCTTGGAATCTATACGTTTAAACAACTTGTAAAAGAAACCATTTGGAACCTCGTTTAAATTATATCATCATTATTATAAAATTACTCATCAAAACCCTAAAACTATTGAAACCCTAATTCTTATTTAAACATTAATCAATATATTAACCTTAATCTTCATCTTGTAAATTATATATTTAGGTGCTTGTAATGGACACTTGGGATTTATCTTGTAATCTTTTATATCATCTTGAAATGCTTATTTCCATGTGAGTATTCTATACCCCTTTTTCTTATTTTCGCACTTTGGGGTGAAACATGTTAACTTATGCAATTGCACTTGTAAACTTATTTGAGACTTGTAAACTTATGGCATTTCACCTTGTAAAGTTGTGGTTAGTTGAACTTTCGTGGTTACCATGTTATGGCGTTATATGTACAATCATTAACTATTGCTAGCCCAGCGAAGTCATAGATCTATGGGTAAGACAAGCCTGCTTGGTTGATCCGAGTACACTTAGCTGATCGTATATACTTTTAACGTTTGAGACTTGTAAAACTTTTGTCGAGGTTTGATTGTTGCATTGTTCATAACATCCCTAATCACTTTATTCACTAACTTATGACTTGAATTGCCATATTTTATATACTTATGATATGAAAACTATGGAATGCTCACCAACATTTTTATGTTGACCCTTTATTTTAACCATGTTTCAGGAATACCTCAAGTATGTGTTCTACTCTTTAAAGCTTATCACATCTAGGATTGGACCTAGAGATAAAATGGATGATCATGTTATTTGTAGCAATTGTACATGATGTATTCTTTGTTGAAACTTTCACTTGTAATGTTGCAATTAAATCTTATGATTAATACATTTGGATTTAATAAATAGCGTATGTGGCTGTGAACATCGTAACCCTCACATCTCGACGTTTCCGCCGTCAAGGTTGGGGTGTGACAGATTGGTATCAGAGCCCATAACTATAGGGATTTAGGTTATTAAAATGGTGACCTAAACTATAGTTGCATGAACCTTATAGAAAGATCCTTATACCTTTGTGCTTACATGTTGTTTGCATGCTACATAATGCTATGTCTTTTGTGCAACTTGATGCCTTAGCATAGGATTGCCTTATGTATGCTTAACTTAGTTACTTGTCTCCCTAAACTTAACTTTAACACTTTGATTCTCCCCGACAAATGAACTTCCTAAACCTATTCTTAACGACATGTGGAATCTACACTTATCATCTGGCTTCAATTCCTTAGACTCTATGTCTAATCTATGAAAATCCCATCAAGTTTTGATTTCATAAACCAAAGAAATTTGTATGACACATAAACACCTGTATTCTATTTCCTGGCAAAAGGCCTTCGGGCTAGGCAAGCATATCGTATAAATCTCATTGTGAGACCAGTTATGCTTACCTGGGGATTTCTAGGATGAGTGATAAACTATGGTCAACATACACAAGTCTCTATGGTAAATGGGTCAATTTACCTTGACGTGTCAACGATTCCAAATGGTAATGCGTTACCAAATGGAACCATCCTCTTTGTATCTTGAAAATCCTTGATTTTCTTGAACTGGTTTATCATCAAAGTTTCAATATCTTCTCATTTTTAACATATATAATGTTCGTGTTAATATTGAACCCATCTACATTTCATTTCTACATTTAACATCGCTACACGTTGGGCGTTTCATGTATCTATTTCTATACCTTGACCAACGCGTGCATGACTCTTAATATATCCAAAGATATTGGGAATCTAAACCGAAAGGCCCCTCAAAAATTTAAACCGTTACTTATGGTTCTCAAGTCTTCTTAAGGATGTGTCCCATAACTAAGAACTGAAATGCTGTAGGTGGAATTCCTACATCTCAGGATACTTTGTCTAGGCAAAGTGTAAATGGTGATTTGACTCGATCATTGAATCTATTTACGTGACTTGAAACCCTTGAGATGAGTGACTTCTTATAAGTACGGATGTCTTTAATAAGGTTATGGCTGATCTCATGTCTTGAGAAGTCCATGTATTCCCTTCGATTGTGAATCGAATGTTCACATCTCCTTATGATGTCGAATCATTTTTGTCTTTGATTTTGCCTTCCTGATTTAAATTCTTCAAGATTTGAACACCATCATAACAAATTCTGCTATCTCGAACTTTGATCTTAAGCTTGTAAGCATGATTTTTTTCCTTTTGTTACATTGTAACTTGAATTTTTTTTTTTTCGAATTTCTAATTGATATTGTTTTCCTTTAGTCGTTAAGTCAAACTCCCTACCGTCTGCATCGTGAGAGATGCAAGTGTTTGCAAGCCAACCTATGACTAAGAACACCTCGTATCTCCTAAATGATTCTAACTCATCAACACAGGGGTGATTCCCTTACTTTGATGATCTCTATTTGTTTTGATAATGGTTTCCAATTGTGATTTATAAAATTTCACCCTCTGGATCGGGGTGATTTCCTTATCCGAGGATTGACTTCAATTATTTTCTTTGGAATGGCATTTCACAAATGACATGATCTTACCAAAATAGGATTGAAACCCGTACTTTGGTGACAAATATCAATCTTCGATTGTTTTCTTGCTATTATGAAATCCAATCATCAAGATAGGCGTGAAATCCATATCTTGATGATAATACCATCTTTATGAATTATATTTGTTCAAATGAGATGACTTCATCAAAGTAGGAGTGAATTCTGGATTTTGATGAGGAAGTTCATCTTGTTATATTTTATTTTTGTAAAACTTCACCGTTAAGATAGGAGTGATTTCCCTTACCTTAATGGTGAGTTACCTCGTCTTATTTCTGTGGATAAACAAGGAGTTGGGATCAAACTTTTTGATTGGTAAGTTAGTGGTCATACCTTGGGAATACACCATCAAGTTAGGAGTGAAAACCACACCTTGATGACTATTCTCATTTCTTGATCTCCAACTTACTAAGGTTTAATCAAGTGACAAGAAACATGTAGTAACTTGAAGGGTGAACCAATTTTAGTGTTGGACCTATCAAGCCAAAGCATGATTTCTGAACTTGAAAGAAGACCTGATCACTCTAGGTTGATTTTGATTTCGAGTTTGGAGCATTTGAATTCTTAAATCGATTTCTTTTCCTTTATCTTCATGTTTTGACTCGATCTAGCTACATCGAACCATTTATTTCTTACTTATCAACTTTTATTTTGAGTTGTCATCAACACATGATTGTGTGATGGTAGCCTTCTTAAACGATCTTTCTGCTAAATAAAGACATTATCAACTTGTGTTCATGTCTTTCTAGACACACGAATGTTCTCAGCTGTGCTTATGGGTTTGATGAACTACGTATGCAATCTATACTTGGAAACTTGCTATCTTGCAAAACATGTTTACAAATATCTTTCTTAATGTTTGCGTCATTTCTTGAATCGCTTTTGAACCTTAACCTTGAAAATCAATGAAATTTTATCTTGGTTTTGAACAACAAGACTCGTTATTATCCTCATTGCGATGTGGATATAAGGGTTCATAAAATTTCGTATTTGTAGTCATATGTGTGGCATAAAAGAAAGACATAACTTGGTATATGTCCAGGTGTCTCACCTCCATGTATGACAAAGCCTAACAACCGTGTTCCTGAGAATCTCCGTTACTTTTCTTTCACCAAAATGCCTCTTATATTAGATGTCATGATGACAATGGTGCATTAGACCGGTTGGCTGATTTCATATTGACAAGTATGTGTTCTACTCTTTAAAGCTTATCACATCTAGGATTGGACCTAGAGATAAAATGGATGATCATGTTATTTGTAGCAATTGTACATGATGTATTCTTTGTTGAAACTTTCGCTTGTAATGTTGCAATTAAATCTTATGATTAATACATTTGGATTTAATAAATAGCGTTATGTGGCTGTGAACAATCGTAACTCTCACATCTCGACGTTTCCGCCGTCAAGGTTGGGGTGTGACACACCACCAGAACCACCACCACCACCATCGGACATAACCACCATCGGCAACCACCACCATCACCCGACCCCACCACCTCTATCACCTACCCCCGTCGCCACCCACCACCTCCGTTTCTCGACACCACCACTATCACCCACCGTCACCGCTCACCACTACCTTCGTTTGACACAATCGGCGCCCCCACTACCAGTCGTGTAACACCCGGTTATTTTAAAAAGGACAAGAAATGAAGAATAAAAGAAAGAAAAGCAATAAAGTCCAAGTGGAAGGACTAAAAGTGTCCAAAAGGACAAAATCTTTGAAAAGTTGGTGTAAAGGTGGACATGGCCGCCCACCCTCTTTTCATATCACTTTCACTTCGGTTTAAAGAGAGAGAAAGGAGAGAGCAGAAGTTCGGGTTTTGAAGAAAGAGAAAGAAGAAATCGAATTCAAGGTAAGAATTCAGGCTTTTAAGTGTTTATGACGAGTTTTATCTCAGTTACATGTTTATGGGCTTATGTGTTTGTGTATGTGCTCGGGTGTGTGTGTTTGGTGTGGTTTTTAGGTGTTTGAACTCAGTTGCAAAAGGGTTAGAAGGAAGAAACACCCAAGTTGCACCAGGTGAGTTTAAAGACCCCAGTTTCTACTTGTTTTAAACATCTTTGGGGCTAAAATATATCTAAAATGATTTTCAAATGTTTATGTATGTATACCCGTATGTATTATGCATGTTGGATGTGATTCTTAAATGCTTATAGGTTGTTCATGTTTAGAATATCCATGTTAAGCTTAGAACAGATGAGTTTGATGATTGGGTTTGATAACATACTGGAAACATGTTTAAGTATAACCCATGCACTTGAACAGTAGCCCATGCACCTGAACAGTAGCCCATGCACCTAAACAGTAGCCCATGCACCTGAAATTGCCTTAGAAATGTTTAAGTATAGCCCATGCGTCTGAACAGTGGTCCATGCACCTAGAAATATTAGTCGGACGACTAGGTGTAGGGCCATGCGCTCCAATAGTGCCCATGCGCCCAAGTGGCCCATGCGCCTAAGTGTCCATGCGTCCGAATAACCCATGCGCCTAAGTGTCCATACGCCCAAATAGTGCCCATGCGCCTGAATTGTTCATGCGCCTATGAGTTAAAGCAATTAAGTGTTGACTGATGCGCCTACATAGTGATGAAACTCCCAAACAACGCTCATGCACCCAAATAGTGTCTAAGCGCCCAACACTTAGAATTTATTACAGAATTCTTGGGAGTTTGTGCTCTTAGGGTTTTGACCGAGGATTGACTAGGGCTTATTAATGATGGGTTTCATGCATGCTTATGATGTTTCTTATTATTATATTGCTATTATTATTATTACTTATAGTGTGTGACTTTACGTGGTATCTTTATTATCGTAACGTAAAGTATATTGTAATAATAAAGAGAAAGAGCAATAAAGAAGAGAAGAGGAACATTAATAAAATGTTAACAAGTCTTGCAAGCTTACAGGAGGTACACGACCGTGTTGTCGTTAGCTCAACTGTGTTGCGGGTTAACTACCCTATTATGCACACAGGGCCAGTCTTGGAGATTGGCAGGACCTCTGTAGCGTACCATAGGTGTTTTGGTCGGCCTTGTATACAGTAAACAGAACCCTTTTGAGGGATATAGATGCCCATCATCGGTTTTTCATCACGCATACAGTTTAGGGTATTGCTCATTGGTCCATACAGAAAGTGAAGATAAAGATAAAAGATTACAGAACATACAAGGCATACATAAAGAGAACGAACAGTATCTGTTAATATAGTCAATACGTGCTCGCATATACAGTAAAGAGTTGTATTTCATAGAAAGAGTATTTTCATATACAACATACAGAAAGTATTTTATTACTTTTAAAACTAGAACTCACTCAACAACGCTAACTTTTATACATTTTCAGTTGGCAGGTAATTATTGCTGAGGATGGCATGGGGGTGAAGCTACTCGCAGGAAAAGACTGACATCCATTCGTATTTTATGTTGTTGTTGTTTTGTAATGCAATAAAACAATTCTTTTGTAATCAGTTAACGATGATGTATTGCTCAACAACATGGTTTTAAATGAATGAATGGTTTTTGATAATTATTTCTGCTGCTTAAGTTTGTATAATTATAATGTTAAATGTTTTAACTGCTATGATTGACAAACTATGGGGTCTCCGGGAACGGGGCCTTACAGCTCGGCACCACCTACCACCTCCGCTCGACGCCACCACCATTGCTGCCACCCACCACCACCTCCTCTCAACCCACCACCATCGCGACCTCCCCCACCCACCACCATCAAGGACCACCACGAACCACCACGAACCACCACCACCATTGGCCGTCACACCATAACCACTTTTGTATTTCATATATTCATATTTTTCTATCTAACAAACAAATAAAGTAATTATTTATTGCATTTTCAAATGGTAATAAAATATGATAATGGAATGTAATGAATTATTTGATTATTTTGTTCATTCACTCATCCATTATGTTCTCTCATTCATTACATTACTATATATCAAACGAACCTTAAAGGATCCTACATTCCTACTCCGCATGCACATGCACGAAGAGTAGGAATGTATTTTGAGAATCTTGATTTTGTGGACAAACCAAGATGGGTATAACATGATAAGCTTCCTTTTAATCCTTGCTTTTAGCTATTTTGAGGTTTTATCTAATATATTGAAGTACTTTTGTTTTAGATAAATGCAATTTGCAGATTTAGAGCATTCATATCCCATTCCACATCTTTATGATTTTATCCATATAATTACATTAAAAATCATTATTTTTCTATATTCTTTTCAATTAAATAATACTTTTATACTTTTATCATTAATTTTTTTTACTTTACTCACAACCATTTAAAACATATTAAAAAAGTACATGGGTTTAAACAATGTTTCCTCAAAATTCAAATTGAATAATAGCATTTTCTTTTTATTCACTCACAACTAGGGCCAACTTAACATTTGTTGAGGCGTCAATAATATTAAAAATGGGGCTCTTTCCGAACTTTTCTTTACTAGAACCCACCTTCTTTATACGGGCTTGAGACTAACAATAATAAACTAAAATGTTTATAGTTGGCGGAGTTAAAGATCTCATTTTTTCTCCTACTTTAAAAATCGATTTGCCATTATAAATCAAAAAATACCAAATCAATAAACACTTGTAAACCTAACTACCTAAACAAAACAGCCTTAAAAAAAACTAATCAAAGTAACCTATTCAAAATATCAAAGCAGCCTAATCAAAATATCAAGGCAACCTTTAAACAGACCTATCAAACCAACTTAAGCGAACTATCAAAGCGGACTTAAGCGAACTATCAAAGCGAACTATCAAAGCGAACTATCAAAGCGAACTATCAAAGCGAACTATCAAAGCGAACTATCAAAGCGAACTATCAAAGCGAACTATCAAAGCGAACTATCAAAGCGAACTATCAAAGCGAACTATCAAAGCGAACTATCAAAGCGAACTATCAAAGCGAACTATCAAAGCGAACTATCAAAGCGAACTATCAAAGCGAACTATCAAAGCGAACTATTAAAGCTTTTCCACCAAGCACCACCCTTCCCTAACAGCAATGACCATTGGCACCGGTGGCTGGAGCGTCGGAGCAGTTCATAGTGGGAAGAATGGAAACTGCTACCACCGTCTGATTCCTCTTTTCATAAGTTAAAACAAATTTTTTTTTCAAATCGCCAAACTTAATTTCAAGCCTCAACCTAATCTGAGATCTGTAAGGAAGCCTCGAAACGATTATCACTTTAGGGAACTTCCTCCTAATATCTGCACCGGTAACAAACTCGAAACGAGTATCACTTTAGGAAACTTTTTGTTCGGTCCGATTCCAGACTCTTTAGGTTAACCGGTCCGTGATCTTAGCCGAAACCAGCTCTTCGGTGAGATCCCTAATGATATTTAAGATATGCACATTCTGAATTACTTGAATTTTTCTCGTAATGCATTGGTAGGTAGCATTCCAACATCAATAGCATCAATGCAAAACTTAACTTCTGTTGATTTTTTGTATAATGAGCTTGATTTGGAGTTTTTGGGGAATGCGAGAGGGAAGCCATGGAGGTTTCAAACGAACGTTTAAGATAACGGTAGCACCACCCACCGGTGCCGACCGCCAGTGCTATCGATATATACTGCGAGTTCATTTTTTAAATAAGGGTAAACTACAAAGAAAAAACTTATGAACATTAAGTTCTTAAAAAGTTATTTTTAGTTAGATGGAATTATAAAGGTAAACCAAAGCGTTTGTTTGATGATTAAAATCATCAAATTTTGTTAAGTAAAATAATTATTACGACTGGTTTAGAAAATATTTTTTAAAATCATTATGGGTATTTTAGTAGAATTTAAGTGGTGTAGAATTAGTGAGCACATGTCAACGTTCTAAAAAATATTAACATCGCAAAGTAACGTTTACATAAATACAAAAGCAAATGGTTCCATTTTCTATATATATATACTAATAATTGTTTATATTTTCTGACACATAACAATTTTATAATAAGTTTTACATTTATTTTCCGGCTAAACTATTTATTCTATTAAAATTCAAAAACTAATTTTTAAAATTTCCTCTTTCTCTCTCTATATTATAAATAAAATTCCTTGAATCAATAATTTTTAAAAGATAGTTTTGTTTAAATAAACACTAAGCATTTTAATTAAATATATATATATATATTTCAAAACAAATTATTCTAAAACTATGATTTTTTCTAAAACAATGAAACTTTTTAAAATTATGAAATATTAAATTCAATATTTTTAAGAAATAAAATTTTATAAAAAATACTTTTTACAAGACAAACCCATAGTTTTGAACTACAAGATATTGATAAAATAATAAAAAATTTCAAAGAAATACTTTTTTATAACGAAAGTTCTAAAAATAATAAAAATTCAAACTATTTAACCCTACATAATTTTAATAATATCTTATATCAAAATAATATTTTAAAATTCTTACTTTTCATCAATAAACATCTAGCAATTTTGTTATTGAACATACGTAACACACGAGGTTATAAGTTAGTATATCTGATATATATATATATATATATATATAATATATATATATATATATATAAAATAACATATACATATTAAATATCATCATGCTACGTCACTATACTTTATTAAAAGCGAAGTTATAATATTTTAAATTATAAATAGTGTCGTTAATTTATATATACGAACGATAGGTATGTTGCGTATGTCACTTAACACTAACGTCAATTACTTATTCCCTCATTACACATATCATACAAAACTCAAATTATTGGCCTTATATAACTGTTCAAACTTGACAACTTTAATTATTCATAAGTGACAAATCCATAAAGTGAATAATTCAATTTATTTACATCTTTAATTGTATGATTCTTGATGTGCCTCATGTTGATCAAGACATCGAATATTTTAATATTTTGGTATAATAACGCATCTTCATCCACGGCATCTGATTTGATATCTTTTGATCTAATAGCACTATTTACATATCATTTTACATTAATATATTAATTATATCATCTTATTCTATACATAAATCATATTAATCAACTCGTATAAGTATTGAACGTTATAATAAAGTTAAAATTACTTCATTCTAATAATCAACCATATATACTCGTTAAGCGTGTGTGTATATATATATATATATATATAATATATATATATATATATATAATATATATAAAATAACATATACATATTAAATATCATCATGCTACGTCACTATACTTTATTAAAAGCGAAGTTATAATATTTTAAATTATAAATAGTGTCGTTAATTTATATATACGAACGATAGGTATGTTGCGTATGTCACTTAACACTAACGTCAATTACTTATTCCCTCATTACACATATCATACAAAACTCAATTATTGGCCTTATATAACTGTTCAAACTTGACAACTTTAATTATTCATAAGTGACAAATCCATAAAGTGAATAATTCAATTTATTTACATCTTTAATTGTATGATTCTTGATGTGCCTCATGTTGATCAAGACATCGAATATTTTAATATTTTGGTATAATAACGCATCTTCATCCACGGCATCTGATTTGATATCTTTTGATCTAATAGCATATTTACATATCATTTTACATTAATATATTAATTATATCATCTTATTCTATACATAAATCATATTAATCAACTCGTATAAGTATTGAACGTTATAATAAAGTTAAAATTACTTCATTCTAATAAATCAACCATATATACTCGTTAAGCGTGTGTGTATATATATATATATATATAATATATATATATATATATATATATATTGTGTTCACTTTTACTATAAGTCGAGGAAATGGTGACAAAGTTCAATGTTTTATGCCACAAATAACATGGAACTGGTCATATATATGTACATAAGTCACTCATGAGGATTTAATAATACATTCCTCCTAATAGGATCACTTTTAATTTGATCATGTCTAGTACGGAGTGCGTCCAAAGTGTACGTGATATCTCTAACCAATGTCCCAAAACATACTATAACCTTTGAAATGGTTATAACATGAAAACCTTCTCTTAAAACTATTACGATTTGTAGAAACCAAAGTTCTACCGATCCTATCATTTTTTTCAAAATGGTATAATTTTAAAAATATGAACAATAGTTATTTGACTGGAATAATATGGTCAATAGTAATACGACTCATCCCAAAGGCGGTTTCTTCACAACCTCAAACTCTCAATAATTGGGTTGTTAGTGAATGTCACAAATAGTTCTTCGCATGAGCGGTTTCAATAACTCTGTTACCATCTCAGTCTGCTTCGTTACCCATATGGGGATAGATCAAATGAGAACTCATTTATTTTATGAGAACTCTAATAATCAATGCGAGTCACACATTTTAAGGGCAAAATGGTAAGTAATGATAATATAATAAAAAATTATAACACAAAAAATAAAAAAAATAAAAAAATAAGAAAAGTAAAGTGACTAGAATGTTTCAATTGTTTCCATCTTTCACAAGAAAAATAAAAAAAAGTATAAAATAAAAAATAATTGTTTTTTTACAAACGTTATTTTAAACATATGTAATACCTGAAAATACAAATATGTAAAACAGGATTTACATATTTGTAATGACTAATTTACACATGTATAAATAAGGGGCACAACATTTTTAAAAAAATATATCAATATGGTATGTTTTGGAAAAATAAAAAAAATACTGAAATAAATTTTGAATTTTTTAAACAAATAATGTCATAAAAAAGTTATGAACATTTAAAAAAAATAGAAATTACATGTTATATAAATGTGTTGCTAATATTACTAGAGTTTTCACGAGAAAACGTAGTTCTCAAGATAACCCTACCCCTTGTTGGATATTATATAATGCTTGTGATTTGAATAATAAAATGAATATATGAGGGTTTGTATTTGTTTGTTTTAGGAATTTCATTTGTGTTCAGTAATGATCATGAATATTTGTGTGTTCGTTTATGTCGTAAACAATTTACAAACAAGTTATTTTTTAATGAACGAACAAGAACAAGATAAAAAATACTAAAATTAATACTGAATTTTTTTAAACAAATAATATCGTGAAAAAAAGTTATGAACATTTATAAAAAATAAAATTACATGTTACTTAAATGTGTTGCTAATATTACTAGAGTCTTCACAGGAAAACGTAGTTCTCAAGATACCCCTACTCGTTGGATATTACATAATGCTTGTGATTTGAATTATAATTAAATATATGATGGTTTGTATTTGTTTCTTTTAGGAATTTCGTTTGTGTTCATTAATGATCATGAATTTTTGTTTGTGTTCGTTTATGTCATAAACAATTTATAAACAAGTTATTCTTTAATGAACGAACAAAAACAAGATAAAAATACTGAAATTAATACTGAATTTTTTATACAAATAATGTTGTGAAAAAAAGTTATGAATATTTATAAAAAATAAAATTACATGTTACATAAATAGTTAAATGTGTTGCTAATATTACTAGAGTTTTCACAAGAAAATGTAGTTCTCAAGATAGCCCTACCCCTTGTTGGATATTACATAATGCTTATGATTTGAATTATAAAATAAATATATGATAGTTTGTATTTGTTTGTTTTAAGAATTTCATTTATGTTCTGTCACACCCCCGCTTATAGCGGAAACACGAGGATGTAACGAACGGGATCGTCATAACACATTGTTAGTTAATAGAGACGCATTAATGATCAAAGTCAACGTGTCATGACGTCACCCGACACAAATGGAGACTTGTGTCGCAGTTAGTCAATTCCACGACAAACATAGTCATACAAACCAAATAAATATAAATCCCACAACCCAGGAGCAAGTGATCAAAATGTGAATAACACAACAACAACAACAACAATAGCAACACAAACAGCAACAACAACAGCAACACAAACAGCAACAGCAACAGCAACAGCAACACAACAGCAACAGCAACGCAACAGCAACAGCAACAGCAACAGCAACAACAACAGCAACAGCAACACAACATCAACAGCAACAGCAACAGCAACAGCAACAGCAACAGCAACAGCAACAGCAACAGCAACAGCAAAGCAACAGCAACAGCAACAGCAACAGCAACAGCAACAGCCACAGCAACAGCAACAGCAACAGCAACAGCAACAGCAACAGCACAGCAACAGCAACAGCAACAGCACAGCAACAGCAACAGCAACATCAACGCAACAGCAACAGCAACAGCAACAGCAACAGCAACAGCACAGCAACAGCAACAGCACAGCAACAGCAACAGCAACAGCAACAGCAACAGCAACAGCAACACAACAGCAACAGCAACAGCAACAGCAACAGCAACAGCAACATCAACAGCAACACAACAGCAACAGCAACAGCAACAGCACACAACAGCAGCAACAGCAACAGCAACAGCAACAGCAACAGCAACAGCAACAGCAACACAACAGCAACAGCAACAGCAACAGCAACAGCAACAGCACAACAGCAAACAACACAGCAACAGCACAGCAACAGCAACACAACAGCAACAGCAACATCAACATCAACAGCAACATCAACAGCAACAGCAACATCAACAGCAACAGCAACACAACAGCAACAGCAACAGCAACAGCAACAGCAACATCAACAGCAACACAACAGCAACAGCAACAGCAACAGCAACATCAACAGCAACAGCAACAGCAACATCAACAGCAACAGCACAGCAACAGCAACAGCAACAGCAACAGCAACAGCAACAGCAAACAGCAACAGCAACAGCAACAGAACAGCAAAGCAACAGCAACAGCAACAGCAACAGCAACAGCAACAGCAACGGCAACAGCAACAGCAACAACAACAGCAACAACAACAGCAAGAACAGCAACAGCAACAGCAACAGCAACAGCAACAGCAACAGCAACAGCAACAGCAACAGCAACAGCAACAGCAACAGCAACAGCAACAGCCACAGCAACAGCAACAGCAACAGCAACAGCAACAGCAACAGCAACAGCAACAGCAACAGCAACAGCACAGCAACAGCAACAGCAACAGCACCGCAACAGCAACCAGCAACAGCAACATCAACAGCAACAGCAACAGCAACAGCAACCAGCAACAGCAACAGCAACAGCAACGCAACAGCAACAGCAACAGCAACAGCAACCGCAACAGCAACACGCAACAGCAACCGCAACAGCACCGCAACAGCAACCGCAACAGCAACCGCAACAGCAACCGCAACAGCAACCGCAACAGCAGC